>JAQFVV010006356.1:602267-1202267 GCA_028023455.1 Epiperipatus broadwayi | reverse complement strand
GTTAAAGCAGTAACACACTTGAATCTTTGTTGTAACTCAAAAGGTGCATGTAGTTATACTAAGGTGACCATATATACTGAGTTTACCAGTAGAGTATTGGTTTTCTGACATTAACCAATATAGTTTAAGAAATTATAAGTACTTTTTATTATGGTAAATAGAAGGATTTGAACTTAGGATTTTCAGTCTATATTCATCCTCCATTCTATCTGAAACAACCAATGCACATGACTACACATGTGAAAATAATAAAGTATCCCCTATATATGTATTTCATAATGCATCACTATTCATAAGTTGGGTCAGATCATCTCTCATACATATATACAATCAGTGCTTTGCTTATATTAAGATAGCAATCCTTAAACTTTAATAATCAGGCTTCAATCTTTTCCTCTTTCATACTATCCATTTCATTGAAATTCATTGATGGAATGCTCAAAGCCCTTGGTGGATTTGATATTGCAGTCATATTCCATGTAGACATTATGTCAATGTGATCTCTCATATTTTCAGAATGTTGTGTATTAATTTATATTAATAGGAGAGGAATGGGCTGGTCTTATATCATGATGTAACTTACTTCCATACATTCATAATGTCTGACTATTTCAAATGATTTTGGGTTTTAAATTTGAAAACCCTCAAGTTATTATAACCGACAGACGCATGCATACACAAATATAAGCATAAGGAAAAAAGATTAGCTATATATAAGAAATTTTTTTCATATATATATATCTAACTGCACACATGGAGTATATCTTTAGTTATTATATCATAAAAAAAATCAAGAATAGAATAATTTTAATGAAGTTGGATTTTATTTGAAGCCAGTGGACATTTATACTTTTAACGATTCAACTTGTCTGCGAAATTTTTATTCTCAATATTTTTCCTCCCCTTCCCCAAAACTCTGAAACTTTTTTTACAGTATTTTTTTTTATATAAAAAAGAAATCAGAAATTTAAATGAATTTTTAATACGACCTTTTTTTCTCTTTAGCTGAGACTTTAAATGTGTGTGTGCGCAGATGGAAGAGGCGATTCTGAAAGGTAATAACGAATACCATATAATGAAGTTAAAATTAAACCATGGGGTGAACTACAGAAAAAAAATCATTAAACATACAAAAAAATGATCAGAACTTGAAAAATAAAACTATTCTTTTCGTTATTTTAGATAAAAATCTATTTTTAATGACTGGAGAAAGTTATTTTTATATGTTTGTGGATTTAATATGTCATGGCTAGATCTTTTATCGCACGTAGATGAGAAAAATGAGTCTGTTTAGGATTATTCTATTTTTATCTTATCTATAAATAAAATCTCTTTCAGTTGCAACTATCCACCACTTAACGTGACTATTACATAAGTATAGACCCTTTCTAAGCACTTTTATTTACTTTTTTCCCCAAAGAATTTATTCAATTTAGAAACGTATAATTTCTTTATACTTTTTAAATTTTTCTAAACATTTTTGCCTTCTATAATTTAAAACGTGAAAAAGTGGCATACATGGTTCAAATTTTAAGACTTCTTTAACAAAATGAGTTAATTATTATTATTGGTTAATCAATATAAATTAAGAGTTTCAAAGAATGCTATTTCATATTTTTGTTCGAAGTAGGTATTTCTCTAATGTAATTTTCATTACTCCACTTTCAGGCAAATTGGGGACTGGTTTCTATCCGCTATTAATATCTTGTAGAGGAGTATAATCATAACATATTATCAAAGACATGTATATATAATTCCACAAGTTGCACATAATGTGCTGAATTAGAATTCATCAATTGGACCAGATCACAATCTCTTAATATAACTTTATTATTGTTCTAAGAGATTGTGATCTGAAACAACTGATGAGTGATGATTCAGCATGAAATGTGCATCTTGGGATCAAACACTTTTTCACATGTTTTTGGGCATATGTTTAAGATAATATCCCTCATCAAGGTGTTAAAAGTAAATAGAAATGATATCTATTTTGTGTGACAGTGGTGTAGTAAAAATTACAGTATGAAAATATTATTAACCTTTCTTATTGCATTGCCAAATGTATATAATATAATATAATATTAAATCAACTATGCACTTTATTACTGTTTTACAATGATTTATTTACCACCCTTACAGTTTTGAAGAAGATTGCTGGGGCAATCAAAACTGTAAGCGTGGTAATTAAAGCATTGTAAACCAGTAATAAATTGCATAATTGATTTAATATTATATTATAAAAATATTATTATTAAGTGGATAATCTCCAGTTTAATGAATGACTAATAAAATGTATTAAGTAATAAAGAGTTTAGTTATTGAGGAGTCATGCAATATTGAGATGTCAGATTTATTTCTGATCACAATTTGATCTACACATCTTTTTCAAATTTATCATTTTATTAATACATTTAAATTAAATCAATAACAAAGACAGTCTTCTATTTTAAAAATAACACATTAATTTCAATATATATGAACTATTATAAAGTACAAAAAATACTCTAAAGTTTGACTATATTCTTTATCAATGAACAACTAAAAATATATATAAAAACAATAAATACAAATATTCCACAATAATCCAAATACATATAACAAATACAGATAACTTACCTTAAAACTATTCTAACAAACAATCTTAAATATCTATTAAATAATTAATTAAATAATTATAGGGTATTATTTTAAGAAAGGTATTTAAGAAACGAATGTAATGGAAATTTAAAATTGCTTGTTAGAAGAGTGTTAAGGTATGAGCTATTTGTATTTGTTATATGTATTTGGATTATTGTGGAATATTTGTATTTATTGTTTTTATAAATAATTCAAAAACTCTGTTAGATAATGAAAATTATTCATCACGTCTAAATCATGATAAACAGACCAGCCAAAATTCAAAAAAACATAAATTACAAAGAACAATTTGCCAAGCACTTTTGGTACAGTATACCAGAATCATGGCAAAATATTGGAACTGAACAATTAATATTTCAGTGCATGCTCAGTGGAACCTTAGTGTTACTCTGATTGGTAACATTTTTAGACTTCAAAATAAACCAAGCCTCTTTCAACTTCCTCTTTATATTATTTGATTCATTGCACACAGTAGTAATATTTTGAGGATAAAACTCATGTCCACAACTATTTTCATGACTCAAAAAACATAATTAACCTATATATCACTTTTAGACTTTTTATACTGATAAACATGCTGTTGCAATCACATTAAAACATTTGCCTTCAGCATTGCAACCAATTTCTTTGCAGGCAATGGAATAAAACACTTCATACCTATTCATTTCTTCCACACCATTCTTTGAATTATTTATTAATCTATTTAAACACAAAGGTAATCAGAATTCTATATTATAATCTTTACCAATTATATTTTTCAATTTCCTACTTATAGATGGCCCATAAGCTAATAATAGAACAGTCAAAAAGTGGTTTTCTTTAGTTTATGTGCCATCTATAAGTAGGGAATTGAAAAATATAATTGATAAAGATTATAATATAAGCTTCCATTCAGTTTTGTGTTTAAATAGGTTAATAAATAATTCAAATGATAGTGTGGAAGAAATAAATAAGTGTGAAGTGGTTTATTCCATTGTCTGCAAAGAAATTGGTTATAATGCTATCTATTATGGTGACACGTTGGTAATGCATTTGCAAGAGCACGTTTATCAGTATAAAAAATCTAAAAGTGATTCACAAGTTAAATTCTGCTTTTTCAAATCATGAAAGTAGTTGAGGAGATGAGTTTTATCTTCAAAATATCAATACCTGTGTGCAATGAATCAAATGATAGAGAGAGGAAGTTGAAAGAGGCTTGGTTTATTGTGAAGTCTAAAAACATTATCAATCAGTGTAACACTAGTGTTCCACTGAGCATGCACTGGAATATTAACCATTCTGGTATACTGTACCAAAAGTACTTGGCAAATTGTTCTCTGTGATTAATGTTTTTTGAATTTTGGCCACTTTGTTTATCACGATTTATACATGAAGAATAATTTTTATTGTTTTTATGTATTTTTTAATTGTTCCTTGACAAAGAATATAAAAGAATATAGTCACCACATTGGAGTATTTTTTGTATTTTATAAAAGTTCATATAATAAATCAAAATTTATAAAGAAGTTTGCATGAGATTTCTTTTGGGATATATACTGCACTTAAACTATTATGTCAGCTGATTGTTTATATATATATATAAAGAGTGTGCTAATAGTTAATATTTATATATATATATAAAGAGTGTGCTAATAGTTAATATTTAATAGTTAATATTTTGAATCTAATGTCCTAGCTTCTCACTGATGAGGTTTCAGGTATTTTCCCTTGTAGCATTTATCATAAAAAATAAAATAAATGAGCTTGTTTAGAGCTATTAGCACGCTCCTTATAAATTACATATTGGTAATACAAGCTATATAGGTCATGTGACATATGTCTGATTTTACTAATATATATATAAATTTAATATTTTTAACAGGTTAATACAGATATAAATTAATTAGTATATGTAAACTCTGTTATATAAATGAAGTTTAATTCTCAACCCTGAAGTGTTGATGCGCAACCACCAATAAGATTAGTTCCACTGGCTGAAAGAAAACAATAACAAACTTGTCTATGATATATATAACAAACTTGTCTATGATATATATATATATATAATATATATATATATATATAAATATATATATATATATAATGGTAATTAACTATTATACACAGTCTTTCAATCTGAAAAATTAATTTGGTTAATTCTTTAACCCTCCTACACTTCTCAACTGCCATTAAATTCAAAAACATAATGGAAGCAAATGTCATCAACTCAAATCCCATGAATCCTGAATTTTAATATTAGCAGATTGTCTATTAATTAAATCCATTTTATTTTTATTTATTAAAATTGCATCCTTAATTTTTCTTTTATTATGGTTTTTCTCTTCATGAAGAATCTTAACACTTTCAAGATGAAACTTAAATTTATATTTACATATCTTTTCATGATCCAAGAAAACTGAAGCAGTCATTAAATCATTATTATTTAAACTTTTCACACACTTGAATAACAACAATTCATGCTCCTTTAATCTTTAAACTTTTTTTTATACAAGCATATGAAAATTTAAAATAATAATGATTTAATGACTGCAAAATATCAAGACATCAGAATAATCAAAAATGTTGAAACTTCAAACAATTTACTAATATTTTAATGTCTTCACTTTTTGTTATTAGATATCAACATGCTTTGTGAGATTATCTTGAAAAAAATATTTTGAATGACAAAAAACTTGCTGTTTTTGTGAAGTTTATTAACATTATTATTATGCAATAGTTTTGTAATTATTATTAAAATTTTATTACATATATGGATACATACGAAGCATCCAAATGAAGGTACAGCAGAATTGGATTATATTTTGACTAACAGGAAATACATATTTCAAGATTGTAATGTTTTTAATAAATTTAACACAGGAAGTGATCATCGGTTAGTAAGGTGTAAGATACGTGTTAATGTAAAACTAGAGAGACAAAAATGATTAAGAAAAACAATATTCACAGTTGATATTCCTAATCTTCAGAAACATTCTAATGAATTTAAATTAGAACTTATAAATAGGTTTCAAGTGTTAAGAGATTTTGAACATGATACAGATTTGAATGAAATTAATATGAAAATAACTGATACACTTTTAAATACTGCAACAAAGATAGCTGGTAGAAAAAGCAGCAATTGACCAATAAAATTTCTACTGAGACTAGAGAATTTATGAAGAAAAGAAGGAATATGAAGATATACAAAAATGATGTATTAAAAAGAATTGAATATCTCAAATTTTGTAAAATGGTACGGAAAAGAGTTGAAAATGATATAAGAAAGTATAACTGTGAAATAGCAAGGAGAGATGTAGAAGAAAATACAAGTCTCAAGAATGTTAAACAACATTTTGGTATTGGTAGGAAATTTATATCTGCAACAAGAAAAAAAGATGGAATTATTACTAAAAAGAGAGATGACATCATGAAATTGGTAGAAGATTTTTATCAAGAATTATATAGTAATAAAGAACAAGTACCTCCTATATTTATTACATCTTCTGAATTGCCCAGAATTTTAAATGAAGAAGTGAGACATGCAATTAAATGTATGAAGAAAGGAAAGGCTCCAGGAAATGATGGAATTATAATTGATATATTAAAAGAAGGAGGTGAAGAAATAGAAACAATTTTAGCAAAGTTATATACCAAATGTCTAAATGATAAAGATGTACCGGAAGATTGGAAGAATGCAGTAATAATATTAATATTTAAAAAAGGTGATAAAGAAGATATTAGAAATTACAGACCTATCAGCCTTTTATCAGTTTTATATAAAATTTTTACCAAGATAGTTACAACTCGTCTACAGAGAACTTTGGATTTCCACCAATCAAGAGAACAAGCTGGATTTAAAAGTGGTTTTAGTACAATAGATCATATCTAGGTATTGAGAGAAGTCATAGAAAGGACAAATGAATATGAGTTGTCATTATGTTTTGGATTTGTAGATTATGAAAAGGCATTCGATTCTATACACATTTCTTCAGTGATTAAAGCATTGGATCATCAAGATATAGATCCAGGATATTGTCATATTTTAAAGAATATTTATAAAAATGCAACAGCAACAATTAGATTACATAATGATACCAGATAAATCAACATTGAGAAAGGTGTAAGGCAAGATGACTCCATATCTCCAAAACTTTTTACAGCAGTGCTGCAAGAAGTATTTTGTGGATTAAAATGGGAAACTAAAGGAATGAAAGTAAATGGAGAGTATTTAAGTCATTTTGATTTTGCAGATGATGTAGTTGTTTTTGCAAATAATGCTTCAGAGCTGCAGGAAATGTTGCAGGAGTTAGCAGATGAAAGTAGAAAAGTAGGACTAAAGATAAATGTTAAAAAGACTAAAGTAATGTTTAATTGATTTGCTCAAAATATGAAAATAAAGATTGATTATGAAGAATTAGAAGAAGTTAACAGTTACAAATACCTAGGTCAGATTATTAATACAGATGGAAACATAATGGAGGAAATTAATCATAGAATTAAACTTGGTTGGGGTGCTTTTGGTAGAAATAACTTGATATTAAAAGGAAATATGCCTATGTGTTTGAAAAGAATGGTTTTTAACAAATGTGTTTTACCAGTTCTTACTTATGGATCTGAAATGTGGACACTTAATAGAAGAGCAATACAGAGACTTCAGACCACTCAAAGGAGTATGGAGAGATGTATGTTGGGAGTAACAAGAAGAGATTGAAAATGCAATGTATGAGTAAGACAACAAACAGGTGTTACTGACCTTATTGAAAAAAATTAAAAGATTGAAATGGAGTTGGGCTGGACATATTTCTAGAAGAAATGATAAATGGACAATTGAAATTTTAAACTGGATTCCAAGAGATTGTAAAAGACCCAGAAAGAGACCACATGTGAGATGGATGGATGAAATAAGAAAATGTGCAGGGGTGTTGTGGAAAAGAGAAGCTAAAGATCGGAGAAGATGGATTAAACTTGGAGAGACCTTCATCCTGCAGTGGATTGATAATGGTGGATGATGATGATGGTGATGACTTACTTCATTTGTATATGTTTTATTTTAGAAAATTAAAGGTTATAAGTTTTTAAGGTAATACAAAGCAAATTACAGTATTCAGATAACTATGTTTTTTCAAACTGTTTGCTAATACATAAACACGGATACTCTATCTGATATATTTCAATATTATGAAAAAAATAAAAGTTTAATAAAGCATAATTTGATAGATATATCGTATAGTGACATTTTTTTATTCAAGTTTGAAGAAAAAAATTTAATCAAAAAGATTTAGTTCATTTTATCCAATTAATCTGGTCCACTGACCATCGGTGATAAAAATGTTTATTGCTTTGATTATGAACAAAGTTTTTCAATATTTGGAAAGTTCAAATATGATGTTTTCAAATTTATTTTATTTTTGAATGAAAATATCTCTCAAATTACACTAACTTTCTTAAATTCTGATGTAGAATTATGGCTTAAAACTAAAAGTAAATTTGAAAGTTTACAAAAGTTTTATTAAGAAGAACAATTAAATCTGTCACAGTGCAGGAGACATAATAAATCCAAAATCAATTATTCAGACCCTTTTAAATTTATGTATTTATAAATATATCAATTTCTTGTATTCACTTAGTTGAATATACTCTTCCGATCTCATTGTCTCATCCTATTTATGTTTTAGGCACTATTTCAAAATGGCTTTCATTAAGAAAAAATATATATGTATTTATAAATATTTTTTTATTTATTGATTAATTAAGTCAGGTCAGAGATTAGGATGTTATTTTTGATTTCCAGTTTGGCATAAAATTTTCAGACACATCCATAATTTTGTTTTTATTTGTCTTCAAATCATTTCAACAAATTTTGATTTTTATTTAAATTTACTACAATATAAGGAAAAGGATCGCTTTCTCTCTTTTGCAATATCATCTTTTTTAATCTTGAATAGTGAATGGCTGTCAGACAATAATACATTTTAATCACCATCATCAATCTTGTTTTTGAGTTATGCTTTTATCAATAAAAAAACTTATGATCCCAAAATGGAACAATCGTTGAAATATTAATTCAAATATATATTTTAGGTATAAATATTTTTTTATTTATTCACAAGCAATATTTATTCATATATAAATAAACACTGCAGCAGAATAGTATGATAAATTAGAGGATAACTTTAAATTCAATATTCATTGGAATAATGTTACTAACAGTTAAATGTATTTGAAAAGTTTAAATAAACTTTGAATTTTTGCAAAGATAGTTTAAAATTTATATTAGATCATAGAAATAGTTCAGTATATAATTACTTCTAAAACGTCATAATCACATACTTTCAAAAAAATTTGTCTTATAATTTTACTTATGTGAAGTTATCTCATAAATGAATCTCTACGAACTTACGTGACACGTTTCAATACATTTTTTTATTATAAGAAGCAAATTCTTTTATCAGTTATATTTTTTAAGAGAATAGCCATTTACCACTGATAATTTCTATTGGACATAATGATTTATTGTATACTGTATGGTCTAGTATTTCATATAGTATAGATTAGCATTTTATATTAAGAAAAGCATTTTTAATACATAGCTTTATAAAAAAAAAGATACCTAATTTAATTTTTTTTTTTTCCATATGTCAAAGCAACATCCGGGAAGCGAACCCACATTACCATTTGCAAGCAACTGCTTGCTTGCAAGGTGGCTGCGCTGATCTCTCGGCACTGACGTTTGACTACCTAATTTATTTTTTTTAGAAATGAGGGAATTGTGGAATTAAAATTTATTTAATAAACTTTTAGTTTAAGCAAGTTTGTTATACCAAAATTGTGATTATGAAATTTAACTGCTGAAAAAATTTCATTTAATTAATTTTTAAATTTAATTTATATATACACCTTTACCATGGTTAGTGATATATCTTTATGTGACCATTCATCATAGCAAGAATCAAGAATTTGTACCTGTTATTTTTTTTATAATCAATTATTCACAATTATGATCTTTAAAAAAATATTCAAAACCTTTTTAAAAAAAATTATCCACCATTTTTCAAGATGGCAATCATTCTGCAATATGGATGGTATGACGAAAGCTATGTCTTCTGAAAATAAAATGGCAATATTCGTGGTATAAATGCACAATAGAGTTTATTCTTTATCAAATATCCTTTTGATTATAGAATTAAAATATGATTATTTCATTTTCTTCCAGCAGCTTTGCAATTTGATCAGTGCTTTTATTATAATATCCAAAATACTGAGAATTTTTATTTTTAATGACCACTAAATCAGTTGGATTAAGCACAAAGAGTTTGATCATTTACAACAACAAAAGTATTAATTATTCAGAACATCTGCTCAGAGGCATTTGGTTAAAGAAATCTAAACAAATGCTATTATTGTGTTTTTTAGAAATTTCATTTGTAGCGCTAGTTTGTCATTTCATTTTATTTTAAAATATTATTTTTAATTTAAAAAATCAAAAGAGGACAGTAAAATTGAGTAATAGCAATAAAAGACTTTACTTTTCTTTAATTGCTGTCTTAATTTAGAATCAGTGTTTGCACTTTTTGCATGGTTATTTTGAAATCATATCAATCTACAATTGCGATAAAATTATGGTGCTGCTTAAATCTCTGCTCCTCAAAAACTGTAGAAAGACGTTGAAAAATAGTCAGCATGATTTTGTCAGATCCAAGATAAATCTGATATTTCCTCTGAAATGCCCCATCCTTGCCCTACAGCTATAAGCAAAGTTTTTTAGAAAGATCAGGTTCCTCACAAATAAATAAGGAATAATGACACAAGCTGTCCAATCATAACTTCATTAACTTAATGACATTTACCCCTCCAGAGCAAATTACTGATATTTTTAACTTTGGACCATGATTCAATGGAGGCATTTGGATGCATCCAGTTAAAGAATTAGCTGCAGAAATCAAAACAAATTTCAATGGCAATCATCTGCATGCCACTATAATTGGACAAACTGAACAAATCCCCACCTCCAAACATTATACATTTAAAATTAGAGAGTGATTTAAAAGAATTGTCAATGCCAAGTAATACTTTCTTGATTACATCAAATGTGCATAAAAAAGAATAGAGACCAATGCTTTGTGCTTTTGTCTAACCAACATCCTTTATCCAAAGTAATCATTCAGATTCAGAGTCTTAAATTTAAACCCATGCTGTCTTACAATTTCAAAAGACAAATTCATGTTCCCTGTCATTCATCAATTTGCCAATAAAGCATTTACTACATAGGAGCATTAATATATTTATCTTTTAACCCCCTCCCAGCTTAGACTACATGCCAACATCAAACAAACAAAAATAGGCATCTTCTTAGGCAAATTATTTATTTTGTGGCAGATCAAGATGATGAACCAATGGCTTTTTGATCTATTTGGCTTCAGTAAATATACTGTGAAATCCTCATTCAAGTGTGTGAATCTGATCAAAAACATTTTAAAATCAACAAAATTGACTCACATCATCTAATATTGCTGAAATCTCCAGAGTGATTCCGCACTCCACATCCATTAAAATGATCAAGCATGTATTAGAGCACACAAAATATATTATTGAAGGTCTAATATGGATTTAGAAGGACCTGATGACATTATTTAATAATGTTTATTATAAAATGAAAGAGAGCTGATGCATCAAACTTCTTGTTAGCAGCATTATCTCAAATATTTTTTCAATCTCTATGAGGAAAGTATTTTCCCAACATAGAGTATCTAACATGTCTGTCTTGTATATGTTTGGTATGTGAATGATATCTTTGTTTGCACTTCACATACCCTGATTAGACAAATTCAGCTTGATCTTCTCCACACTACATCTCTCATATGGGCCAGAGAAAATGAGAACAATATTAATGGCATCAAATTCCATGATCTCTACATACAGCATGACCCCTTCTATTTCAAAGTATAAAATTCTTATAAATCCTATACACATATGAGACTTTATCTACCCAAAATCACTCACACCAATTTTTACATAAATTGGCTGTTCTTAAAGGCTTCCTACACCACAACCACCTTTACAACTTTGAATTGGGAATGGAAAAACAATATTAGCACATATGTGTCCGAACTATGCAATGTTAGATACAAGGATTCTGTTGTACTTCAAACCATTAAAAATTCCTATAATAGGACTCAATATCTCTTCCCCACCACAAAGGAACAAACCATAGATTTCTCAATTTTATATCCTCAGCATCACTCATCACATTATTAAAGTCCTCAAGGCCACACATCAAGTTGCAATTTGTACATTACCATCTTTGCAACTCAAAAACTTGAGGGTCGAATTATGAATGGAGCTTCACTTTCAAATAGTATACAAAATTAAAAGCTGATATCCAGCTTGATGTTCCATGTACTATGGAGAATCTCATGTCAACTTATTATCATGTGTTTTTCAGCACTTATATCTTTACAATAAAGGTAAAACACAGGCCAACATCTGTTCAATATTTTTGAACACTAGTCCATAACCAGTTATGCCTTCAAGCCCACCCACCTTAAAGTCATCTGCACTGAGTTCAATGATGTCAAATGCAAAATCAAAAAAGCACAGAACCTTTCCTTAGACAAATACTTCATCAACAAATAAAAACCTTGTACCCCGCTTTATGGCCTATTCAACCTACATAATCAAAATGCAAATATTACATAAATTGATCTGCATGCAATATATATATATATATATATATATATATATATATATATATATATATATATATATATATATATATATATAGAGAGAGAGAGAGAGAGAGAGAGAGAGAGAGAGATAAATTATAACTTTTTGGGATATACCGTGTCTTATTTTCCATTGAGCACCGATATTTCGACAGAATAGCAACCGCCATTTTCAAGGTTAACTTTTGAAAGAAAAACCATTAGATCTTAACAAATAACGTGACTGTGTGCGAGATGAGAAATGAGATTCCAGTTCAGCATTCACAATATGAGGCTTATCAAAATGTTTATTTTCCTCAGTATTTTTACCTGTTAATTTTAAGTTAATATTGGATAAACAAGAGGTTTCCACATAGCTGGAGTATGTTGTGCTTCATCAGTTCTATTTAAACCAGTAGGTCTCTTTAATATTTCAATTGATTTAAGAACCATGAGAGAGTCAATTGAAATATTAAAGAGACCTACTGGTTTAAATAGAACTGATGAAGCACAACATACTCCAGCTATGTGGAAACCTCTTGTTTATCCAATATTAACTTAAAATTAACAGGTAAAAATACTGAGGAAAATAAACATTTTGATAAGCCTCATATTGTGAATGCTGAACTGGAATCTCATTTCTCATCTCGCACACAGTCACGTTATTTGTTAAGATCTAACGGTTTTTCTTTCAAAAGTTAACCTTGAAAATGGTGGTTGCTATTCCATCAAAATATCGGTGCTCAATGGAAAATAAGACACAGTATATCCCAAAAAGTTATAATTTATCTACATCATATAACTGTGAAAACATTAAGTATAACATATATATATATATATATATATATACCTAAACTCCCATTACAATTATCACTAAGTTTATGACTTTACTGAGGTTAAAGCATACTAAACACATACTTAATAATATTAAGCTTTGATCGATATGTTTTTGTATATGGGTGTTTAGATGTAATGCAAGTATATTTATAATTACAATTATTAAAAGTATTACTTTTTGCAAAGTTTATTAAGTTTCATGATTTTCATAATATTTGTCCAATAATTATTAAAAATCAGAAGTATACATTATTATATTATTTTTATAAATATATATATTTTGTTTTTAAAAATAGAAGGTAATAACTTTTAGTGTAATGTTAACAAAGAATGCATTCTGATCAGTGCACCTTATGAAAAATATAGTTAATACGTCACTGTTATCACTATCTCAAATATAATAGATATTTTGGAAATAGGTAATTTTTAACTTTCCAGAATCTAAGGGTCCAGGTTTGATTCTCATGCTAGTATTTGTCACTGATAATGCCAAAGAAAAAAAAAGAATACTTCTCAAAACATTGTGCATATACTAATCTGTGGGATAATTTTAATATTTTTTAAAAAAATTAATAGATATATAAGAGATTAAAGTTTCAGTTAATAAAGATTTCATTCATTTTCTGAGTTACTCTGCTTCATAATGTGACTAATGATGGAAACAAGACTTGTTATTATTACCATCTCATCTTTTTAAAAATTGAAAAGTGCAAATATGAATTTCTAGACTTTTTAATGTGCAAACATATTATTAGCAATTCAAGTTCAATTTATGGAATTATTATATAAAATAATACAAAAATAAAGTAAAAAGTTGAAAGCTTATGTGAAGTCTCACTAGGGGAAAAATTAAATATGTGGCAGTGCTTGAGCATATATATATATATATATATATATATATATATATATATATTCAATTAATTTTATATATTAAAATTGTTACAAATATTAGATTGCATATAACAAAAATATGACAATCATAATGATAATCATATTTATTTTATGAAAAAATGATTTCATGCACTATGCCACTAATAATCAATTTTATATGACCAAAAGTTATTGAACCTAAATTTAAAAATGTGATTTTTTCAACTCAAATTCAATAATCCTGTCATTTGTTTATGACTTATTTAAAATAATATTAACCCTACTGAATTTCACTATTTCTGATGTTTTTCTTTGTCTTGCACATCAATGTAAAATATATGATAAAATTATTATTATTTATCAGAAAAAAATAAATTTACTTCATTTTATAGATATTTTAGTTTACTACTGAAATAAATTTTAAATGTTCACGTTTTGTTTCTGTATACCATTTTACATGCATTTTAACATATAATATTTATGAAAAAATTCATCAGGGGGCAAATTGGCCAAAAGACATTTTTCTGTCAACCTAAAAATGAAATGGTTAATAGTCATGTTTATTGTAAACATAGGTCAGTATAAAAATATAAGATTTAATCATTTACATATACTATTAAAACTATAGCATTCTACTCTACATTACATTTCTTTACAGTCATTTCATTTAATTTCACTCCATTTATGTAAAATAAAAAAATTGCAATTAAAAAAAATAACACACTCAAAAATTTTTTTTTAACTTATTGGTTAAAAATTTCAAAAATTTAAAAGCTTAAAAAATCTAACATAACATATATCAATAATAAAATTTGAATTGTACATTGCATTAAGCTATTATTTATTTAGAATGTGCAATTTTGCCAGCTTTTTTTTCATAGCTACAATAATGTTTTTATGTAGCATTTTATCAACATATAAGCATTTTTAAAAATAATTTGCTTAGTAACATGGTAACACAGATTTGAACACTTTTTCAATTTAAGCTTTGTTATTTATATCATTTTTGTATATTTTGAATTTAAAATAGCTAACTAATTTTTTCCTATAAGATTCATTGTAACTGCTTATTTTTTATGTGAGATTTATTTTGTGAAGGGGTAAAGTTGCATTGGTTACAGTGACACATTCTGCTCTATATTTTTCGTCAGTGCATTCTAATCTTAACTAAAATTTTCAGTGTTTATGCAATGGTGTGATTGGAAAATGGTCTAACTAATAACCTTGTTCAATAGGTAGTTTTATGTACCCATATTTTAAAAGAATAATTTGTAAAAATATCATAAAACATAGCAATAATGCATTTTAAGAGAAAATTGACTTTAAGAAAAAGATATGTGTATTTATTAACTATATTCCATAATATTTGGTAATTTGTTATTTTAAATATTATATCAGTATTTATATTTAGAATCTCTCCAATTCCAAACACTAAATATTTCCAATTTAAATACAGTCAACATAAATCTAAAATAATGAAAAAAAATAGAAGAAAAAAAACCCTACTAATTTCAATATAACCAAAATGGCAACAGCTAAATATATGCACTTTTAAGAGATTGAAGGTTGCAATGTTACCAGCCATAATGGTGATTTGTAATAAATCATTATGGCTTCTATATTTTTACTTACCTTATAGTAAACATATATAAAAGATGTAATATAAATATAAATTATATACCTCACTAATATATAATGATTTTTATGGTAAGCAATAAATGCACAAAAATAAATAAATAATTTAATTACTGTTCATATCTAAAATATTGTGAATTATTGTTTTTATTAATTAAAACTAATAACTTTCCCAATCATTTAAACATAAAATAAACATAGCTATCTGATACAACTCAAATATTACATCTTCATATTGATAAAATACACAAATCAAAGCCCAGAAAGTCATTCAAATTTATGTTCTCTACAAACATTATTTATACAACATTATTTCTTTCTAATATGTGTGTCATAAATTTAATGATATACATGCCTTATATAATTTTGGATATAGCTTTAAACATTATTGTGTTAAATCTTTACAAAAACCCACATTGCTTGTAATGCATTTTCCACGATGATTTCTTTAATTTATGACAGTTTTGATGAACTAGAAGTCTGCTAGTCATCTTTGTCCTATCTATTTCACTAATGATGATCAAGTGTTCTGCATAATCATAGTATCTTATATCGAGGTACTTCTCTTCCCTTGGGAAGGTAACAAATATATACACATTAGTATACACATACACATTATTAGCTGAACTCATATATTTGTCATCATTTTTACAAGTTTTCACTTAAGAAATTAGATTTCCTTTTTTCTGTTTCCCTGTGTATTTGTTAGTGCAAATTAAAAATATTTATCTATTTTCTGAAGGTATTTTTTCAAATTTGTATATTTAAAATTTTTAATGGAATTTTCTTCCTCTTTTTTCTAGTTTGTTCTAGGTAATTCTTTCTAATGTTAATGTCAGCTCTTTCTTCAGCTATTTCATTTACATGCCTTTACATCTTATGCTAATTTATTACATTTAAGATGAAAGGAAAAGAAATTGACTCAATTCAATATTGAAGTATTTTTTTTTAGTGCTCTTAAAATCATCATGTTTGCATATAGCGTTCTTCTGAAATTGAGAAATTGTCTAATATGCGTGAAAAAAAAAAAGATACATATTATATGCATATATGTATATGCATTTATGGAGATTACTTATATTACTTAGATTTTGTAGATGAGATGGATCTTGTTTGCTTAAAATAGTGCAAACCTTCAGAAAACGACATAAAAAGTATCAGAAGAAAGCAACAAAATAGAAGAAAAGATAAATGCTAACAAATACTAAAAATAATGTTCAAAGGCGTATTTCAAAAGAAAAAAAATTGTATTAATGAATTAAAAAGTAATTTTTATTATATATTTTAATCGGATTATCAAAAGAGGTTAAATGTAATGGATAAAATTAATTACGCAAATAAATATTGGATAGAGTATTATTAAAAATAATTTAATATTAAAAGGAAATACTCATAAGCGATTAAAAGGAAAAAAAAATAAATTAATAGGTTTTATTGCAGCTTATTTGTTATTCAAAAATTTGATCATTTAACATTGAAATAATACAGATTCAGAGAGAATTATAAAATGATGGAAACTGGAAGTAACAAA
The DNA here is from genome assembly GCA_028023455.1 of Epiperipatus broadwayi. Lineage (NCBI taxonomy): Eukaryota > Metazoa > Onychophora > Udeonychophora > Euonychophora > Peripatidae > Epiperipatus > Epiperipatus broadwayi. The sequence goes on along the minus strand of JAQFVV010006356.1, from coordinate 1,185,077 downwards.
AATTAATTAAGAGTTAAATGTAGTTCAGAAAATAAACAGATAAATTGAAATTAAAATGGGTTGTACATATTGCTAGATTATATGACAATGTATAAAAAACTAAAGCCTTAATTGGGGTTCAGAAAGACGGAAAAAGATATGGAGACTAACCAGAACTGACACAGATGGATAAAATTTAAAAGTTTGATAGAGAGGTGGGAAAAAAAGCTACGGATTAAAAAATTGGATTCAATGTGGAGAGAGCATTAGCTTCATAAGAATTGACTTCTGTTGAAAATAATGATGATGATAAAATATATTTATGCAGTATTGCAGAAGAGAAGAAAGTACTGAAAAAATAATGACAGAGTATAAATAAAAAATGATATATTAAAATATTAAGAGATTATATATATATATTGAACCAGATATTTTATCTGCTTCAAAAGTTCCATAGCGAAATTTAAAATGACTTTCTTTTTTTTTTCTAAAAGAGTAATATCAAAGTTTTATATTTTATTATTTTATGTATTAAGAGTACGTTATATAACACATATACTCATTTATTTCCCTTAGAGATAGCTGCTTTACAAGCAGTTGTCCTGGGTTAGCGGGTTTGCTTCCCAGCTGATGCTATGACACATGAAGAAAAAAAATCTCTTTTCTTGGATTTTGTTTTGTAAAACATTCTAATTTAAAAATTCTAATCTTTTTGAAAATGTTTTTAGTTTTACAAGAAAAGTTAATTGTACTCTTTTTTTCCATATGTCACAGCATCAGCTGGGAGGCACAACCGCAACAACCATCTGCAACCAACTGCTTGCTTGCAAGGCTGCTGCGCTGACCTCTCAGCTAACAACGCTTGACTAATTGCATTTTTTGTGGTAGTTTTGTTATGTGAATTTGGTGGGGTAATATTCTTATGTCATTAGGAATGTATCTTTAGGTATGTATTCTCAATGTTTAAACCAGTGCACCCTTACTGAATGTCTCCTGTTAAGAATTTCATAATTATATTTATTTTGATATAACCATATTTTATTTATAATATTTAGCAAGTTTGTAAGTTAAATTTATTATTGAAATGAATAGATTGAGTATTATAGTTGAAACCCTGATTATTTATATTGAATTTAAGTGTTATAGTATTTTATTTAATAAGTTTTCTTATATTTAATTATTGAAAAATATTGTTTTATCAGATACTGTGTGTTAGCAGTGTATCTTGAGCTAGTCTTAATATTAATTGTCTTGATAGTTATTGTTTATGTAACATAACTGTAGTTCAATATTGTGATATTTCAGTTAGCCAGATTGTTTTGTTCAGAGGAATCTGTTTTGGTAAGGATACAATATATATATATATATATATATATATATATATATATATATGTATATATATATATATGTATATATATGTAATATTATATATGTAATATTTTAGCATTTAATTTCTATAAGTAGCCATTTTGCTTTCTGATGAAAACCGGTCTGCTGGTTGAAATATTAAAGCTTTTTTATAGAAGTGATTCTGTGTTTTTATTGTTTTTATTTTTCCTCTAGTTAGTTTATATATTTATTATTTTCATATATATATATATATAGTTGTCTTAAAAATAAATAATTAAAGTAATTGTTGTTCAGGAGTTCATATTAAAAAATTCACATAAAAATACAAATGATATATTGGAAGAGTCTGTATGTAATTTGAGAAAGATATACAAAGAAAGAAATTGATAAATAACATTAATGAAATAATTAATAGGAGGAAAAACTATAAAAAACATATAATTTAAGGTGTCATTTTTGATAATAACCAATTGAATTATTCAACTAAATTCCTGAAAAAGTTCTTAAAGTATGTAAATTATATAATAGGACAGAAAATAATTGAAAATGTTGAACCTTATCAAGAAAGAATGATTAAAGCTTTGTATATTGGAATAAGAATACCTAATTAAACAAAAATGTAAATGTAAATATTTATTAGATTCTTTTAATGTGTTGATTTTTATAATTAAGAGTAATTAATTTAAGTAGTGAAATTTGAAATAAAAATAGATATTTAAAGTTTTAAAAAATTAAAGTAAAAGAATAAGTGTATAAGTAAATGCATAATTTTGATATACATTATTTAGTGATATGCACTGTAAAATTATTTCAGTTTGATGTGTATATATGTACAATATACAAGCATATGTACTTAGACTATGGAATACCTATCATTTTTGTAATAGTTTTTTATTGGTTGAACTAATTTAAGTCATGTATAATAGTATTACTGTAAGCTGTGAATTATGTGATATTAAATTATGTGATATTAAATTATATGATATTAAAATACACAACTTCCATCATACACTAACCAAAACTAAATGTAACTCCCATTCTATAGCATCTATTTCCCCTCACTAAATATCATATTGCAAGCATGAATTTTTATTTACTGTAGTCACTTTTTTTTCACAATTTAAATAGTATATTTATTCAATTCTGTATTGTAGTTAAAAGCACTTATACAAATTTTTTTCTGAGCATTTTTTTTCAAAAAGTTTATTCTACCTGTCTTTTGTAAAATACCATATTTTTTTAGAATCCAGAAATGTACACAGCTGACAGAAAGGCCATAATTTTTGTAATAGTTTTTTTTATTGGTTGCCTTAGTTACTTGCTTTGAATAAAATGTTTGTTATCAAATTAAATCTCTTAAATATAAGAAATGATTTGGCTTCTTTGCATAAAATATTTCATAAAAAATATGGTTTGTTAATGGTGGAACAAATATTTTTTTTTTTGAAAAATACACCCTCTAACAAAGAAATGTTTAACTTTAACATCATGTGACAGTGTTACAGACAAACATTTAGAAATTTTATATATAAGATGGTATTATATCCATGTGAACAGAGATAACTTTTTAGCTTTTATTTTTGCTATGAAACTTAATTACTACTATTTGATAATTCTTTGAGGCTAAACAAGTTTTCTCATTAATGTATAATAGCTTTAGTGTCAAAGTTTTTGTTGAAGCAACAAAAGAGGTATTATAGGTTAATAAGAAAACTGTTCTAACCTCAAGGTTTTTAAGTTAGTATTAATGAAGTTTCTTAGCAATATCAAATGGTAAAAGAATTATCTCTGTTTACATGGATATAATCTCATTTTTATTTTTTGTTATATAACAGTCTATGGAAATATTTAATTATTATCAGTTAATAGTAATGTATAGTTCAAGCTAAAAAACTTTTCTCTCTTTACATAGATATAGTTTCCTCATTTCTATTATTTATTATAATAACAAACTATAAAAAAAATTTAATTCACATATATATATATATATATATATATATATATATATATATATATATATATATATATATATATATATATATATATATATATATGAAAACCAGTCCTCTGGTTGAAATATAATATTATTTATTGGATTTATAAGTCTTTTTTTGTTTATATATATATCACCACAACCAATGCTTAAATAAACTAATAGAATATCATCAATTCAGTGTCAAGACAACAGTTATTTAGATTTTTTTAAAGGAATTACTTCCATTCATTATCAAACTAAGCATTTCCCTAATAAAAAATTTGAAATATTCTACAAGATTATTTAAGCATTGGATGAGGTAGCTTTTATTACTAAAGATTATTTATATTGTAAATAAACATGGCTAGTTTGCTTGCCAACATGCATCAGCCAGTGAATAATCATCATGAACAATACATTTTTATTATGTGACAAAAATGAGACCTCATTCTGCAGTATGCATACATTTTAGGAATGACTTCCATTGTCAAGTGCCTTGGAGTGTTTCCAGTAATTTGTGCAGAAAAAACAGCTGCTTGACATCATTTCTGTGTCAATGTAAATTCTTCAGCTTTATGAATTAGCAAAGTTGTTCCAAAGCAAAGAATGAGAGAAGTTATTTCTGATATACATGCATACTGCAGAGCAATTTTTCAGTTTTTGTTATGCAATATGACAGACATAATAAAAATATATTGTGCAATGTGATTGAACCTCACGTTTTCAAAATTATTTGAATAATATTTTAATGTCTCTATTTCTTGAAGTAGAAAAGTATTTTGTCACTTGAAATCATGAGATACTTCTTCACTGGGAAACAATAGAAATTTGAATTGAACTAGATGGAGGGTATGTTGTTTGTTTTTAACAGAATATCTGAAATATATTGCTTTCATAAACAAGATTGTAAACAAAATGCCATCTCACACTAACTTGAATTAAAGCTACTTATTGTCTACAGAAATCAGATAAATAAAAAATCTATTAAAACTTCTTTGGAATAAAGATAAACAAAACCGTTTATAATTATCAGAGAAACTATTTGAAAATCTCTATGTTTTTTTTTAAGTTAGCTGCACACATCAAATGATGATTATTATAATCTTATTATTTAAATTTAGATAGGTGGGATAATAGGGACCCTTAAGAAAAAATCGATTATTTATATAATCAAATAAAGATATACAAGTGTAATGGGATATGGTATGATATAAATTTGTAATAGGTAAAAGTACTACAGGCATTGGTTTATAGCTATTTAGATTATTGTTGAGATGTGTGCACATATAATAATATAAATCACCTTAGGTGACTTACAACTTCACACATTGGATGCATTTATATCATAATTTACGGAACTTAGTCACCCAAACATTGGATACTATTATTTACCTGTTGCATAAATGAGTAAAAATGCTCATGGAAATGTTAAAGAGCATCCATACCTTATTTTTATAACATAAATAAAACATGAAATTTTGTTAGATTTGATGTATAATGATGTAATAAAACTGAAAAGAAGGAATTTGGTATGTTAGGGTGATTGCAGCTACCATTGTTGAAGGCAAAGTAAAGCAATATATGAACAAAATCAAATGGCTCATAATTGCCATGTTGCATTAATAATATTATTACAATTTAATCTGAAAGTGACAAAATGTCCATACTACTATCTATGATACTACCCTCTTCAGATAAATAACTTAATGATTGTTAGTAGTCATTTATTAGACTACAAATTATCATATGGTGTAAAACCTAAATGTGTGCTTTAAACTTTAATTAAAAATCAATATGAGAACTGCTATTAAGCACAGTCACACATGATGTAATTAACTCAACTATATCTGGAGAAGATGGTATCAAAATTATGGGTTTTAATAAGATTGAAATATTCACATTAAATTATGATTCAGATCTTGTTAAATATGGAAAAAGAATAATATGACCTGTAAAAGATTGTAAAATAGGCCCAACTGATGAATGATTTTTCATAATCATATGCATCTTAAAAGAAATATTTCATTTTTAGATATCTTTGTCCATGTAATTAAAGTATATATGGTGAAATGAAATATAATTTTTAATAATCCTAATTTTTTCAAGATTTTTTAATTTAATCCATTAAAAGAACAAACAAGAACTTGATCTTCTTGCATCTATATTTACAATATCCTGATGGTTAGAATATTCTTTTCATTCAAAACAGAATGTTTCTAACATTTTGAACGTTTAGTAATTGATGTTCAAAAATTTTTAAGTTTTTTATTAACCAGTGATAGGAGAAAAGTCTTCACTAATTTGTAGCTCATATGACAATCAATTTAATTATTTTGGTAGTTTCTGGAGTGGAAACATGAACTTAGATATTGAAGTGTATCATCACAGACACAAATAGGCTGTTGCTTCCTTAATCACAGTGATGTATGTCTAGAAATAAAATATATATATCTGTTATTTTATATACTTGATTATACAGGAGACTTGGATACTCTAACAATATATTATAAAAGCACCACAAATGTTTCAGTTAAGGATCTTATAGAAATTTCATAAAATACGATGAGCAGCCAATTATAATGATCTTCAGACTATTGGATGGGGTATTCCACAATTGTGAAAAGACATTATTGGACATGTGAAACAAATAAACAATACAAGATTTCTCAAAGAATGGCTTATGGAAACTTCTACATAGTTTCAATGAGAAAGGCGGACCCTATTTATATTTTAAACATTATCTTAAAACGACTTTTAACAAGTGCAATGTTGGTTGTTTTCATCAGAAAGAAATGGCGGAAAATAGAATGCATTGGGAAGTTATGAGGTCTTTTAGTAAGAATGATTTAATACAAATGAAGTTTAAAAAACAACATTGAAAAATAACAAATAATAGAAAAATGGGGCGGTGTGTTTGTACGTGGATATATGTATTCACAGCTTGCTTTGTATAACGCGTATCATAAAATTGTTTTTTGTATATTGCAGTTGGACTAGCCATCTTTATTTGTAGCGTTACTTGGTTACAAGCTATTCAATGCCATGTTTCTTTTAATGAAATATATATTCTTACATAATATATATAGTTGAAATGTAAAAAAAAAAACATTTTCTTTCTTTATTAAGCCTTATTCTTTTTCTGCCCATTATGACCATACTAATGGTTAGTTCACTGTTAAAAAAACAACAATCTTAACAAATGACAGATGGTAAATGTAAGGACTGACAAATGATTAATTGTACCTTGTTTTTAGTAACGTATTTAACAAAAAAACTTGTAATTTGTCAAAAAAAAAAATCAAACTAAGGGTCACAGTTCCCACTAAAATGAGAACTTTTAATTTGCTACTTTGTAGTTGAATATTGCTTTAAAATGGCAAAAAAAGGAGGGGAAAAATAAGACGTCAATTTGTTATCTACATATTTATGCATATAAAGGCTTTCTGTTGTTGTAATATTTATTATTTTACTTGTTTCTCTGTCCGCCTAAATTTAATAATCACTTATACAGTGAATTTCAAACATCAAATAAAAATGATAGTTTTTGGTATAAAAACGTAAAGAAAAAAATGTATGCTTCTGTGTTTTCGCCTCTGATTTATATATATAGACAATATGTAAAATATCGGAAAGATGATTAGTTAGTTTTCTTCATAAAGATTACTCCAGCCCTCCAAATTAATACATATTTTATTTAATGATGTAATTTAGTTATTGGTTACAAAATCTTTAAAATACCAGCATATCTACATTATAAATTGTGTCGTAAAACATGGCAAAGTGTTCTGTACCATCATAGGTCATCTTCCATACTCTCCCTGACAAGCGCAACATCTTGCAACCAAAATTTGAAAATGTTTTTATTCTCCTCGCTTCATACGCAGTTTGAATCTTTTCAAATGATCCAACAACAGTTTTGTCTAATTTAAAACAAAATTAATTCTAGAATGTTGTATCATAATGAGTTAAAATGTAAAATAAACACGTAGCTCAAGATTCAGGTATAGCATCTTAAAATTTTTATGGCGAATAGTTAAAATATGGGTATACTAGGACATAGCAAATGCATCCATTCAAAGATGGCTCTGAAGTCAACCTGGATATACAGTATTGTGATATACAGTAAATGTCTATAGATTCACTACCTATGATTCTCATGATTTGAAAAAATATTAAATAAAAAGAATAGAAATCTGTATCTTTAAATTCATGAATTAATCTGCCTTTCCACTTGTCTGACCACCATTATATATCAACTTTCAGTCAATAATGCCACATATTGCAGTCACGTGACCATTCTCTCATTTTCCTAGATGTAGTGTGTCACACAGTCTAAAAATTATTCTCTGTTGCAAATGAGTGGGTATATGTTTAATATATGTAAGGGTCATTATTAACTATGGTTTCAGATAGTTATGGGAAGACATGGAAGTAGGTGAAAATAAATATTGTGGGGATTATGCTACATATGAACTAATAAAGGGAACTATGATCATAGAATTATCATTAATAATAGAATATCACTTGATTTTTCAGCTCACACAATATGATAAACCAAGTGCAACTCCTCATTCTAGCGACATCTATTGCCTGCTTGAATAATCAATGATTACAAGAAATGTATGATAGAGATTTAAATGCAATAGAATATTTAGTTATCACTGATTAATTAATGTTACAGTTGATGGATTAGAATAGAGTGCTTTGGAGATTGTCTAATACATTTCTAAAAAATATGAATAGGAAAAAGAAATGTGAATAAGAGTCAGAACTCAGTATAAATATAGTAAGAATAGATAGTGGGAGTTATATGGTGTTTAATCATTATTATAGATGAATATAGATCAAGATATATCATTTCAACTCAAATTGTATTTTTCTGCCTTTCATTATACAATTTTTTGTGATAAAAAGTGAAAAATTCAATTGTATAAATTTAATTTGATCATATATATATTGTAATGGGGACTAAGCTTTGAACCCCATTTACAAGACTTGAAATATGTTAATATAAATAAAGCTTATACAGAAAGAGAAAAAAAGTGTTTAAAATAATTATGGATGTGTCTGTGGATCAAAATATATGTGCATGCTTGATATAATTTATATATATTGTTTTAATTATTTTGTTATATTGTTATATAGATATTTTTTATGAGTAAGAAGTAATTTTTCTGTTTTTATTTGACTACAATAAAATATTAAAAGAAGAATGTCTCAAATTTCTATAATATATATATAATTACATCAACATTTTGTTAGTTAGTATCAGAAAATTACATACTTTTTCTTGGGGTATGTGGAATGTAACAGATTATAAAAATGTTTTTATTTTTTTAAATTAAAGAAAATGTATGTATCCTATATTAGATTAATTAAGAAGATTTTTTTTTTATCTTATCAATGTTTAATGAATCTTGTACTTGTTCAATGGACAAGATTCAATATTTTTTGTTGCTCATAGTCGAATCAGGTGATAGAATCCTATTAAAAATTTTGTAATTATATACTCTTTAAATAAAATTTAAAAAAAATATTTTGAGGTATGTTTGTATAGATAAAAAAAAGAGAAAAATGCAAAGATTAATTATATCAGTAGTGAGTCAACAACTGTCTTTTTATGAAAGGTAAATATAAAATGAAATAGATTTTTTTTTAAGAGGAGAGATAGATTAACTTCTCTTGCAGTACTTTTCATATGGATTTTTTGGTCATCAATAATTGCTGTAGTGTTTGTTTTCTTTCTAGGGGAGAGAAAAAAGAAAACTTTCATTGAGAGATGGACTAATAAATGTTGCTTTCACAGGTTCATCATGATAACAATACCTTTGTGGAAAATTGTTTTGGTCAAAATGAGTAAAAAGGTAAGTTAAATTAAGATTTTCATTGAAATTTAGAGTAAAATCTTAAATTACATAGAACATGATAAAATTAACCAGGATCATTTGATAGAAAGAATAAAAAGATATTGCTGGACTCAGTAAGAATAAATATCATGGTAGAGAGTAATAAATATAATGGAATAAAGAAATCATAGGTATAACAGATCTGCCATTCTTTTCAGCAATGTGATTGTGTTATTTGTCACCATCTGTCTAATGTCTGATAATCAATTTGCCAAAACTGAAATCCAATGTAAATAGCCAATGGTAAAGATGTTAAATGTTCTTGTGATTTGAAAACATATGGAGTACTTATTAATGAACAACCAGCCAGAACTCATCAAAAAAGATAAAAAAAAGAAGAGAAATTACTTTTAATACCCAACAATAGGTAAATGAGAAAGTCAAATAAAATTGCAGGTGTAGGTAATCTTACTGATTTTGGTTGTTATGCTCCTAGGAAATAAGATGAAAACTTAACTTTGATTTTGTTTTGCCTGGGTTTTTTGTGTTATTAATCTCATATCTGATTGTAAAATTTTGCTTTTTAGCTTTTTCTTGTGTTTGTTCTTTTGTCTTTGCTAAAATGTGAATCAAAAAAGAGGGAAGACAAACTCATATGTATATATGTGAATTACATTGCTCCACAGCCACATTTTCATGTGTATGAAATTAAACTAAAGAAAGAGATAAGGTCTATACTTAATTAGAGATGTATAGAGAATGTTATACTTAGTGTATAAACAGGTATTGGGGAAGGAATCAATTGTAGAATTATCTTTTTTATGATTGTTTTATAATTCAGTGAAGGGAAATGTATAAAATAAGTATGTGGGGAAATTGAAATTGTTGCTATCTTTTGTTATAAATTGTTTATTTGCTGAAGTGATTTTAATAAACAAAGCAAAAACAAAAATGAAAAGATGAAGGAAGAGAAAATATGTGTTAAAATAAATTGATTCTCAGAGAAAAAGAAATACAAATAGTTTGGCAATAAACCATTTTCATTCCTCATTAGTAAATATTATAAGTGAATATTGTTGAAGGTAGTGGTATTCTGTGTTTATCTTTTATATTGTTTCTTAATATGATTTACCCTGAGAATTATAATACCATGTTGAGCTAGTATAAGGAATTGGCATGCTGGAAGTTAATGTATCCTTTCTATATATGTATTCCCTCATTGTATAATTCTTTATGTAGTTTAGAATTGACACTTAAGGCTGATAAAAATATTAGTCCTTATAAATATGCCTTGAAGAAGATTCAGCAACAGAGGGTTATTTTTTCATAACAAACTCTGAATAAAAACGTACTTTTCTAAAAAAATATCATGTAAAGTGTATGAGGTTCAGAAATTTCTCCTGTCTGTTATATGAATAAAATCACAATGAGATGATCACTGGTACAATATACATATACATATAAAATGTGTGTGTGTAAATACATGAAAGCAGTCAAAACTTAAACAATATCATACAAATTAACAATAAACAATCTCAATATGTTGTTATGGCAATCCATTTTTATCTGTGGTTTAGTATGTTTATATAAACACTAAAGATTTTAACTGAGTAAAGAGAATAAGGTTATTAATTCAAAAAGGTTTTAATACACCTCATTAAATGAGCAAATATAAGCTGTTCTGAAAGAAGACTAATAAATAATAAATTATAACTTTCAAATTCCATTGAAACTATGTAATACTTAAAATATATATTTATAATAAATATAATATCATATGAAATGTATCAATCTCTAGTTGCTATACAAGCTTATCAAATTAAGTCATGTGACATCTGACTTGTTTTTTTTATATATTTATATATTAAATAATTAAATACCATATAAATTTATTTATGACTTTATCAAAAGCTTTTTAATGTTTATTTAGAGGACATTAAATAAATATTTAGACTGTCAAGAAGCTAATATTAAAAGTAGAATAATAAAATGTATAAGATTTGTAGATGATAAATTTCTTATAAATGAGGATGTAAAAAAATCTACAGAATATGTTGAATAAATTGTAGGAAGAATGTATGGTATATCAAATGAAGATTAATGTTGAGAAACCAAAGTGTTTATGGAAAATAAGAAAAACATAAATAACACAAGATATTTATAATAAAATAATTCAATAGGTGAATAGATTTAGATATGTGGGTAATTGAATAAGCGATAATGAAAAAAGTGAAAAAAAATTAAAAGAAGAATAGCATTTGGCAAAATAAGCATTCATTAAGAGAAATACATTGCCGACCTTTAAAGAAAGGATTAAAGGAAATGTTAATTAAGTGCTATGTGTGGTATGTATTATTTTATGGTTGTGACATGTGATCAATGAATAAAGGAATTAGAAATAGATTGAAGACCTTTGATGTATGAATGTGGAGAAAATTAGTTGGATGAACTTTGGTAAAATTTAATACAAATAAGATTGATTGGAGAAACTAAACATAAAAAGAGAAACTGTATTAAACATATACTAATAAAAATATTTAGTTTGAACAAACTATATTTTTTGAAAGAACATTGAATAGAAACAAAAGTAATGGAGAAGCCAGACCTTATTTGATAATGTAAGTGATGAAAAGATATATATAGAATTAAAGATCTGGGCAATAAACCAAACAGAATTAAAGAATTGGTTGAATGGAATGTATTGTGGCTGTGTAAACCTGTCCATGAGCAGATCACTATTAATTTATTGATATAAAATTATGATTTTATATATGACAATGTTTGATGAAAAACTCAACTCAACTGCTTAGAGGTTACTGGTTCTCTATCAACCAAATGTTACATAAGCATTCGCTCAGAAAATCAGTTGAAATGCCTTTAGATGCTTGGGAGATCAATTGTAATGTGAACCTGTTCTCCTAGGCAAATGAAAATCTCAGGTTTGATTCCACAGATACAATTATTCTAAAACAGGACTTAATTTTTCATCAAATGAAAGTCTCTACAAATTTTTTTAGACACATAATTATATATATATTTAAGATTCAAATGCATATAAGTAAACTGAGATAGCTCAAAATATATTTATTATTCAAAAATGTATATAAAATTCGTGGCAGAACATTCATTATAAGATAGAAATACTGCGTTGCTTTATCACTAGTATACAATAAGGAGAAACTGCATGTCACATATCTCAGCTATTCGTCTCCACAGACCAGTGCGTTATATATGTATTATAAGCTATCAGTTATAATTTGAAGATTTTTAATCCCCCCCCCCCATAGTTTTGTCTCTAATAATAGCATTATATCTATTTCCTCATTATCAGTTGGATAACCAGTTAGGTTGGCTAGAAGATAGTTATCTGAACACAATTGTAAACCTTCTTAAATTTTATAATTATCCGGATAAAATATTTCCACCTGACTTTAAAATCAGATTATAGCAATAAAATGCATTAACCATTATATGTGAGTACATGGATGTATGTAATATGCATAATAAGTACACATGCGTATATTCAAAAAAGCTTAGTACAAGTTTGTTCTTTAATATATACATAAATATTAGTTTAATGGTTTGTACCAATGTATTTTATAGTTTCTTTTTTTTTTTAAAAAAAAAAAAATGTAAATCGTTTTAACTATCTAAGTTTATGTAAATATATTCTAAGTTATAGCATTAATGTCTGTTTTTCTTATAATTAATGATTGATTAAAGCTACCGGCCTTAATGACTCGGTGCTAAAAGGCAAAGATCACGTTGTTTATCAATATCTTGAAACTTGTAGGATATGCTTAAAATGAGTTGTAAACAAGGAGATTGATTACAAAAAATGTTGAAGGAAGAAAATATATAACCCTTACATTCTTATTGGAATTGTATTTTTTTTTTAAAAAGATACACTTTTAGTTTTAATTTTTTTTTAATATTTCAGTAAGGTCACAGTTTATTCTTCTTTGTGTCAGATCTTATAACTTATAATAGACGACTTTTACTTTGCATCTTACTTTGAACTCAGTTTGGGATTGAAATCATTTTCAAGTACTAGTCATTAATGCGCAATATTTGTCTTTTATAAACAACGCAAAAATATGCTATTGAGCTGTAAATTGATTAGCAGATAATTTCTAAAAATGCTAATATAAATATTATTTGATTTCAGGATGCTATGCACAAATTTATTTATATATTAGACATTTTTATAATCTAGAATTAATTGTTAACGGTATTTAAATAAAACTGTAATTTTATTTAACTTTTAAAATACTTTCAACTGTCCAGTAATATCGCATAAATTTGTTTATAACACAATGATTCGAGTGGCAAAATTCTCTTCTTTTTCGGGTGACTCTGGCCTGACTAATGACGTATTTAGCATAGAAATTGAACCTGAGATCTTTATATTTGTGAATACTAAATTTAAAGTAATTTATTCCAGAGTCAATAATCAATAAAAACATTATTTTCTTATTTATAGGGTTCCTTTTAAAGGCAAGGATAATGAATAGCTTTTAAATACACATTAGGTTAACTTATAAATGTTATTATCGATATCATGTGAACAGTTTATTTAAACTTGATATGTACAGGACCAGACTACAACCTAGGCAGCCATTCATTCAATAATTTAAATGAAACATGCTAAAAATTTTATTAACAATGAATTTATTTATTCAGAATGATGTATAAGTTAGTAATAATGATTAGTCAGTTCATCTGGTGATTGGCTGGTTGAACTTAACCACAAATAATATTAATCACTGAACAGTTCATGGGTAGATTTAAACTCTATTATTTAAAGTCCTCCTTTTAATATGTATTCACTTTATACAAAGTTTATCACTTTACATTCATAACTTTCTACATTTGTTTCACTAGTATTTTTAGTAAGCACTTTACTGCTCACTCATATCTTGAGTTAGTCTAATTGGATTTCACTCCATCTCTTTTTGTTGCACTGCACACATTAAGCTGCTTTTACTCTGCTCTACTATCACTTGTCTCCTCTCTTCCTTTCCATTAAAAGTTTTGCAGGAATTTTAAACAACTTTTTCCATTTTTAGATCATTGTACAATTGGTTTTACTCTTCTGCATATCATTATTTCTACAGTGTCACCATCACTGTCTGTAGGGACTACCTTTGCACAAACACATTATGTATACAAATTTATTAAATAGACGCATAAACTAGTTAATACATTAAAAAGTCTTTTTTTTTTTTACTTTTTCTTCTCAGTCTAACATTTTTGCCCTTTTCCAATTAGTAAAAAGAAAATAATTTAAAGAAGCTGCTTGTATGATAATGGCAAATAACATCCAACAATTTTGGAAACCATTTATTATCTTTGTCTTAAAGGAGGGCTCTTGTACTTAAACATGTACATTTCCTACTGACTATTGTCTTTGGAATAGCCTAATAGTCACAGCATCACCTTAAATTTAGTATTCACAAATATAAAGATATCATGTTCAATTCCTACTCTAGTACTGTTTCTAGTCAGATCAGAATCTTTTAAAAAAGAGGGGAGTATGATACCATTAAATTCATTTTGTTACATACTAATTTGTGTTCTGTTACTAACCATTGTATATATTTAAAAAGTTTAAGTAAAATTGTAATTTTTCTGAAGATGTTTAACAGTCTATTCTAGATGATGTAATTACTTCATCATATAGTTGCACATAAAATGTCATTGTTACAAACTTACAGACAAATACAATTTATTAGTGTAAGAATTTATATTTTTGTTGTAAATTAAGACTCCACTTTACTAACTTGCAAAGTATTGTGTGTCATGTGATATCATCTAACATAGTTATTTTAAAAAATACTTCACTATGTTGATAGTATTGTTATTGTCACAAATTGATTTATTACATAGGTGATTCAGTACAGGGTATGAAATCCTTACATGGTATTTGTATACACAGAATGTTGGGTAAAACATACAGATGATAATCTTATGTAGGGTTGTGTTCATTCTAATGTTGTCAGTAGCAACTTTCTAAAAAAAATCCTTTTGAATTCATGAAAAACTGTAGATAATCACATCTTTATCGTGCTGATAATATTCTGAGAGATCTAAATAAAACATTTTCTATATCAATAATTATAGAATCTATGAAAATATTCATCAAATATTAAACCCTTATTTCTACTTTTATCGAGGTAATATGGTTAATCTTCTATATGAACAATCGGAAAACATCTCACATCTTTTTGAACACATTTATCCTATTCTGGAGCCAGCTACAAGCTTGAATGATATATGAAAATTAGATAGCATAATGCTATAAAATCTTTATCTCCAGATGAAGTTGATCATGTGATGGATAATTTTATTAATATCCTTAACCAACATACAACACTTGTTGTAGAACTGAGGTCTCCAAAATTTGTAGGAACTGGTTTGGTGTCTCATCTACATAACTATTCAAATAATTCAGCCTGGATTTAAAACTTTACTAATTATTTTTAACATTAGGTCATTAAATTAATAAGCATAGATGAGTAAAAAATAATTGCTAGATGTACATACAAGTGTATTGGTTCTAATTTTAGACCTTTAATTTCAATGAAAAATATAAAAGCCATAAACTGGCTTGAAGAAGGGAATATTATAGTGGTATATAACCTGAAATTCACCCGTTACCCAACCTTCTAGTAGATGGAAATTGAATAGTGTGAATATAAATTGCTATTGGAAAAATATAAGTAAACATATGAAAATATGAGTAAACGTATAAAATCCACAATCTAGAATCTAATCTGGAGATGTTGAACAAGTAAGCACTAGATAGGGATTTTATACGCAAAACATCCTGCATTCACTAAGTATAAAGGCTTGCATTTGATGACAGTGCTGAATGAAGAGTTTGGCATCCTTATTAACAGCTTGTGTAAGCATATGAAGTGGTAATCATGTTATGTTTTGATGTTTTTCTATCTATTCTGCACATATGCCAATGGTGACTGGTTTTTAAAAATCAAAGACACCATAATGTATAAATGCTGAACTGAGTTCAGATGTATATAAATATACTAACAAATTAACTTAGGTTGGAAGCATTGTGGTGTTTTCATTTTGGACTTCTAGCTTTATAATTTACAAAATAGATAACAGATAGCTGCTGGAGAGTTGCATTAGATTTTAAGATCTAAATACATTGCTATCAAATCTAAGGCTCCTCACTGATAAAAGCAGCAGGCCAGAAACTAGTCTGGGATGTTGGATGAGTAGGCACTAGATAGATATTTTATGCACAAACATTATTGCATCCATTGATTATGAAGTCTTGTATTTGGTGGCACTACTGTATGGAGAGTTTGGTAATCTTAAGAACTATTGATGTCAGTGGTAAAATTTGTCCAACATGATAGCATTTTATATCCAGTTAATATATTAATAATAGATCACTTATAATAATAAGATGTATATGTTCAAATATTTTGAGATCAGTTAATGACAGTCTGAAATATATATATAAGTTTACAATAAGATATTTAATCTATTGGTTTACACCAATGTAAAATACATGTGTTAAACAGTTAAATATTTTTTGTGTGTACATATAGTCATTTAATTCTCAGAAAATAATTTTTATGTGATCAGTGTCTGGCTGTCAATTGGTAAATTAACTCTCATTAAAACATAATTTGTAATCAATTATCAAACTTATAATTTATATAAATTGTACATAAATCTTTTTCAGATTCGATACTATTGATGGAACAGCACAAATTGTATTTTTTGTTTTCAGAATAGGTGAGGAATACAGAGATTAAAATTGTTTCTATACCATTATATGTTAAAAAATGTCAAAATCTATTCTAATTATTGTATACTGTAAAACTTTATTTAAACTGTGTGCATGTATGTACATATTCCTCAATTACTGCTCTACTAGATCAAATGGCTAGGCATTTAATAAATTACATATTAATAATTTAAGAATTTCCAATATTATTTTTGGATGTAATGAGATGTTAAGTGATAAATTGAATCATATTTTATGGTATAGATATCGATTCTACCTTCTTGTTTTAAAAGCTTGTATTCAAAAGTCTTCATCGACTCATAGAATTTCTAAAAAAAAGATAAGAGCATAAATAATCAAATATTTTTTATTTCTTGGCAGTTCATAAGAAATTCAAGGAATGAAAGTGACAGAGTAGGATGGTTATCCACAGACATTGAGCTTTAGAATATGACACTGATGTGCTGAGAATTAATAAGTTCAAGCACCTGAAATATAAATTGAAGCTATGATCCATGAATCTTGAGTTCTGCTACTCTATCACTGCCCCATAGCATGCTGGATATTATAAGTAATAATCTAGATATATAAACTCTCTATTCTCTCTGTTGTCAGAATGGTGAATGTATATTTGTCCATGAGCATTTATCCAAAAGAATGTCATGTGTCAAATTAAAAAGTAATTAAAACAAACTATTAAGCCATTAATAAACAATTGTAATACTGTCACATTCGCATATAAAATATATCAGATAATAACAGAATTCCATGCTGGCTACATTTCTCACTTTTATTTATATAATATCAAAATCTTTTGTTTCATTTCCATTAAATCTTAAAAAAAATTTTGCTAAAGCAACCAATCAAATTTTTTTTTACAAAAATGACACCCTGAAATATCATATTTGTATTTCACCATTAATAAAATGGAATTTTTAAAGGTGTCCCTAATGCTGTCAATTCACATATCAAATATAATCAGCATATTTAAAAATTTTAATTTTAATTAGCTTTATTAATAGTTTTGTAGACCAGACCTTCAGTCAGATGCACAAAACTATTAATAAAGATAAATATAATAATACCTTGCTGGATACATTTCAAACATTTTTTTTTTCAGTTGTAAATTTCTCACATTTATTTATATAATATTAAAATATTTTGTTTAATTTACATTAAATCTTTAAAAAAATTGCTAAAGCAATTAATTAAAAAAAAAAAAAAAACAATTGCGAAAATGACAGACTAAAAGGGCAGAGGAAAAACGCTAAAAGATTTATGGTACAAATGATAATGGATCAATATGAGGCATCAGTTGAGTTTATTTCAGACCTGCATTTGCATCAAAAGTCCAAAATCATCCAGGAATATTCTATTTATTTGTTAAAAGAAATTAATACAATAATGCATTTTATTTGCATAGCTAATTAGCTTGCAATTATTTTGCCTTGAGATTATTAATTTTTTTTTGGGGTTAATAATATATTTACGTAACTAGAAAGACAAGAATTCATGGGATTATACTTTTTGAAAATTTTTTATTTTAAAATTTATGTCAATATTTACAATAACTTATCTGAAGTATAATATTGGATAGTAACAACACTAAAATGTGATTTTTTATTGGGAAGGCCCACAGCTGGAAATAACCTTGAGAATCAGTTTGATGACTGCCATTGATTAATGTCTGTTGATGTTTCATGTTTACATTGAAAGTAAGTGAGTAAAAAAGACTGAGTGGATAGCTATCATCAAAAGTGCTTACCTGATCTCAATGCAATTTGACAATCAGGGCTGCCAAATTCAGGTGTGTAGGGCATAATAGTGCCTCATCACAGGCATACTAAGATGCCTATATAATTAATAAAATTTATATATAAATAAAAATGTTTACATTTTCAAATCACTTCATTGTTAGAGATACATTTCCAATATAAATATTTTTTATTTCAATATGGAATACTTCTTTAGTTAAACTAATTGTGATAATTGCTTGAGTCGTAAATTCTGAGTTTCCAGCTAGAAATATACTATGAATATACTTGTATCATTCTCCAGGCTGGATACCATTTTGTTGAAATAATTAATAAAACATATGTAAATGATTAGATTTCTGAATCATTTTAATGTTAGAAACATGTTCTTTTTTAGTTATATAAAAATGCAATACTTCTTTACTTAGACATATTGTGACAATTTCCTGAGCTTTGAAATATACTATATTTTAATGGTCAGATACATATAGCCAGCACAATTAATCTTAGGAATCAAGCAATGTTCACTAATTCATATATGTTAGTGTAACATTGATCCAAACATTACCACAAAAAATACAAAGTTGAACCAGATTACCTTAACCAAAGGACAACTTCCATACGAGTACCACATCTGATGTTAACATATATGCCCTTTTTATATCCTGCTGACATCAGAGAGAAACAACAGGCTCTTAAAAACTAAAAAAGCTAATAATTGTGAACAAGACACAAATGCAAGAAGTAATAAATATATATGTTTTATTAATGAAAAAAAAAAAAAAATAGAACAGAATAAAATATAAGTTCATACATGGCTAATATTAGGTATAAATTTAAATCTTATATTCCATGGTCTTTCTTACAAGTTCAAAATAAATTATTGATTAACAGCATAATTATCATTAATTTTATATAATAAAGGACTATAGGCTTCATGTGTTTCAATAATCTCCAGCATGAAACATTGTCAATGGTTTAACTATTAATTAATGAATAATCAATCAGGGTTAAGATGGGAGTATTTATGTACCTTCATTAAAATCAGAATTATTAATAAATGACCACAAATTACTTCTATGTTAGGCTTTAACAGAAGTTTATCTGATGAAAAAATGGAGATGGAATATGCCCACTCTTGGATTTCATTGGGTCGTAGGGTAATATGAAGCAGGAAGATATAATTGCTCATGTAACTGGTAACACCATTGACCATTATCATGCAAAAAAAATCAACTGCATTGATAATAATATTAATAATAATGAAGATTGACTTGGTGTGACCGTATCTAGAAAACATTTGGTCATTTCATTTCCACAAATCAGGAATAATCATCTGCTTGTAGAACAAATATACTAATTAATTACACATAAAAACAACCCCAAAACACAATTTAAATAAGAAATGAACAATAATTAATAAATAATAATTAAAACTGGGAAATTATGATGATAATTTTTTTAAAATATGTGATTAATTACATTATAAGATTGCACAAGTGGTCAATATTGCTTTACTTAGTGCATTAATGTCTATTTGGCTCATTCAATATAAATACTCATAAAAATTAAAGATTCTGATAATCCATGCTTAATTGAAAGTTCACCCTAAAGATTGTACTCACACATACTAAAAAGGCAATAGTTATATGTTAGCTTAAGAAATCTGTGATTTAGATACATAATCATAATTAAATATTTCCTTAAAATTGACCTTAACTTATCAAGGCTAATGCAAATTAAATGACAGATATATCTGTATTTTCAAAAAATATAAATCAACTTTAATATTATTTTTAAAACTAGTTCAACTTTTATTTTTATATTTGTTAAAAATCTGGTTTTCTAACATTGATATTTGCAAGAAGAGCAAGATTCTATCTGAAATGTCTGAATGATATTATAGAAAAACTCAATCTTTGAGCCAGGTGAGGAAAGGGGATTAAAACATCTCTGCACTTTTGATTAATTAGCTTTCTTTCAGAAAAAAGATGATTCTAGGAATAATAAAAAATATGTTTGCATAATAGATTTTTGTCACATGATCACTCAATACCAAAATTTAGACATATATGATTTTAAAATGACTACATGTATCAATATATTTGGTCATTCTTGAGCAGCTACAGATTATTTTAACTATATGTATAATGAAAAGATGAAATTAATACATACTATTAAAGAAAAATATAAATAAATAAATAAATAATAAAAGTAAAAGGGAACCTGAAATATATATAAATATGAAATGATTAAGGTGTTTTTTACCAGTTTTTGAGGATTGCAGAAATTTCTTGATGTGAGTTCAATATTTCTGCAATTACCTTCATGAAGGGTTTTGAAATGAGGAAAAGTATGAAGAACAGTGTATAGATATAATGATGCATAGATTTCATGATAATTCATACTCATTTGATGCTGGTTGGTGTTTTTCTGGAATATTAATATTTCATTTGTTTTTCTGGAATCAAACTGATTATTCAGATCAGCATACAAATGAGTGTGGCATAATTGACTGGGTAACTTCTTTATATTGCTTGAATGGAGGCATGGAAGGTTAGCAGGCGATACAGATATAATGGCAGGAATATCAGTGTACAAGTACAACTGGTCATCAGATTTCAGATGACTACCAGTTGCACAGACTTCATCAGGATTCCATACTTGCACTTCCATGGGATGATGAAGGGAAAATGGAATTAAGCTTTCTATTCACTAGTGGTCATTATGCATAGATTCCAGCAGCTAAGTGATTATTGTGCCCTATGAAATAATTTTTTGGGGTGATATCTTGTTGATGATCTTGGAAATTTTTTTTTGAGATCTTGATTTCACATTTATGTAGGGTTTTATATCATTTGTAGAAAAAAAAAGACATCCAGATTTAATTCTTAAAATATTTCTGCTGATAAAAATTTTGATCCGCTTATCTAAAATATAATCATTTACTTTTTTATTAATAACCAACATTTTTTAAATTCAGAATAACTTTTGTTTATTTGTGTTCCTTATGGTAATTAAATATCAATAGATAAATATTGAACACTTATTTCTTAAATATATGATGCAAAACAATTATTTTACTTTTTTAGTTCTTATTAAATAAGGTTTTAGTAATAATTATAAATGCACCTATGTCTTGTAATCTTCCTATTTTATAAATAATAATGTAGCTTAAACCTCTGTGCATGAACTTTATTTTAAATTGAATACTCTCATTTCCAAATGCAAGATAAAGTCGGTTTAAAAGACAGAATGGATCAACTCTATTTTTTCACCCCAAGCTATATGTATGGGCCAATTGCATTTGGAACTGAGAGCAGAAAGATTTTGATTAATCACTTTAAATTACTAATCACATGATTAATCATGCATTCTATCTTTACAAGTTTATAAAAATCTAGTATTAAAAAAATGTAAATAGATTTAAACTAAATTACTTATTATTTCTAAGTGAATATTTTCAGACTCTTTTATATAGTTGAACACCCTGCCTTTACAAAGTGATTAATTATTTAATATTAAGGAATTTTCTAAATTTGTAAAATTTAAACTACCACAAATACCCGTGCTTGCATTCCATTTTTATAAGCTTGTAAAATATTTTAGACCAAACAAATTTCTATGTTCCTTGTATGAGAATTTAATCTATTCAAAACACAAATTGGCATAAAGCACATACAAGTAAACATATATATAGCTTCAATATATACTATCCTTTTTTGTAGCTAAAATTAATAAAGTTTATATATAAATGAAAATATTTTGATTTCCTAAATCACCTTTATTTAAGTATCTTAATTTATATAAAAATGAATAAATTATTAGCAATGATTTATTTAAAAATGAAATTTATTTTAAAAATAACGTCTCATCATTACAGTAATTATGCATGAGATCAAATTGTATTTATTAATGCTATTTTATTTATTTCATCTTTATTAATCAATTACTTTAGTGTTAGAATATACGACATAAGACAATGGAGTTCTAGGATCGATTCTGCTACTGTCTTGTGCTAAAAAAATTTAATAGCAATATTACCTTTTTTTTTGTCCCTCATATTATATCTTTGCCCAGTTTATTGAATTGCGTTTCCTATTTTAAATAACGATATCTTTTTAATGCCATATTATTGTTAAATGGCCTTCTGCAGATTGTAATAACTTCACATATAACCACTTCATTAGGAAAGTGTTGTGCATGTGTGTGTATAGGTTGTAGTATTTTATAAAAATGGCAGACAAGTTTGTGCACTCCGGAAAAACTAGAATTTATTCGAGTTGTTGTTTTTAGATCATGCTCTGATAACTGAGGAATTTAATTACAGCATTGACGTAATGGTGATCGACAATTCCAAGAAATATTTGCTGATTACAAATATTTCTAGATAAGAGACGTTACCTTATTGGACAGTATATTAATTGCTGCAGTTATCAGAAAGCTATAAAAGACCGTGTAACCACTACGCAAGGCAGTATTTGAATAGAGAGCAGATATTTGAATACAAATCCAGTAGAGATATCTCGCATCAGTGTAGTCCACAGGTGAAGCTGAAAGAGCCCACAGAGATGAGGAGACCATAGTGGAGATACTGAGAGCATCCATTGCAGAGCATTCATTGCAGAGCATTCGTAACAGAGCATTCGTAGCAGAGCATCCATTGCAGAGGATTCGTTGCAGAGCATTCGTTGCAGAGCATTTGTTGCAGAGCATTCACTGCAGAGCATTTTTTGCAGAGCTTTTGTTGCAGAGCATTCGTTGCAGAGCATCGGTTGCAAGAGAATGGTGTGGGAATTGAACATTAGTGAACTGTAGAGATAGAGTCTTGTGGACTATTCACTATTCTGATTACATAAGATATTATGAGTCTTTCATAGTATATATTTAATTGCTGGCCACACAGTCACACTTTTGGATATAACATAGGTATTTTAAGAAAATAAATTAAAGATTTCTATTTGTTATATATTGTTACATAATTTACTGCTAAAAGGCAAGAGAACAAGTGTAACAAAAAAACCAAAAATAAGAAAAATAGCATATTTTCCTTAAGCACTAGGGATTTGGACTGTCACCACTGGAGATTAAACATATATAGAAGAGTATGGTTTGGACAGAAAATATTATCGGAGAATTTTGTCACCGATCATCCCAAAGCAAACCTAGAAACAATTACAGACTGCACACATTTTATTAATACTTTAAATGAACTATATGACATATGTTATCATTTATAATAGATAAATGTACATTAGCATTCATTTGTTGTACAAATGAATTTAATTGTATAAATTTACATAAATGAGGATTATTTGGTCAAGTTTTTGTTGTAATTTAATATCAATACACAACAAATAATTAAAGGGTTAAACTGCCCACAAAATATTTTATCTGTTCTAGCGAAACCAGTTGTTTGATGTTGTTTTCCACTTATTATAATCTATCATTAAACAAAATAAAGTCCAGGGCATGATATACT
This sequence comes from Epiperipatus broadwayi, assembly GCA_028023455.1. Taxonomy (NCBI): domain Eukaryota; kingdom Metazoa; phylum Onychophora; class Udeonychophora; order Euonychophora; family Peripatidae; genus Epiperipatus; species Epiperipatus broadwayi. Next base: position 1,160,926 of record JAQFVV010006356.1, on the reverse strand, counting down.
TGTTCTTAAGAATTTATCGAATAAACATTGTGTGAAAATTCCTTTCTTTAAAATAATTTCTTAAAATTTTGAGATACCTTACTAATTAACTTGACTAAGTTAAGGTCAAATAACAGACATACAAAAAAATATTCTATTAGTGACCAAACATTTAAGTTTGAGAAACTAACTTTGTTAATAAAAAGCATAATTTATGCATGAGACATTCTGAAGTCATTTTTGACCTAATTAAAACGTTGGCTAAAATCGACCTAGTAAAATTGATTGTTATTTATCACATTGTGGCCACCAAAGACTGGAGAGTTTTACGTAAATTAAAAAGTAAAAGTGTAAATGATTTTTGTCAAGCGTTGGTGGCCTAGTGGTTAGCATAGCTACCTTCCATACAGCTGGCCCGGATATGCTTACCTGTCAATGAATTTGACATATGAAAAAAAAGTGTGAATGATTTTAATTTTTTAATATTCTATTGTATGTTTGTTAAACACAATTATATAAAATACATTTTGTTTTAAGTAATTTTATTTCATAGATGGGATGGGTCTTCTTCGCATGGTGAATAACTTTTTGATATTTAAAAAAATAAATGATCTAAATTGCAAATATAGATTTACGAAAATTGCACAAATTGGTAATTATAATGTATAAATAATTATTTATTTATGAAAAACATGATTTTGTGATTTATTGAATCAATATTTGAGAAAACAAAATACATACAATGCAAAAAAAAATATTTTTTTTCAATGTTTTATTGCAATAACATAGTCATAATTATATTATTGTGGTTGTTGTTATTATTATTATTTACAAATTCTGATTCAATACCTAAAAAAAATGTTAATGAAAAGCTGATTTTTATTAAAACGTCACTAATATTTACTAAGGCTGTAACCTCAAGAATATGCGCGTAAAAATGCGATAGTAGGAACCTCTACAGGTCTTAACCACAAGCTTACGTTTTGGAAGAAAAGAAGGGAAATCTGCATAACTACATAATCAATGCTTCTACAATTATACTACTTTGCACATGATAATCATTATAAGACTTATAAATTAAAAGCTTTGGCAAAAAAAACAAACGTAATTTCATTTAGCATGTGATAAAATCTTTTATATTTTGCTTTTTACAAACGACATGAATCATGTAGACCCAATGCTTTAATAAATGGGAGGTCATATGTCATTGCAATGCACTCAGATCAACTCTGTTTATGAGATGAGAGGTGCCAACATTTTTCTTGCACAAAGGCTCCTCTATGCAGCGGACTTATATATGTTAGATCACAAACAGAACCAGAATATCAAAACTAATAAGTTTTCAGTTTTTTTCCAACAATACTTGAAAACTAAATTAAGGCACTACCAGCTCTATCGCATAATGAAAACCTTTGTTGACGTTTTTTATACTTTGTATACTAGTACAATAACAAAATGTATTTATGTATACTTTTTTTCTGGTCCAAATTTAGTTTTACGTTTATATTAGCATTAAGTTTTTAATCTTATTCTATTCGCCATATGTCTATAGATTACCCGTAATTATCTTTATAATAATGAAAAGTGTTTTTATATCATTTACTCATATGAGTGCCACCTCTACTATAGACACATTAGGTTATTTAATTGACACTAAAAGCAAGGTATAAAATTCTATCATCACCAGTAAAAAGTACTGCTAACTTTTAAATCAAATTGTCTTACTATTTTTTTTTTTTCTATTTAGCAGTTTATTTACACTCTTAGGCATACAGCGATTCGGTTTATTTTACTTATATTCACGTCAAAATTGCTCTTTTTGTATAATTCTTTTATAGGAAATATATTAACCTTCAAACTATAACTGCATTCATTTTTCATTTTGTAATTAAGAATGTCAAAGATTACATTTATTAATCTTACGTGAAATATTAAATAAAGGTACAAATAATTAAGAAATATAGCTTTGTTAAACAATATATATATATATACATCAAGCACTTTTTGTAAGAATATTATATATATATATATTAAACAGGTGAAAAAATAGTAAAGAAATTGGCAAAGATATATGTCAATGGAAGAATGCAGTATTAATATTAATATTTAAAAAAAAGTAATAAAGAAAATATTAGAAATTACAGATCTATTAGTCTTTTATTAGTTTTATACAAATTTTTTACCGAGATAATTACAACTCGCTTACAAAGAACTTTGTATTTTAACCAACCAAAGCAAAAAAAAAAAAAAACAAGCTGGATTTAAATGTGTTTTTAGTACAATGAATCATATCCAGATATTGAGAGAAGTTATAGAACGGACTAATGAATATGATTTGCCATTATGCTTTGGATTTGTAGATTATGAAAATGCATTTGATTCTATAAACATTTATTTCTTCAGTGATTAAAGCATTGTATCATCAAGGTATAGATTCAGGATATTGTCATATTTTATAAAAATGCAACAGCAACAATTAGATTACATAATGGTACTAAGAAGATTAACATTGAGAATGGTGTAAGATAGGATGACTCCATGTTTCCAGATTATCATCTCTACACATATATGCAATAAGTACTCAGATTTATATTAAGATAGCCAATCTTCATACTTTAATGGACATGCTTCAATCCACTCCACCCTCCAACTCTTCAGCCAGTGGTCAGATGCATCGGTGGTATGAGATAGTGTGGAGAGTTGAGGGTCATGTGAAAGTCTCAGCTCAACATTTATATGAGTAAAAATTATAATCAAGTTGTATCTATATCAATTTAAAATAACGCTCAATCCATATTTATTGAAAAAATATTTACTGACAAATACAATGCTTCATTTTAAATACAAGTATAGTATATACTTAAGTTAGATGTAATTAAAGGGTATTAGAACCTAGACTTTCAAGCTTCTTTCAGTCATTTACTCTATCCAAAATAGCCGATATACATAACTTTGTGTAAAAAAAATAAATCATCTCCAATATATGTATTTCACGTTGAACCAACAGTCATCAATTGGTCTGAATCATCATCTCGCACACAAATGTACAACAGTGTTTAAGTTTTATATTAAGATAGCTTATCTACAAATGATAATGGACAGGCTTTAATTGTCTCCATTCTCCACCTATTTTGCTATATATTACATATATTTTAAGAGTTTGAGAGTGTAGAGGATTGAAGACTGTCCATTAAAGATTGTAAATTTGCTATCTTAATATAAAACTGAGCACTGATTATATGTGTGTGAGATATTATGACCCTGACCAACTGATGAATATTGATTTAACATAAAATATATATATTAAAGATCATTTATCATATGGTTATGTGTACCAATTGTATTGGATAAAGTTTATGACTGAAAGGAACTTGAAAGTCTGGGTTCAAATCCCCTTTACTGTTTCATTTTATGTTCCTCCAAATGTTAATCCATTGATTAATAATTCTAAAAATACTATTCTTAAAATGCAAAAAAGTAAACATATAAATTTATATGTGGATACAAACAGTCATATATTTGGAAACTGAGATGTACATTGGAATAAAAGACTAAAAGGTCAACAACTACGATACAACCATGTAAAATATTCTAAGAATAATCAGTTCAACACTGCCTCACTTTTTGTTGACCATGAATAATCTTGAAATTTTATTTTTTCCTTTTAGCCCAAATTATATAAGAATATTTATTAGACAAATAGACAATCTTTATAAATTGATTTAAAGATTTAATTTAAACAGAAGAGATTTACACCTCAAGAACATGCATTGCAATGTAGTTATAATAGTTCAATGATATCTTGTTGAGCAATGACAATACTCTCAAACCAAAGCACAAATAGGAAATTTTGAAAAGATAAAGTGGCTGTCTCATGTTTTGTATCTAAATTTACTTATATAGGCCAATATAAAGCACATTAGTTTGAGAATGTAATGTTTTTTATTCATTTTAAAACTATTAATTTATATATATATATTAACATTCACAAAATTTTTCAATTTACTATGTGTTAGTATTATAAAATATTAGAAACTATGGAATATTCAATTTTATTTACTAGCACAGATATTGTGTATAATTTAAACAGAAGGGATTTATACCCTATGCACATATACTGTAATGTAGTTATATATCCTTATTTTTCTCATTTACATTCTTTGCATTTCTTCAAATATTCATATATATATATATTGCTTATAATAACTCCTCTCATATACATTTTAATGCAAAAAAAAATTTAATAAAATTTCTTTATTTTTATGATAGTTTCGACTGTCCACCAGTCTTCATCAAAGCATTCTCAATTTCCTCTACTGCTGGACAGTCAAAACTGTCAAAAATTTTTGCATGAAAGTGTATATGAGAGGAGTTATTATAAGAGTTGCCATGTTATTGTTTGTACTGAAATGCAGTTATATAGGCCAATTTAAAGTATCTTAATTTGAGATCATGAATATATTTCTTTATTCATTTTATATACATTAATTCTTTTATATGTATTAACTTTCATGAAAATTTTCAATTTACTACATGTTAATATTGCAAACTATTAGAAAATATGTAATATTCAAATTTTATTTACTAACACAGATTGCATGTAATTTAAGCAGAAGGATTTAAACCCAAAGCACATGTGCTGTAATGTGGTTATAATAACTCAACAGTATCTTGTTTAATACTGAGGATACTCTCAAGTCAAAGCACAAGATAGAAGCTTTTGAAATGATAAGAGTGGACATCTTAGTATGTAATCTTAATACATGGTAAATTGAAAGAATTTAATGAATGTAAAGTAAATAAAGAAATACCTTCATGCTCTCAAGCTAAGATGCTTTTAATTAGTCTGCATAACTAAATTTAGGTGCAAAATATAAGATGGTCACTCTTATCTTTTCAAAAGTTTATATCTTGTCCTTTGGTTTGGAACATCCTCAATACTCACCAAGACATCATTGAGCTGTTATAACTACATTACAGAGCATGGGCTTAGAGTGTAATTCCCTTCTGTTTAAATTATGTGCAATCTCAGAGCTAGTAAATAAAATTAAATATTACATAATGTAAAGATTGTATGAGAAATTGACTATCTGATAATATTAATATACATAGTTATTGGAAAATCATGATATTTATTGATTTTTGTCTAGTTGTTTCATTTAATAATGGTTATAACATATTTGAAAGTATTTCTGTTTAATTATTATATATACTGTTATTGTCTAATATTATTATAATACAAAATTTACATATTGTATGTTTTTAACAGGTAACTTGTTATTTTATATGTATATCAATAAAATAATAAATATAATGATAATTAACTATTTTATACAGTCTTTCAATACCCAGAAGTACTTTTGGTTAATTTCTTAATCCTCCTCAACTGCTGTTAAATTCAAAAACATTTTGAATTTAATGGACATTGAGGATGGTTAAGGAATTAACCATTCAATTGTACAATTTATTATTGGCTGAGTGAATTAAAAATTCTAAAGTTTGATTAGTCAATTAACAAACTCATCTGTAAAAATATATTCATCTTTTAATATTCTATTCATTTTAGTTTCATTTGTAAAAAGTATATTAATAATTTGTCAGGTAATGAAAGTATACAAAAGTTTTTTTCAAAAATAAATTTTTATCTATAATTATAAAAATATTTGACAGTGAAAAAAATAAAAAAAAAAAGGTCGTAGCAAATTACAAGTGATGCAAGGGTCATTGATTTTTCTCCTCAATTTACGTTATTATAAAAGTTAAGAATTTTTTAGTAAAATCTTATATTTTCAGCATATTTTACCAAAATACATTATAATATGTAAATAAATGCCAGAAAAATATTCTAAAACATTAATTTTTCTTTGAAATTCAAATAAACAGCTTCAGGCAATTTAAACTTTTGACAGGATGTCAAAATTGTTACTAATCACTGATTTCTGTTTCAATTTACATTCATGTAAAGTATACAATTTTTTAATAAAATCTTATTATTTTTGTAAAATATCTATATTTTCAGCATATTTTATGAAATTAATTTATAATATGTACGAAAAATAATAATAAAAACCACTCTAAAACATATATTTTCATTTTCAGTGGTGAAAATTATTTATCGGCGATCTTTTTTGACCAAATAATAATCATCCAATCAGAGTTTAGAACAGACTACCCTCTCTTTTTGTTAGACTTTCAACATCACATATATTGATTTTTTACTTGTAAAATAATTCAAGAGAGGTCAGCATCTTGCAGGATTTTTTGTCAGCTTTAAAACAAGCATAAAAACAGTACCATAGCTCAAAACATGGCCACTTTTGAGTGACCTAAAGCCATTGGTGTGGATTAGCATATAGAGCTGAGTAAGAGTTAATATACTTAACAATTAAAAAATATATACAGACACTTTTTTTCAAGGCTGTTTTTATTTTATTTTATGAACTATATTTTTTCAGTTTTCTACCAAGGATTCAACTATATTGGTCATTATTGAGGCTTTATTATTCCTATATATATATATATATATATGTGTGTGTGTGTGTGTGTAATTCAAATTAAATGTCCATTAATTAAAAACTATTGTAATAACAATAAAATAATAAATATAATGATAATTGAGTATTTTGTACAGTCTTTCAATCACCAGAAGTACTTTCAGTTAATAAGCCACATTTATAAAAATGTCATGAAATGCTTAATATTCATTGTATTAATTGAAATTTATATGTAGCAACTTCTGATATCAGATGGCCAAATTATTTCATCAATTAAAATTAAAAAAGAAAAACAAATGTTAAGATATTAACATACAATAAATATTAAAGTTTCATGGGTGTTAGTATGTGTGTAATAAAGCAAATGGAAGCAAAGTGAAGAATGTAAAATCTTCACACTCTCATTCCAACATATTTGAGACTGATTTATACAATTGATTTTAGATACAAAACCTTATGTCTATTCTTATCTTTTAAAGGTCTCCATCTTGTGCCTTGATTTGAAAGTTTCCTCACATTCAACAAAAATAACAATGATTTAAGATAATAGTTCAGCACATGTGGGAAGAGTTGATTACCACCTGTTTAGAATTGCAGTACAGTGCTAACAAATCCCTTAGTCAATTACAGTAATTCTAACATCTCTTAATATTAACATACAGTAAATGTTAAAATTTCATGAGTGTTAATATGTGTAATTGTGAAGTGAATAATATATCTTTATGCTACAATTCCAAGATACTTAAGATTGGCCTATGAAAGAGAATTTAAATACAAACATAAGATGGCTACTCTTATTTTTCCAAGTTTCTACCTTATGCCTTGAAGTGAGAGTTTCCTTACATTGAACAAAAACAATGCTTATTTAACCCAACAGCACTGTTAGTGTGTAAATGGTTGATTGTCTTCTGATTAAAATTATATGGAAAAGATAAATTTAAATCCATAATTTTTTATTTGTGGATAAACCATGTAACATTTTCATGCATTATTTGAAGATGTAATTTTATTAATATCAGATGCTCCATAAACATAACATACCACAAAAGAAGAACAAAACTAATAAAATATAATAATTATCAATAATAAAATTAAAAGTGAAAGAATTTAAATATTTTTCAAAAATATTAATATTAATTTTATTTATAAATTATATATTTTTGTAAGACAGTTTTAAAATTAGAATACGTTTATGTTTTAAAATTATTCTACATTTATTTATAAATAGAATAAGATATAGAATTACTCGCCATTCATTAATAATAATAGTTTTTTTTATTTAGTATCGAGGTTCTTTTTTCTCCTACTAAAATAAAAAATATTTTTGATATAATTTGTTTAAAAAATTTATTATAATAACATTGATAAAGAAGAAAAACAAAATAAAGAAGTACTAAATTTGATCAATTTATAAACATATATATATACATTGAAAGCTATTATAAATATCTTCTTTATATTATTATTTGGCCTATTTTATTTATAAACTAATATTTAAAGACCTAATTAATAAAAGTAATATTATTTCAATAAAAGTAAAATAAATATTTAAGCAAGAATAGATTTTCATAATAATAATTGTATAATTGTTGAAATATATAAAAAGCATAAAAACTGAATTTATATATACCTAAATCTATAAAAAAAAAATTGTAAATGTTTTCTTTATTAAAGAAATGTTTTTTTTAAATATATATTTTAAAAAAAATATTACTAAAATGACCATTAAAACAAAACCAAAAAAATTCTATGTCTGCCATGTTTTTTTTTTTTTTGGTAAAATCAGCACAAAATTATCTATAACCTAATATACAATATAATAAAGAATACATAATTACTTCTATAAAGCTGCTTTAATATTTCAACCAGTTTTCACCAGAAAGCATAGCAAAATGCTGTGCTTTCTGATGAAAACCAGTCTTCTAGTTGAAATATTAAAGCAACTTTATAGAGAAGTAATTGTGCTTTTATTTTTTCTTTAGTTAGTTCATATATCTAATATAAAATATATATTGTTGAAAGGAGGTTGCCTTGACAACAAATTGAGATTGTATATTGTTATTGATATTGGGGTTTTCTAAGTATTGACTGATTTCTTTGAAAATATATATGTATAGCACATGAGATTTTTTTATTTTTTTTTTTGAAAATATGACTCAAAAAAATTGATAGTCCATATTGTTGAAATACTATATAAAGAAAATTAAATCGTGCAAATTTCCAATTTTCTATAAATTAATTTTCAAAAGCAGACTTTACAATTTTTCTATATTAAAAAAATAATTATCAAAAAATTGGTGATATAGTTTGTTATATTAATCACATGAAGTACAATAATATATAATGATAGCATGCCTTTTGTTCCTTTAGGTGAAGCTCTTTCTGCTTATTTTAAATAGGATATAGTGAATTTTTCTTAAATATTTTTCCATATTTGAACATTTTATTTTTACAATTGAACCTTTTTACTATATATTACATAACTAATTCTTACATTGTAAGCTATGAATGTAAGCTTTCAACTGATAACAATTTTAAATATATTTCTTTTAAATATGAAAATAAATATATAAATGAAGTGTTTTCCTATAACAATAAAGCACATTGTCATTGAATGAAATTTACCTATTTGAAAAGTTAGAAGAATAAAATATTAAATATTTGAATTTTATGTTATTTAAAAAGGATATATTTAGAATTAGTTATCACTAAAGAAAAAAAATTCTTAAAAGTTTATAATTAAATTATTTATTGTTATTAAAATTTTAAAGAGATTTGTTTTTACCATTTTGACAAAAGTGATTCTTTTCATACAGTAGGAACTGCTTCTGTGTGCCTTAATGAACTTTTTAAGATCTATTTAATTAAAAATAAAAGATTGTCAAGACAACTATGTATTAGTATCATAGCATTTGGTTTAAAAATAAATCTTGTGCAAAGCAATGGCATCATAATCATTAATTTATAAACAAATTACTGAAAATGACAGTTTTTATTTATAAACCTACTTACTGTATACCCTCAGACTAAAACACTCATCTAATCAGTAATTCTTATTTGTACTGACATCTATGCTACTTCCCTCACAGTTTTGTCATGTTAATAAGTACTGTTAACCATAGAAAAGATTCTTATGCCATATCTGCAGATAATTTTCAGTTAATATGTTAAAATTTGCAGAAGCAAGTAAAAGAAAAACTGAAAACCAATGCAAACTGTAATATAATGTTATAGATAGGCTTAAAACAATATGAAGAAGATAAAACTCATAGTGTTGTGGTAATGTCTGAAAAGTAAAAATTTGTGCAGAGACACCATTAAATTAAGGCAGGGAGTTAGACCCACTTTTATAAAAAAAATTGATTAATCTGTTATCTATAAGAATATGTGGTTATTTCAATTCTGCTTCAGAATTGAAATCAAAGTCCATGCAATTCTATACTAAATGTTCATTATCAAAAAGAAACAAGGCAGAGCTACTTTTAATATGGAAAATTAGGAAATTGTAGCAAAGTATAGAAATATAATAATATATTGAGCAAAGATTTTCCCTGGCATTCTTTGTGTTCCCAGAATACATTTCATCTTCTTGAAAAAATTGAATTGTTAAAAATTGCACCAGTTTATTCAGATTTATTATTAATTCTGTAAAAATATAAAATCAAGCAGTTCTCATTTTTTATCCTAAATGTTTATTTTCAAAATATATAAACAGAAAGACAATTTTTATAAAATCACTTTTACATTACACCATTTCTTGAGAAAACCCTTCATGGAAACTTCAACCTTTATTATAAATTTGTTACTCCTTAATAATGCAAAATTTTAAGTAAATGTAAGTAGATAATGGATTTAAATTTACTTTTTTTCCATTAGTGAATTTTTTAAAGCAATACAGGTATTTATTAATAAATTAATCTTATAACTGAATACTTTTAGTAATTATTTTTTATACTTTTTATTTTAATAAATTATGACTTTATTCTTTGTTTAATTTTTACATTAAATGTAAATATGTAAATGAAAAATAATCTTAAAAGCAATATATCAACTTTGCAAATAAAGAAAAAGAGTAATTAGCAGAAGTAAATAACTTAACAAATAAATTTATTTTTCATCTTATGGGCACATAAATTTATTTTTAATGAAATAAAATTAGCAATAAAGATTCTATCATTAAAATGTATTTTGACAAATTTCCACATCTTCAAAAAGAAACAATAAAAAAAATAATATCAATGATGGTCATCTTTTTAAACAATGTGTTTTTGATTTTAAAACTAGAATCATTGTGTTTGCCATAACTAATTATGTTTATGATATAAATAACAAATACTTAATGGTTGACTTGATACATCATTTACTTCCAGAGGAAAAAAAATAAAATTGATTATACAAAAAAAGAAATGAATATGTACACAAATTATGCATCAAATTGAGTTTTTTAATTACATAGAAGTCATATTATTTCTTGATCGTAAATATTTTTTTCTTTCTGTTTCAATGATTTTCACTGTTCTACCTTCCTTCAGTAATATTCCTAATAACTTCGACAACTCTTTAACATGGCTTAAAACCTTAGTACTCCACTAATTAAATGTATACATATTCAAGATGATCTGAAAAAGGGATTCAGCATCTGTGGGCTAAACACTTTACACATGTTATGATTAGTTTTACATAGATTTCAGTTTTTTCTTAGTGTATTTCTGTCTAAATTCTCTTTCTTCTTTTTCAAAATAATTTATTATTAGGGAGGAAAAGTTTCAACTCAGCTGTATATACTTCTTTATTCATACAACTCATTTTGAATATGTTTTGCTAATATGAATATTTTTGATAGCAATAATCTTTAAAACTATGTAAACCATAGAGTTCTAATGTTAATCTGTATTATGTTATCATCTGTACCATCTGTATAAATAAATTAACTTATTATTATGTCATAGTTGTATTTTGGTGAGATTTCTTTCGTAAAACACATCTCAGTGCAGTGTGCCATCTGCTATTTTACAAAGGTCAATTAATTGAAACAATATTAATTTTTCAGAGTACTATCTGCTGTGCTTACTATTTCATTGTAGAAAAAAATAGAAAATTCCCTTAGCTGTGCACTGCCAGTGTCCATATTTTGTATTCTACTCTATATCAAAGCTGAATAAGTTTTTCCCTTAAAATAGTGACATAAAATACATTCTGTGCACATTTGAATATTTCAGAACTGTGGTAATTATTTTCAGAACTAATTTTGGTAGAGATGACATAGGTCATGAAAAACTGAACCACATTTTACCAATCCATACAATATTAAAATATATCAACTAATGCAATAATAAATTCAACATTAATAACTGAAATTACATTAAAGATAACACTTTAACATTTAAAAATACCTTATTTGTACTTATCTTTAAAGTATTTATGAATAAAATATTCTAACATTGATACAAATTTCACTGCTACAGGCTACTAATATAAAAGTTTAGGAAAGGGTAATGAAAGTCAATATTTTCCTAAAAGGCAACAGATTAGCTTTGGGAGCTGGATAGCTCTTGAGCCACAGTTGACCTACAGATAGCTCTATGCATTATCACATGATCAATATATCAAACCAATTTCAAAAGGGTATATGTTTGGCAATGCAACCCTTTTATTGCCATAGTAATAAATTTTTATTTAAATCTCTCAGATACTGCTTGTTTTACATGAAAGTGTGGTATTACTTTAATTAAGACTATTTACAACAGATCATAAATGTGTAAAGCAGAATTCACAAAGCTCATTCTTTCATTAAGAATCTTATGTATTAAATAATTAATGGTAGAGGAAATTGCATTAGATCCAACACATGCATCTGCATTGCTTCTAGAGTTAAAAGATTTTCACCAATGAAAGCCCTAACCTAGAAATTCTAAATAAGTAATGAGTGATTAATGGTACTTTAAAACTAAGAAGACACCCCATAGCTTATTATCTGTTAAACAGCATGATGTAGAATATGATATCTTATTAAAACAGGCAAAACTCACTATACATATTGTCACACAGAGCAAGTCTTCTGGCATCTATTGATTACTGTAGCTTGCTGTGCGTGGCAATATGTATAGTGAGTTTTGCCTGTTTTAATAATAGTTATAAGCAAGCATAAGAAGTGGTGATCATGTGATGTTTGTTTGCTTAAAACCAATCCTGCCTAATAGGATAGTTGTGGCTATGGTTATTAAAGAACTAAAGACACCAAAATGTATAGGTACTGAACTGAGTTCAGACCTATGTGACTATATAAGCTGATGGGCTTGAATTGAAAATATTGAGGTGTTTTCAATTTAAGACTCATATGTTTGTAGTTAAGAGGAGCTAAAAGGTGGTTGCTGGAGGGTTGCATTAGATCCTAAGATATAAGTGCAGTGCTCTCAGATCCAATACTCCTCACTGATGAAGGCCACAAGCCAGAAACTAGTCTGGGAATATTGGATGAGTAGGCACTAGATGGGGATTTTATGCACAAGCCTTCTGGTATCCATTGATTACTCTAGCTTGCTGTGCGTAGCAATACATATGAGTTTTGTCTGTTTTAATAACAGTTATAAACAAGCATAAGAAGTGGTGATAATATGATATCTTACTGACTTTATCTCAATCATGGCCAAGAAATAAAGATGACTATATTTATTAAAAAACCTAAGGGCATCGTAATATGCAGTTACTGAACTGGGTTCATATCTATGTAACTATACAAGCAAATTGGCTTGAATTGAAAACATTAGTATGTTTTTAATTTGATCTGGTAGCTTCATAGTAAAGAAAAGAGTAAAAGATGGTTGCTAGAAGAAAGTGCTTTATATCTATAAGATTCAGATGCACTGCTTTCAAATCTGAAAGATTCTCACTGATCAAAGTCATAAGCTAAAAATTAATTACTTGGGGGTTATTTGATAAAACAACACTGGACAGTGATTTAATAAATACTACCATATGGCATCCATTGACTAAAACTTATAGAAAGTGGCAAAATAGTGGTGAGAGAAAAAGAAATGATTACTGAATGGCAGCATATATTATTACAAAGAAATCAAGTCATATGTCACATGACCCAATTTAACAAGCTTGTATTACAAAGGTTATACAATGAGCTTGCAAATAAGCTCTTAACAAGCTTTGCAAAATACCCCCAAACCCAGACCAGTATCTGCTACAGGCTTCCAGCATCTCACTGAGGAAGCCAGTAGCAGATACTGGTCTGGGGATATTTTGCAAAGCTTATTAAGAGCTTATTTGCAAGCTCATTACATAATGCAGCATATATATATATATGATATTAATTGATAATAACCAATTAATATCATACATAATAATTAATTGATACAATATAAAATCTTCAAACTGATCTTGCTGTATGTTTTATGATTCTTGAGGATTTAATATTATTGCAATCACTTTCATATATTTACAATGTTAATAGTGACTTTTTATTTTTGTCATTTCTGTAAAAAATACCTAATTGAAACTTACCCACAATGAATAAAAAATTATTTTCACAATTATTACAGTCTAAATTCGTTTACCATGTAATATGATCTTGGACAGAGGCAAAAGCAGATTCCGTTTTGGCTATATAGCAGTAAAACATTAATGCTGTGAAACTGTGTATTTTGTTGTATATATATTACATAATATTTAGCATTAATAATAATGTAATGACATTATTGATTAGGAATCGATAAAAATTTCAACACCGAAAGTACCAGAACAGAAATCAATTCAAGGTGCTTCCGCTTCCGTGTGTGAATCTCTACCACGTCACAAAACACCCAGATATTTTGTTTTGTAAAATTTTAATAATATATACACACATACACACTTTTCAACATGTGTTTGATCATGTGGATCAGCAATATGAGATGGCACTGAGAGTGGTGGATCGTGTGAAAGTCTGAGTTCAAACCCCGCATATATTACATATATAAATGCAGGTTTAAGCCTGTACAATGTATTAATTAAAGCATACATAAATTTAATGTTTATTATAAAGTAAATTCAGTAATAATTCAGTCGATTGTTTTATAACAAGAAAACATGAAAACTAGGTTAATTTTCAATAAAATATTTTATATTTATATAAATCCTTATTTTTATCGATCAAAAAATGTATTAGTTAGATATCGATGCTGTGATATTTATTGTTTATTTCTGCCATAGTAGTAAAATTTTAGCAATCCTCTAAGTAAATTCTTCATCCAAGAATGATTATTAGAAATAAATGTAATTATGAAAAAAATATAACTTCAGCCAACAATTTATAAAAATTAGCGTCTTTATCACCTCCTTATGCACGCTCTTAATTGGGTTAATTTTTAAAATTTTATCAAGAATTATGTTTTTAGGAACTAATTTAAGACGAGAATCAACTCAATTACAGTTCTATTCCTTTAATTTAATATTAAAGGTCATATTTTTTTAAATTTGTTTATCTTTTTTCTTCATATATTTTTAATAAAATTAAATCAAAAACAACAATTTATAAACACTTTATGGAAGATGTGACAATTTATGAACTTTTACAAATGTAAATGTCACAAAAAAGGAAGTATATAATGCAGATTCTCAATATTAGGTTTTAAGATCTTATTATAGTTAATGACCATTCATAATTGGGCTGCTCATGGTAATTTTAAGGCAAGAAGTGATAAAGTGCAAAAGATGATATGGCTGGCCTTTTGCTGTTCATGTGATTTTCATGATAGATCAGAATGGTTTTCAGCAGAGACATTTAGAAGCTTGGATTTTTTTTTCTTGTTCCCCATAGTTTTTCCATAATTTTTTCAAAGTATTCGGGATTGCTCTCTTGTGAAGATATTCAAAGCCATTTGGAAGAACTGAACAGTAGATTGATTTAGTCTGTAATTTTATGTTATCTCCAAGTGTTTTCCTATTTCTCAACTTATCTACTGCAAATTGGATTTCCCAATATTGTACTCCTAAAACACATTCATATTTGATTTCTAGATTTTACAAATAATTTCTAATTGTACCTTTTAATTAAAATTTTCATTACAATCAACTTTGCTGATTGAATAAGAGAGTCTGGTTGTTGGGGGGGGGGCAGAGACTTAAATCCTGGTTCTTTTGAGGGGAAGGGCTAGGATGAATGTGCTGTGGGGACTGTTGCCAATGTTGATTTTCTTATTCACAAGAAGAAAAAAACGCTATTCATAGCGGTTTTAGCGTTATTGTTATAAACGATTTTATCTAAGTATTATTGCAAAATAAACCTGTTTAGCCTAATAATTTTAATTGCAAATGATTCATCCTATTTAGATCTTTTTCTGAATGTCTAAGAATTAGATAAATGCCTGACTTGAGTTAGTATTTTGAATCTAATGTCCTAGCTTCTCACTGATGAGAGCCATAGCTTGAAACCGGTCTGGCAATGGAAACCATCATAGATAAAGGCTTCAGGTATTTTCTCTTGTAGCATTTATCATAAAAAATAAAAAAATAAATTAGCTCATTTAGAGCTGTTAGCAGGCTCTTTATATATGACATATTGGTAATGCAA
The DNA here is from genome assembly GCA_028023455.1 of Epiperipatus broadwayi. Lineage (NCBI taxonomy): Eukaryota > Metazoa > Onychophora > Udeonychophora > Euonychophora > Peripatidae > Epiperipatus > Epiperipatus broadwayi. The sequence goes on along the minus strand of JAQFVV010006356.1, from coordinate 1,144,894 downwards.
TCTATAGTGGACAACTAATTTTTACTAATATTATAATTTTGCTATTAGGGCTTTGACTATATTAAATTGCTAAGCCTATTAATATATGGGATCACTGAATTTAGTTCAGACCTATATAGTTTCTTTAGTTAAAGAGCTGAATTTGAAGACATGTAGGAGTCTAAAGATTTAGATCTTTTTTAAATATTTAAGAATTAGATAAATGCTTGGCTTGAGTTAGTATTTTGAATCTAATATCCTAGCTCCTCACTGATCAGAGTCCTAGCTCGAAACCGGTCTGGGGATGGGGACCATCATAGATAAAGGATTCAGGTATTTCCTTTTGTAGCATTTATTATGAAAAATAAAATAAATAGGATTGTTTAGAGCTATTAGCAGGCTCTTTATATATTACACATTGGTAATGCAAGCTGTAGCAATCATGTGACATGTGACTGATTTTTACTAATATATATATGACTAAGTATATATATATATACTGATTTTTACTAATATATATATGACTAAGTGTTTATGGATACTGAGAAATTCAAAAAGTCTGCAAATTGAAATCCATGATAACATAGTTGAACAGGTAAAAAGATTTTTATATTTGACTAGTTGATTGAATGAAGATGGAAGAAGTAAAGATGAAGTTAAAAAAAATTGTATTGTCAAATGAGACATTTATTAAGAGAAAGAAAATATTTTATGGACCTTTGAAGAGAGAATTAACAAAGAGATTAATTAAATGCTATCTGTGGAGTGTATTAATATATGGTTGTGAAATATGGATATGTATAATAAAATTAAGAACAGATTGGAAGCTTTTGAGGCATGGAAATGGAGAAAAATGGAAAAAATCAGTTGGATGAATAAAATAACAAATGATATTTTGAAAAAAGTAAATGAAAAAAAGATTAATTGAGGAAATCAGAGAGAAAAGAGAAACTGGATGAGACATATATCAAAAAAATATATAATTCAATGAAAGAGGTTTTGGAGGGAATGTTGAGGGGAAGTAAGAATATTGGATGATATAAGAGATGGGAAAAGTTACATAGAATTGAAGAGCCAGACAATGAAGAGAAGGGAATGAAAAATAAATAAATTGCTATTCTATGAACTTATCCACTTGATAGAATACTGTTGATGATATATATATATATATATATATATATATATACACACACAAACCAAATAATATTTATGAGTTTCTGTTTCATAAAATTATCCTATTTCATTAGCATTAAAATAACCTTAAAATTTTATTACTTATAATTTAATAGATATTTTTATAACTATACCTAATATTAATGTACTCCTTAATAATTATTTTTTTATTTATTAAATGTACAATTGAAGAAATACAAAGAATAAATATTCAGCTATGCATTGCAATGCACAATGGCTTCTTGTTTATCAGAATCAGGAATCTCTCAACCAATATGCTGAGAGAAACATAAACAGAGCAAAACTCTCCATACAGTATTGCCACCTGTGCTAAACAGAGTAATCAATAGATTCCAGAAGGCTTGTGCATAAAATTACTCTGTTTAGCACAGGTGGCAATACTGTATGGAGAGTTTTGCTCTGTTTATCAACAATTAATGTGCTAGTATAGGAGATGTGATCATATGATGCTGAGACAAACATGTTAGCCACCTTTCCTTTCTATTCCCCACACTATGTTTTTCCTATATTCTTTTCTATCCAGTTCCATTAATTTCCAAAATATTATCATTGTTCGCTCTATGGCCTTTATATCTAGATCTCTTTTATCTTTTCCCAAACCCAGCATAAAAACCAATAATCCACTTTCTGTATAATCACTTTTGGTTTATATTTATTCTCCCGCAACTTCATTATTTGTACACTTTCTGCTTGTAAGCATTTGAATTCAATTATCAGATACCTAATATTTTTCTTGCTTTCCTTACATTACTTGCAGACTTAATCACCTACATTTTTTTCCCTTGTTGGTAATAATCCTGTTCATGCTTTAAACAGTAAACTACTTCTTTTGCTATTATAGTAAATTAACTCATCCAATATTCTGTTTATTTCTATATATATATTAAATTCTTTTTGCTCTTCATACTATTTCCCATCTCTCCAACACTCTATTTTTATTAGTGCATCTATTCGTTTATCCAATTCTTTGCCACTATAACACTCAAAAATTCTTCTAACACAATCATCCCATCTTTTGTACAAGTATACAAATATAAAGTTTTTATCTAATTTTTCTGCATACCATGCCACTTTCTCACTCTTCTCATGACTATTCTTTACATGTAACCTAATTAAATACTATTTTGGCTATTCTCTTACTATTCATCAATTGCAATCTATCAAACATTTTCACTTTGCTTTTTTCATCACTCATATAAAAAACTTGACTATTCCATTTCTCCTTGAATTGCCTCCTTTATTATCCACATATCTGCATCTAATGTGTATTTTTCTAATTCTCTTTGTGCTTTTTTTAAGAAATCTAGCACTCATACACTAAAACATTGTGCATTGTTACCATAAGTTAAACCTGCTATTGACAATCACTTCCATACAATTCTTGCTACCTTATATTTATTATAAGAAAACACTGTTAATTTTTTAACAGTCCTTTTCCTTTCTTTGTTTTATTTATCATTTTTTTTCTCCCATTCTCCCAAAGCATTTTGTCTGCTTACTTAAGATTAACCCCAAATAGTTATACCTATTTACCACATTTAACTGTACATCTCCCAATAAAAATTCTCTCTCTTCTCTTTTCGCAGCCTATATCATCATTACTTTTGATTTTTTTTCACAAACTTTAATTATAATCTTCTTACTCACCATTTTACACATCTTCAGCATAACTTCAATATCTTTCTTACTTTTTGTGCACAATAAGATATCATCAGCAAATAAAAGATCTCTTAATATATTCACCTTTTTGTCTTCTATTAATGATATCTCTATCCCTCTTCTTAGTCTTTCTATTGCTCTTTCCATGTCTTTTAAATATAACAAAAACAAAATAGGTGACATAGGGCATCCTTGCCTTAGCCCCATCTCACTTTTAACTCTAACTGATTCTATATTTCCTAATTGATATGCTTAGTAATTATTTTTATACAATCTCTTAATAAGATTCACTAACACTCCATTCATTCCCAAATTTATTGAACTTACCCATAATCTATTTTTATTTTCTATCCTATGCATTCCCTGTATCTGTAAAAACCATATATAACTGTCTATCTGTATTCTTATTCATATCTATAAGTTGTGTGACTACAAATAACCTATCTTTTACATGCCTATCTATTCTAAAACCTCCTTGCATTTCTCTGAATACTATTTCTCCCTCTATTTTACCACCCTTCCAGCCATCATATATGCAAACTTTATATAACACTGAGCCATAATATTTACAGTGGTGGCACCCAATAAAGAGAGTTTCTATTTTATCAGTTGGTGTATCCTGTGAGTTTTGGTGGTTTAACATCAATCCTGGCCAAAACATGAAGGAACTATAGCAATTAGAAATCAGACGCAAATATGTATAGATAGTGAACTGAATTCACATCTATATAACTATGCATGAGAGTGATCTTGGATTGAAAACATTGTTTTCATCTTGGGCTCCAACGTGGCTGCTGGAAAGTTGCATTAGATCCAAGGATTTAAGTGAACTGCTCTCAGATCCACGGCTTCTCGTTGATGAAAGCCAAACACCCTGGGGATATTGGATGAGTAGGCACTAAGTAGTGATTTTGATGCCTAAATCTTCTATTATCCATTAATTAGTATGGCTTGCTCTGGGTGCACTAGTGTATGGAACGAGTTTCTACCATATTATTAGTTTACTTAAACATAAAAAATAGCGATCATACATAATATGTTATTAAAAGTTAAGAACATTTATATAACTCTATCATTTGTATATTTTGATTTAAAAAATTTGGGGGAGAAATATTATTAAATGTTTTGAGTTCTCTATATACAAACCATCTATAGATATATATTTTCTACCAACTCAGATGCTTAAATTTTTATAAGCGTTCAAGCAATAATCTTTTTTAAAATGACTGTTCCATTGGAATAAGAATTAAAAACTATTTATTTTAATAAAAATAATCTTAATCTAAGTGAAAAAATATAACGATTTTTTTTTATTCCATTTAAAGCACTTGAAAATAATGGTTGCGGGAAAAAAAAAGCATTTCAAATTATCGTGTCAAAACAAGAGATACTAAGAAAGTTTAAGAAGATAATCAGGCAAATTAGTTCATACATTGCAACTGCTATTTTGCGAAAACCTTTGATTGTTTAAATAAGAAATAACTTATTAACTTTATGTTTTATGATCTTTTCCATACGACAAAAATAACAAACAAGTTATCTGCTGGCATTAGATAATAAAAGGCAAACGTGTCATTCGATATTTAGCAGAAATTAGTGCAGCAGGGAGATGGAGAATGAGGGGGGGGTCTCAACATTTAGTCACTTTACTTCAAAGGATTTATTAAAAGATATTGAGATGGAGGAAGGGAAGTAGCTTTAATTTTGTTTTATGATTAAAAAAAAAACAAAACACCTATATATCTTAATTCTATATATATTTGTCCTATGTCAAAAGCCGCATTTGCTTGCAAACGAATGTGACAATTTCAATTCCAACAGAAAAAAAAAAAATTGTAATAATAAAACACTAAAGATGAGTTGTGCTCTGTCTATAAAAACCAACTTGTGATCTTACAAATATTTCCTAATATAAAATATGCTGGCCCATTATTTCTTTCATTTGATATTTTGTTATGTTATCTTTTAAACCATCGGTTCTTTGGGAAATATTTCAATGTCATGCCTAATTGTACTATTCCAATGTTTTCCTACACCTTCCCTATGAAAACATCAACATTGTATTATTTGAGAATGTCTTTGAAATAATTTTAACAAAATGGAATCAATTTTTCCCACCTATGTTCAAATTTACTATAAACCATCCAAGTAATTGTCTTACATTGTTTACTTCTTTCACATGTAATTCAAAACGGTAGTGACTACCCCCCCCCACACACACACACTGAGTTTTGTGACCTCAAAAAAATAGGATATTATTCTGTTTTTAAGTTCTGTTCTAATATTAGCTTAATGTTGACGTAATTTTTAAATTATAGGTATTTTGTCTATTACTTTAACTTGGGTTTAAACTAAATGATATAAAACACTGTTAATATAAAGAACAAGTTTTACTTTTAACAATCTCTGAATATTAGATTAGATATTAGTTTTAATAAAATAAACTGTTTTTCATATTCTGAATATGTTAATTGTAATTTCAGAATCTTAGTCTGCCCATAAATTAAAACAATAGACACAATTCACCCTATAATTTCAAAACTATATAAAAAACAAAGCTTATTTAACAACAAAGCATCAGAGTGGTTTCATTCTATTTTTTCATTGATTTTTTTCAATAGCATGTGAAAAAAATGAACAATACAAGACTTAATAAATGGTTGATTTATATTGAATTTGAACACGGTTTTATGGGAACAGTTGATTCAATTTATATTGTTAAAATTATCTGAAAGACATTCTCAAGAAATATATTGTTTTCATTGAGAAGATGCAGTCTTAATTGAAAACTTGGAACACTACAAGTAGACATAATGTTGAAACATTTCTGAAAGATAAAATGCTTGTACAAGTTTAAAAAATGTTTAGAAAAATATCAAATGAACTGAATAATGGGCTACTATATTTAATATGTGGATGCATTTGTAAATTCATAGATTGTTTTTTATAGTCAGAGCACAACTCATCACTAGTTATGTACAGTTTAATGGTCTGAACTCACCATTAATATATTCAGAGGTTGAAGAACAAGGCTTATTTTAACAACCTCTGAATATTAGATAAAATATTAGTTTTAATAAAGTAAGCCTCGTTCTTCATCTTCCAAATATATAAATGGTAATTTCAGACCATTAGACTGTACATTGATTAAAATAATAGACAGAATGTAACCCTATAGTTTTAAATCTACATTAAAAACTAGACTTATATAACAGTAGAATTTAACTACAGAGTGATATAATTCATTCATTTTAATGCTTTTGATGCCACATAACTCAATGGGAGATTGTTATTTTCATTTCCATTACAGTTGTTTAAAAGATATTTATTATTACAATAATAGACTTTACATTATTACATGGTACTCATATAGTATGTACTCTACATTCCCCTTTTATTGCAATTTCTGCTTTAACACACCATGTGAAGTCACTGAAGCTCTAATTGGGAAATTGAGTACTATTATCTAGTTTTCTAAAAAGTAGTAATAAAATACATATATTTTCTTTCAAAGCAGACAAAACATAAGATCAACATAAAACCAATGTTAAAGCACAAATTATAAAAAGTTGTATAATTTAATGAAAAATTGTACTACACATAATTGGGACTTAAGTAAATAAATAAAAAAAGAAATGTTTACTGAGGTAGAAAGATTTTTTAAAAAAAAATTGACATAAAGTAACAAAAATTATGAAGGAAGAATAAAATGAAACCTTTTCTGTTTACCAGCAATAAGTAGTATGAATGCCCTACAGAAAGACCAGAAATAGGTCTAATTTTCCATGGTTCTTCCACAGCTTTTTGTGGAGCTTATGTGATCAAAATGGGACTGGAAAAGTTTGGAAGATGTGCCAATTATCTTTTTCAGAATTTTGACTTTTGCTTCAACCCATAAATTTTTAAATGCCTGCATGTGATCTCCAGTTACTGTATTGAGGTAATACAGTTCATGGTGGAATGTCAGATTCCTATTAATTTATTCATCTACATACACCATATTTTACAAATTAAATATTTTATGAATGTAAAAATACAAATATATTTTCCACTATTTATGTACTTATTTGCAGATTATTGTATAAAAATCAAACTATATTTTCTTATTGTGGAAGTATGTTATTTAACATTGGCCAATGTTCAATTTGTTAAGAAAATATGGGTGAATGTTCTATTTGTTGATTCTTACTTGCAGTAAGATTTGGGTGACTCCATATCTCCAAAACTTTTTATAGTAGTTTTGCAAGAAATATTTTGTGGATTAAAATGGGAAGCTAAGGAAATAAAAATAAATGGAAATTATTCAAGTCATCTAGATTTCATAAATGATATAGTTGTTTTTGTAAATGGAGCTCAGGGGCTCCAGGAAATGTTGCAAGAGTTATCAGATGAAAGCAAGAAAGTAGGAGTAAAGATAAATGTTAAAAAAAAGATAAAGTAATGTTTAATGGATCTTTTCAAAATAAAAAAAAATATAGATTGATAATGATGAGATTGAAGAAGTTAACAACTACAAATACCTTGGTCTCAGATTATTACCACAGATGGAAACATAATAGATGAAATTAATTGTTAGAATTAAACTTTGTTGGAACACTTTTGATAGAAATAATATTGAAAGAAAATATGCCTATGGGTTTGAAAACAAGGTTTTAAATAAATATGCATTACCAGTTTTTACTTATAGGTCTGAGACTTTGATACTTGGCAGAAGAACAATACAGAAACTATAAAACATTCAACACAATGCAGAAAGATGTATGTTAGGAGTAAGAAAAATAAATTGACAACAGAATTTATCAGTGAGAGAACAAACATGTGTTACTGACATCATTGAAAGAAGTAAAAGACTGGAGTTGGATTGGGAAAATTGCTTAAAAAGATTATAATAAATGGACAGTTGAAATCATAAACCAAGAGATTATAAAAGACCTAGAAGGAGACCACATGTAAGATGGATAAAATAAGAAAATGTGCTGATGTGATGTGGGAAAATGAGGCTAGAGATCAGAGATGAATTGAACTTGGAAGACTTTTATCCTGAATTGCATAAATAATGATTGAAAATGATTATGATGAATATAAAAAAAGAAATGAAGGATGAAATATTATTTTTATTATTTAAGTAATAATCTATAGATTTATAATTTATGTTTGTCTAAATATGATAATATAAATCATGCTATCACACTTACAATGAAAAGCTGTAACAACAAATAGAAAAATAAATTAAATGGCTGAGCGCTTTCAAGAAGATGTACTTCTCATAATCATAGCCTAAATAAAATAAAATTAATGACTCATTCTTTGAAATCATTATATAACAACAATCTGCAAATTCTATGCAAATGAGTCCTTATGACCATCATTTTGATATAGCAAAACATGCTTCTTTACAATTAATGGTGAAGGAATTCTGCAATAAAGTAAGCCTCCTTTAGCTTTCGCTTAATATCATGCCTCTCACTACAAACCAATTTTTTGCAGATGCGGGTTCGAACACATGTCCTGATTCTTTTTGATGTTGAGCAAAAAGTTGTTTATTTTAATGTACCTTTCATAAATACAAAAATCTTGGCAATGATTTTTAATACATGTGAATTTCATTTCAAATACTAAAAATATGGTACTATTATTTATTTTTTCAGTTTTTAAATTTGAATATGAATAATTAAAACAAGTGCATTGTAAAATATATGAATACTAGAAAATAAAAAATATATGTAATAAATATTTTATGAAAAAACCCTTTTATTTTATTCGATGACTAACCCCCCCCCAAAAAAAAAATCTTTAATAACCATTTTGGTTGTTCTCTTTAACTTGAAATAAGTGTAAGACATCCATAAATTAATTAATTCAATCACTTGTTTTAAGTATTCCTCATCAAATTAGCTAAAAGCATGTTTCATAAAATATTTTACATACAAGTTACAATAAATTACTTTCTATAATTGTTTCATTTTCTATTCACATCACTATATCTTGATCTTGTGACATAAACACAAAAGTGTCCAAGTGATTTTGCTTTTTACTGTTTTTCACAGTATTGACTTGATATTTCTGTAAGAAATTCATGGAAAGGAGAGAATAGTGAACTGTGACAATTACATGTGTCTATTAAACAACCAAATATATATAAAACTGATTTTACACAATTCCAAAAAACTCTGAACTTAGCATTCTTTGATGATTCAAGGATGCATATAACATAAATGTATTTTCTGGAGTGAATATTCTTTTAAAGCTATGCATGATAGTGATGGCCATGTCATGTATTTTTTTGCTGTTTTAGGTATTACAATAACTCTGCAATTGATATATCTTTTTATTATTATTTTGTTAGATCATCATGTTTATTTTTATTTTGCTTCAGAAGTCAATTTAAAGTTATTAGTTGTAAAAATAATCTGAAGATGTCAGCATCACATGGCCTATTCAAAATTACAAAATATAATTTAAATATGAACTAGACTTGCTTTATTTGGAATTCAATTGAAATGACAATTTCTAATTGATGGATTATTTATCCTGAATCCTAATAAGAGAAAAAATACATTCAAAAAGAATATCTGCAATTTTCACTAATTTACTTGTTTACATATTAAAGGCTATTTATGCAATATTTATATAATACTTATTTTAAACAAAACAATCTACATGATTATTTTTAAAAAGACAAGTCATTGGGTAACAAAAATGGCTTTTTTATCAATGCCCGTAAAGATACTTTTTAAAATTTCAATAACGATAAATTTAATGTTTAATTTAACACATTCTGCTTCTTTAAGGATATCTAACTCTGAATATATTTTGATTTTCAAAAAGAGATTTCAAATATGGAAGATTCCACCTATGGCCATTTCAAATAACAAAGGAAGATTTGGATCCTTTAAACAGCAGACTGGCACTGATTGCAAAGTGAATGATTTATCAATGATATATCAGTGTAAGAAATGAGACAAATACAGGATTCATGTTACAAAATGACATTCAATTCCATAAAGAATTATAGGTGTATTTTATTCTTATTATTATATATTAATTTTGAATTCTTATTTTTAACCTTAGCCTTGAACATGAAACATAGGTAAGTTAAAGATTAGGATGTATATTTATTTTTCATATTCAGGGTTATCAACTTTGAATAGATTTTGATTCAAATTACATTAATTCTCAACATAACTCTTGTTCAAAATTATTGTGTTGATATCTGTATTACTAACAGAATATTATTACAATCACTGTAATAATACATAACAGAATAAATAAATATTAAGAACTTTATTATCAGTATTTAACATAACTAGATATATACAGCAGTTTAAATGCAAAGGTTCATTTCCATTATGGTTTGGTAATTTGTGAATATTTAGTTATTAATGGTACAACCACTGATTGGGAAGGAATGCTAAAAATTCCCTTTTGAATCCTGATAGTATCAGTCCATAGATGACTTTGCTAATATGCAAACATAATAATGGTGGTGTTTAGAAATTTTCTGATTCAAGCTTGAGAATATTTTATTGTGCTCTAAAAAATAATGGGCAAGCTTATTGTTGATTGACATGTGACAGTTGTTTGACCATCTAAAATGAACTTCCAAATATATATATATATATAGTTATTAATCCTGCTGAGATATAAATATATATATATATATATATATATATATATATATAGCCAGATTTTATTCCATACTGTAACCAACCAGATTCACTAATCTATCTCTTCCATTGGCCTGTTTGTGTTATTGGATTTTCATTTACTTTTTATTATCACTTCATTGTTAAGCTGTATTGGAAGCTCAACCAGATCTTGATATTATTGTATTTTGGACAAGTTTATTTTTTGTAGTAAGCTTAACATTAGTTTGCAGCAAAATATTTTTAAAGCTAATAAAGTAAAGCATTTAAAAAATTCTTATAGTGTTTTGAAAATTAAAAATAATAATACATCTCTATTCCTTTACTAATATGAAATTAATTTTATTTTTTATTTTATTAATTTTGTGAATTTTGATCATATCAAAAATATAATAATAATAATAATTATTATTAAAACAATATTTTAGCTAGCATATAGCATGCAGCAGTGTATAAGAACTTATTTTTATCATATAAACATTTTTAAAAGGAATTTCCATAATATTTACTATACTAATTTTATAATTATTTATGTGTACAAAAATGTAATTAGGAAACATTGTAGTTAAGTTTCTTTTAATCTTCATTCTCAAAGCCCAGAAATTCATCTTCAAAGCTAAACATTTTGAAGATTGTGTCTTTTCTTAGTAATTAATTAAAAAATTTCAACTTTATTTAAACTTTTTAAATACATTCAATTGTTAATAATAGCACAAAGGTTAGAATATAATGCAATGTTTTGAATGATATTATTTCTGTTTTGTTCACATGTTGCTGGACAGACCAGTGACATTATTAACATTAGAATTGAACTTGGACTTCTAGATTTAAGGATATTGAAATTAAGATAATATTCTAGCTACTAGAGCTGTATTGCCAAAGACTTAGTTGGTTAAAGCATTACCGTAAATTCAATATTAAAATAGTTACAAACTCCCTATACAGTAGTGCCACCCAGTGCAATTTCATGGTAATCTATCAATGCTAGAAGATTTATGTTTAAACTTTCTATATAGTGCCTACTCATCTAATATCCCTAAATTAGTTTCTAGCTTGTGAATTTCATCAGTGAGGAACCTTGGATCTGAAAGCACTGCAACTAGATCTTAGAATTGAATGTATCTATTGGCTATTGTGGCTTGTACTAGTAAAGATATATTAAATTACTTAGAAAAAGTTCAAAGGGAAGTAAAAAGACATGCATTGGATGCCGATGTATGGACAGAAAAATAGGCAAGTCAAGGAAAAATGGGATGGTCAAGTTTTCATATGAGAGATGCAAAAAGTAAAATGAAAATGTTTGGTAGATTGCAGTTTATGGATAATAAAAAAATAGCTAAAATAGTATCTAATTGGGTTATGAGTAAAGGGCAGGTAACAGGATGGGTGAGAAAGATAGTGCGGTATGCAAATGATTTGGATAAAGTATTTATATCAGTATATTTGTACAAAAGATGGCATGATTGTGTTAAGAGGATTGTTGAGTGTTGTAGTAGTAAGGAATAGGATAAAAGAATAGATTTTTTAATAAAGAATATGGAGTTAGAGAGATGGAGAAATAGTATGGAGAGTAAAAAGAGTTTAAATATATATAGAAATAAACAGAATATTAGGTATGAGTTAATATATGATAATAGTAAGGAAAGTAGTTTATTGTTTAAGGCTTGAATGGGATCTTTAGCTACAAAAGAATATACATGTAAATGGGAAAAAATGGGTGATTTATTTTGTAAATTATGTAAGGAAGGAATAGAAAATATTAGGCATTTGTTAATTGAATGTAAATGCTTGAAAACAGAAAGGGTACATATAATGAAGTTATGGAAAAATAAATATGAAAACAGTGATTATACAGAAAGTGAATTATTGTTTTTTATGCTGGGTTTGAGAAAAGATAAAGAGGATTTAGATATAAAGGTTATACAATTGACAAAGATTATGTTTTGGAAATGGTTTGCAGCAGAATATAGAAAAATTTAGAGTGGGGAATGTAAAAAAAAAAGTGGCTAACAGGTTTTTCTGGGCATAATTGCTGAGATATTCTTGACTTCGTTTAAGGAGAAGCCACAATACATCACATCACATCACATCACTGATTTAATAGCTTGTATAACTATAGGAAAACTGGATAATGAGGTATTTAATGATTGAAATTCAATATTTATGTTTTAAAAGTCCAGAAGTGAGTAATACTTGAAAAAGAGAGGAATAATACCATCCAAAATTTGTATTATATCCTAACCTATGACCTAACTAACAGATGACTGTACTTGGAAGATTAAAATAAAGCTTTTTTTTTCTATTGACATTCATTATTTAATATTAGATGATGGAAATAGTGCAACATATAGTTACTTCTAAAATACCATCATCACAAGTCTCAAACAAACATGTATTTGTATCATTTACTCACTTATTCTCAAAAAATATTTCATCTTTTAAAAAAGGTGTGAAGTATTTCATTATAAAAGTTTAAGATAGCAAATAATGTTGAATTTGAATAGAGAGCAAAAATGTTAAAATTCGATTAGATTATTTTGAGTCATTACTTGCGCGTATACCTTAAAATAAACAATATAAAATGAAATTGATTTTTTAAAAAAATATTAATAAATTTGTACTTTTAAACACACACACACACAAAAGAAATTAGATTAAAAATTATGTTTTGTTTTAAGTGACTGATTCAATTTTATTTTATTTATAAGAAATAATAATGTCAAAATTCCTGAATTACTAGACTTGAAAATACAGATTGAAAATGGTTTTATTTTCAGAGGGGGAAAAGAGGAAAGAAAAGATTCTTACTTTCAAATTAAGGGGAACAATTTACATAAAATGAAATGATGCAAAGAAAATCTGAAAGCATTTAAATTTCCAAGTTAAAAAAATACAATTTCAAATGACACATAAAGAAAGCGAAAAAAAAATATAAGCAGTTTTGAACTGGTTTTAATATTAATATATTTATGCCTGAATGCATCTACATAAGATTAAAGTAATATATACGTAAATCCAAAAGAAAAAGAGATTAGCATGAACCCTTAGCGAGATATCTGTTGCCTTTGCAATGGTAAAATTTAATTTCCTGCTATTTATACAAAGATTAATGTAATCTTATCAAATATAAATATAAGTTAATGTGTTACAGCATTTATAATAAATACATAATTTAATAACAGCACTCTTAATATTAATCATATTATCTAATTATCGTAAATGTTGGCCAAGTCAATATAAAAAAAATATAGATTATTTGTTGCTTGGAAGTTCATATGAAAATTCATGTGTAATCTAATCAACGAAAGTGCCAGGTTTGAACTACATCCATGACCCTGAGCTTTATACTTTGCTTTTCCATCATTGTTCTAAACCATGCTCAACATAAAAATAATAGTATGTTTTGAATGATCTATATCCCTTCTCTTCTTATTTTGTTTCTTCTCATTAGATATTTTCCTCTTGTGTTTTTTTTTATTCTAGTCTCATCACATTCAAAAGCTATCCAGTTCATTGTCTTCATTGGTGAAATAATCTCTTTCCTCACTATTACATGTAATTGGTTTCTGGAGTAGGAAAGTTTGCCTCCATGATATGTGAACGATCCTCACATTGTTTAGCAAAAATAATAAAGTATCACATGATCCCAGTTTATACCATACTTTAAAATAACAAAAACTATTTCTCTTACTAAAGATGTTTTTGAATTTTAGGTTGACAGTTTTGATAGCTGATGCAAAGATATATTACACCCAAAAAATTCCAGTGCATTACTTATTAAAGCAATAGTGTAGAAACTGTTCAGAGAGTATGGATAGGACTGCATTTAATAGGTATTTATTATCCTATTACATGACATCTTTTGATTTTTTAAAATTACATGGGCTGATACAATTAAAATAAAAAATATTTTGTAGAAACCAATTTGATCTAAAAGTTGTTAATTAAAAGCATCCCTATTTTCATATTTGTGTTATTTTAAAAAAAAAAAATATTGCTCTGATAAAGTTCACTTTTTTACAACTTAACATTTTTATCTACACCAATTTATGTTAGTATTAAAAAGCTTTTATAAAACTTACTAATAAATAGACAGAGTGAATTTCTTTTCACTCCAATGTCTGGAGAATATCTCACTTTTTGTTAATCCAGAATATGCTTCAAGTAGATTAATGATAATATATTTTATGAAACTAATAATAATTCTTTATTTTTATTTCTGGAGGAACTGTTTGCTGCATATGGGTTGGTATCAGTGTCCAACTTAGATGACATTATTTCTGATATGAGCATCCCTGACAATTGTTTTGTATCAATTGCTTGTACATTAACATTTACTATTTCTATATATGTACACATTTTGCAGTTCTGATTAGGGCTGCTTGACAGTCAAAATTATAATAAAATAGAGCAGTAATAAGAACAAGATTTTGCATTGAATAAAGTGAATAAGAAAGGTGATATAATTGCACATATACACATTTCACTTTGGATGCTGTAAGTTTGGGGTGTTCATAACTACTATCTGTTTTAATTACTTCAACTTGTCTTGTTAAGAGTACATTGATTTTTTTAACATATATTTTAAATGTTTTTTTTTTAAATTACAAACAATAATTGTTTGTTTGTTTATGATATATTTATAATTGAGATTTAACAAATTTCTATCAAATGAATTTTCTTAAAATGTTGTACATATGTTAAAAATTATTGACAATGAAATATGGCTATGTAATATTTTAGGTTAGTCTTTTGTTTTGTTTACTGTAGAAGGATGAGTAGAACAAATTTAAAATATGTTGATATCAGTTGAATAATTTTTCAGTGATGCACATTAGAGCCTTATATAATTTTAAGTGCTTTTATTTAAAAAAGGAACAGTTAAATTAAAAAAATGGCCATGATCAATTAAAGTAGTAAGAGCAAATATTACTTTCAATTTATTGTAAAATTTGCTTCTTTTAAAATGAATGAAATTTTGTTTTCTCTTAATTTTAGAATTCCAGTTTCAGGACATTTCTTTTGTAAACAAAATAATACTGAACTGATATTTAAAGTTCAGAGACTGTCTTTAAAATGTTATAGATACTGTCACATTTTTGTTATTCATTTTAAATAGTAATAATTACAAAAATATATGATAATGATAATATATATATATATATATATATATATATATATATATATATATATATATATATGATATATATATATATATATATCATCAACCATTATCAATCCACTGCAGGATGAAGGTCTCTTCAAGTTTAATCCATCTTCTCCGATCTTTAGCTTCTTTTCTCCATAACACCCCTGCACATTTTCTTATTTCATCCATCCATCTCACATGTGGTCTCTTTCTGGGTCTTTTACAATCTCTTGGAATCCAGTTTAAAAATTCAATTGTCCATCTATTATCATCTCTTCTAGCAATATGTACAGCCCAACTCCATTTCAATCTTTTAATTTTTTCAATAAGGTCAGTAACACCTGTTTGTTGTCTTACCCATACATTGCGTTTTCGATCTATTCTTGTTACTCCCAACATACATCTCTCCATACTCCTTTGAGTGGACTGAAGTCTCTGTATTGCTCTTCTATTAAGTGTCCAAGTCTCAGATCCATAAGTAAAAACTGGTAAAACACATTTGTTAAAAACCATCCTTTTCAAACACATAGGCATATTTCCTTTTAGTATCAAGTTATTTCTACCAAAAGCACTCCAACCAAGTTTAATTCTATGATTAATTTCCTCCATTATGTTTCCATCTGTATTAATGATCTGACCAAGTTATTTGTAACTGTTAACTTCTTTTAATTCTTCATAATCAATCTTTATTTTCATATTTTGAGCAAATCGATTAAACATTACTTTAGTCTTTTTAACATTTATCTTTAGTCCTACTTGTCTACTTTCATCTGCTAACTCCTGCAACATTTCCTGCAGCTCTGAAGCATTATTTGCAAAAACAACTACATCATCTGCGAAATCTAAATGACTTAAATACTCTCCATTTACTTTCACTCCTTTAGTTTCCCATTTTAATCCACAAAATACTTCTTGCAGCACTGCTGTAAAGAGTTTTGGAGATATGGAGTCACCTTGTTTTACACCTTTCTCAATGTTGATTTTTCCAGTATCATTATGTAATCTAATTGTTGCTGTTGCATTTTTATAAATATTCTTTAAAATATGACAATATCCTGGATCTATACCTTGATGATCCAATGCTTTAATCACTGAAGAAATGTGTATAGAATCGAATGCCTTTTCATAATCTACAAATCCAAAACATAATGACAACTCATATTTGTTTGTCCTTTCTATGACTTCTCTCAATACCTGGATATGATCTATTGTACTAAAACCACTTTTAAATCCAGCTTGTTCTCTTGGTTGGTGGAAATCCAAAGTTCTCTGTAGACGAGTTGTAATTATCTTGGTAAAAAATTTATATAAAACTTATAAAAGGCTGATAGGTCTGTAATTTCTAATATCTTCTTTATCACCTTTTTTAAATATTAATATTATTACTGCATTCTTCCAATCTTTCGGTACATCTTTATCATTTAGACATTTGGTATATAACTTTGCTAAAATTGTTTCTATTTCTTCACCTGCTTCTTTTAATATATCAATTATAATTCCATCATTTCCTGGAGCCTTTTCTTTCTTCCTACATTTAATTGCATGTCTCACTTCTTCATTTAAAATTCTGGGCAATTCGGAAGATGTAATAGCAATAGGAGGTACTTGTTCTTTATTACTATATAATTCTTGATAAAAATCTTCTACCAACTTCATGATGTCATCTCTCTTTTTAGTAATAATTCCATCTTTTTTTATTATTGCAGATATAAATTTCATACCAATACCAAAATGTTGTTTAACATTATTGAGACTTTTATTTTCTTCTACAGCTTTCCTTGGTATTTCACAGTTATACTTTCTTATATCATTTTCAACTCTTTTCCGTACCATTTTACAAAATTCGAGATATTCAATTCTTTTTAATACATCATTTTTGTATATCTTCATATTCCTTCTTTTCTTCATAAATTCTCTAGTCTCAGTAGAAATTTTATTAGTCAATTGCTGCTTTTTTCTACCAGCTATCTTTGTTGCAGTATTTAAAAGTATATCAGTTATTTTCATATTAATTTCATTCAAATCTGTATCATGTTCAAAATCTCTTAACACTTGAAACCTATTTATAAGTTCTAATTTAAATTCATTAGAATGTTTCTGAAGATTAGGAATATCAACTGTGAATATTGTTTTTCTTAATCATTTTTGTCTTTCTAGTTTTACATTAACACGTAACTTACACCTTACTAATCGATGATCACTTCCTGTGTTAAATTTATTAAGAACATTACAATCTTGAAATATGTATTTTCTGTTAGTCAAAATATAATCCAATTCTGCTGTACCTTCATTTGGATGCTTCCATGTCCATTTTCTTTTAACATTTTTCTCAAAAAATGAATTCATAATATAAAGTTTTTCTTTTTCTGCAAACTCCACAAGTCTATGTCCTCTCTCATTTCTATTACCATAACCAAAATTACCTACAGCAATTTCATCTTTCATTTGTCTACCAATTCTAGCATTAAAGTCTCCCATAACAATTTTAAAATGTTGTTTACTCTGATCAAAAACCTTTTGTACATCCATATAAAAATCTTCCACTACTTCATCACTATGAGAACTTGTTGGGGCATAAACCTGAATTATCTGCATTTGGTATCTGCTATTAAGTTGTATAACTAATCTTGCACCTCTGTCCGATATACCATCAATCTCCACAATTTTTTTCTTCCACTTTTTATTTATAATGAATCCTACTCCACTTGTATATCCAATATGTGTGCCTTTATAATAGAGTATGTGTCCACTTTTTAAATCAATTGTTTCTTTTCTTTTTCTTCTAACTTCACAAAGTCCAATAATGTCCCATTTAATATAAGACAGTTCTTCTTCTAATTCTTGCAATCTTCCTTCACTTGAAAGTGATCTGCAGTTGTAAGTACCTAAATAAAAAGTCGTCATCAAATGGCATATATAATAGACTATAATAAACACTTTCATTTACTGTGCAAATAAAAAAAAAATTCTTAAACCACAATTGGAAAAACATTTGTCCTAAACTGGGTTATTTAACTAGTGTTTTATAATTACTATTTATCTACATTTTTTAATTATAATTTTTATTTAATTGCTTATATAAATATAATGATTTTATTAACACAAATATAATTGCAGTTTCATGTGTGCATTATTATAAATAGTAAAATATATTTAATAACTCCTTTCTTTTACACTTTATTAATCTGCAAACATATTGTTCTCCTAATAATTTTATTTTATTACACTTTTGACTGTCCAGTAGTCTTAATCAGAGCTATAAAATATTTAAAGACATGACTATAAAGAAATGATATATTAATATATTACAATTACATCTAAACATATATAATTTATTTTTAATTATAATTGTACATAAGTTTTCAAGTAAACCAAGATGGTGGTCATATTTTTGGTAAATATATCGTTTCAAGGGCCTATAATCTACTGAAGATATGTTAATTGTTAAGTTAAAACAAAATTAATATTAAGATTGTTAAATCCTGATGAATTTTATTCAGAAGCTTTATTTCATTTTTTTTTGTTACTTATAATGTGGGAAGCAACAACATACTCTTAACATTGTTGAACTTTGGTTCAGTTCAGTGTGATTCATTTTGTCAGCGGTTTTTTATAAATTGTTATAATGATAAAAATTGGAGCCTTCCTGTAACAGAACATGATGAAGTGGACTATTTCCAAAAGTATATAATCATGCCCTCCCAAAATGTGTGCTATGGTGGTCATAATATGATTGCATGCCATCAACATTAACAAAGTGTAAATATTGTATTTACATTTTTTTTTACTTTTCTGTTAATAAATTAATCAAAAAAAATAAATAACAAACTGTAAAGATGACATTTTCTAGTGGGCATTATTTTTTATAATCATTTTTACGGGATCCCGAAACTGTAGATTTATCAAAAATATGGGCTACCATCTTGGTTTATATGACAACTCAAAAATATTAATATTCCTATATATTTATAATTATTTTCTTAAAATTTATTCCATTGATTACTAAATATTTATATATTTATTTTTATTTTAAATCCTTATATGCACTTTAATATATATATATATATATATATATATATATATATATATATATATATATATATATATATATATATATATATATATATATATATATATATATATATCATCAACCATTATCAATCCACTGCAGGATGAAGGTCTCTCCAAGTTTAATCCATCTTCTCCGATCTTTAGCTTCTCTTCTCCACAACACCCCTGCACATTTTCTTATTTCATCCATCTATCTCACATGTGGTCTCTTTCTGGGTCTTTTACAATCTCTTGGAATCCAGTTTAAAATTTCAATTGTCCATCTATTATCATTTCTTCTAGCAATATGTCCAGCCCAACTCCATTTCAATCATTTAATTTTTTCAATAAGGTCAGTAACACCTGTTTGTTGTCTTACCCATACATTGTGTTTTCGATCTCTTCTTGTTACTCCCAACATACATCTCTCCATACTCCTTTGAGTGGTCTGAAGTCTCTGTATTGCTCTTCTATTAAGTGTCCAAGTCTCAGATCCATAAGTCAGAACTGGTAAAACACATTTGTTAAAAACCATCCTTTTCAAACACATAGGCATATTTCCTTTTAGTATCAAGTTATTTCTACCAAAAGCACTCCAACCAAGTTTAATTCTATGATTAATTTCCTCCATTATGTTTCCATCTGTATTAATAATCTGACCAAGGTATTTGTAACTGTTAACTTCTTTCTAATTCTTCATAATCAATCTTTATTTTCATATTTTGAGCAAATTGATTAAACATTACTTTAGTCTTTTTAACATTTATCTTTAGTCCTACTTTTCTACTTTCATCTGCTAACTCCTGCAACATTTCCTGCAGCTCTGAAGCATTATTTGCAAAAACAACTACATCATCTGCAAAATCTAAATGACTTAAATACTCTCCATTTACATTCATTCCTTTAGTTTCCCATTTTAATCCATAAAATACTTCTTGCAGCACTGCTGTAAAAAGTTTTGGTGATATGGAGTCACCTTGTCTTACACCTTTCTCAATGTTGATTTTTCCAGTATCATTATGTAATCTAATTGTTGCTGTTGCATTTTTATAAATATTCTTTAAAATATGACAATATCCTGGATCTATACCTTGATGATCCAATGCTTTAATCACTGAAGAAATGTGTATAGAATCGAATGCCTTTTCATAATCTACAAATCCAAAACATAATGACAACTCATATTCGTTTGTCCTTTCTATGACTTCTCTCAATACCTGGATATGATCTATTGTACTAAAACCACTTTTAAATCCAGCTTGTTCTCTTGGTTGGTGGAAATCCAAAGTTCTCTGTAGACGAGTTGTAATTATCTTGGTAAAAATTTTATATAAAACTGATAAAAGGCTGATAGGTCTGTAATTTCTAATATCTTCTTTATCACCTTTTTTAAATATTAATATTATTACTGCATTCTTCCAATCTTCTGGTACATCTTTATCATTTAGACATTTGGTATATAACTTTGCTAAAATTGTTTCTATTTCTTCACCTGCTTCTTTTAATATATCAATTATAATTCCATCATTTCCTGGAGCCTTTCCTTTCTTCATACATTTAATTGCATGTCTCACTTCTTCATTTAAAATTCTGGGCAATTCGGAAGATGTAATAGATATAGGAGGTACTTGTTCTTTATTACTATATAATTCTTGATAAAAACCTTCTACCAACTTCATGATGTCATCTCTCTTTTTAGTAATAATTCCATCTTTTTTTATTATTGCAGATATAAATTTCCTACCAATACCAAAATGTTGTTTAACATTCTTGAGACTTTTATTTTCTTCTACAGCTTTCCTTGGTATTTCACAGTTATACTTTCTTATATCATTTTCAACTCTTTTCCGCACCATTTTACAAAATTCGAGATATTCAATTCTTTTTTAATACATCATTTTTGTATATCTTCATATTCCTTCTTTTCTTCATAAATTCTCTAGTCTCAGTAGAAATTTTATTAGTCAATTGCTGCTTTTTCTACCAGCTATCTTTGTTGCAGTATTTAAAAGTGTATCCGTTATTTTCATATTAATTTCATTCAAATCTGAATCATGTTCAAAATCTCCTAACACTTGAAACCTATTTTAAACAAAGGCAAAACTCCCCATACAGTAGTGCCACCCTGTGCTAGTATAGCGATGGTGATCATGTGATGTTTGAAACCTATTTGTAAGTTCTAATTTAAATTCATTAGAATGTTTCTGAGGATTAGGAATATCAACTGTAAATATTGTCAGACGTGTGCTCTTCCGATCTTCTAGTTTTACATTAACATGTAACTTACACCTTACTAATCGATGATCACTTCCTGTGTTAAATTTATTAAGAACATTACAATCTTGAAATATGTATTTTCTGTTAGTCAAAATATAATCCAATTCTGCTGTACCTTCATTTGGATGCTTCCATGTCCATTTTCTTTTAACATTTTTCTCAAAAAATGAATTCATAATATAAAGTTTTTCTTTTTCTGCAAACTCCACAAGTCTATGTCCTCTCTCATTTCTATTACCATAACCAAAATTACCTACAGCAATTTCATCTTTCATTTGTCTACCAATTCTAGCATTAAAGTCTCCCATAACAATTTTAAAATGTTGTTTACTCTGATCAAAAGCCTTTTGTACATCCATATAAAAATCTTCTACTACTTCATCACTATGAGAACTTGTTGGGGCATAAACCTGAATTATCTGCATTTAGTATCTGCTATTAAGTTGTATAACTAATCTTGCAACTCTGTCCGATACACCATCAATCTCCACAATTTTGTTCTTCCACTTTTTATTTATAATGAATCCTACTCCACTTGTATTTCCAATATGTGTGCCTTTATAATAGAGTATATGTCCACTTTTTAAATCAATTGTTTCTTCTCCTTTTCTTCTAACTTCACAAAGTCCAATAATGTCCCATTTAATATAAGACAATTCTTCTTCTAATTCTTGCAATCTTCCTTCACTTGAAAGTGATCTGCAGTTGTAAGTACCTAAATAAAAGTCATCATCAAATGGCAGCCTGGGTCCACAATCCGGGGATTCTTAGCACCCTCTGCCTTCGGCCACCAACCGCTGCCTTGGTTGGTGACTTTACAGCCTCCTGGGAATAAGGGCCATGCTTTATTTTTGTCTGTCATAATTGTATATATGTATTGGAAAAATATTTATCATTTACACAAACATTCATTCTGCCTTATCAGGCACTGAGAAGAAAGACCATGGTGTTTCTTGATCTTAAACTCAGAGGTAAAAAGCCAATAAACTCACCACTCTGGCTGATGCATTTTGGTGAGCAGCCCATCCATGTTCATATACTATATGAATAATCACATAGTAATAACAGCTGCAACGACAAGAACGTATGGAGTGGACATTAGGAATTTGCCCTGCTCGGTTCCTTTAAGGCCTCCAAGAGGAATCAAAGGGTCTCCTTTCAGTTAATAGCAAACTCCTTTCTGCAGCCATATATATATATATATATATATATATATATATATATATATATATTATATTTAATGATTAATGTTATATTATTTAGGGGAGGGAGGGAGGAAGAATGGAGAGGGGGAAGGAGAGAGAAGGAGGAGTAGTGGTTTAATTATTTTTTATTCTTATATAAATGTAGTGTTAATCATTAATTATTGCAAACTAATTATATAATTACAACTATTATTAAATTATATACTAAAATCAAATATTGTTTAATTTTTATTTTTATATTTATTTTAATTTACTTGCTTTGTATCAGCTTCATTTGGTCAATTATCTAAAATTTAAATAATTTATGTTTAAAAATTAAGATACTTGAGAAAGTAAGGCTAAAGAATGTAAGTAATTTAAAAACAAAACCAAAAAAAATTAATAATACTTGATTTAAATACATAAATTTTAATTAAAAATAGTTTTAATTAAATAACTAAATTATGATTAATTCACAATTAAAATATATATTAAGAAAATATAAAATAAAAATTACTGTAAAATTAGACATTTAATATAAATCATATATAAAGGTTTAAGATAATAAAAATATATAAATATTTGTAATAAATAAAATAAAAGTTAAGATGAATAATTATAAAGATATATAAATATTTTGTAGAATTGTAGTTTTTTTTATGTGTCAAATGTGTTGACCAGGAAGCGAACCTGGGCCAGCTGCTTGGAAGGCTGCTATGCTAACCACTAGTCCTCCAACACTTGATAAATTGTAATTAAATATAAATTATATATGTTTAGATATAATTATATTACATTAGTAAATCATTTTTATGTAATACACCTGGGTCTCTTTTTACACGGACTTATTTAACATGATTTTAAAGTTACGCGATTCGTGTTTCACCAGAAATCGAACTCCGATAATGCGCTATTACTTTAAATAATAAATTTCGAGCACTTATATTATATTGAAAGTAATTGCACATTATTGGAATTCGACTTTCATCTTAGTAATTTTAATATTTTCAGTGCTTTATAATAGTAAGATTTTATGCAATAATAAAATTAAAATCATGATTTCCACATTTTATGTATACACACATTAAATTTTACAAGATTATAATGTAAATTTGTTCAAACATTGTAGGTGTTAATTTTGCATTTTAAATCACATTCTGTTTTTGCTTTTTAAAAAAGAATGTAATCAATTATTAATCATTTAGTGTCAGCAAGTTTATTTTTAAAAAGTGAGTAATAGCAGTGGGCATAATTAAAATTGAAAATTAAAGACAAAAATAAGAATTTAATTTTTAGTTGTTAGATTAATTACTAATTACAATGTCATCAGAAAACCATTAATTAACACAACATGAGAATGACGTTGGCGCTAGTTGTATTTCATCTTGTGAAGAATCTGATTTTTTTATCAGTTTGCAACGAACTTGTTTACCGGCAAATAGCGATAATAATTAAAACGTGTATGAAAAAATATAAATTACTGTAAATTATGCATAAAAATATACTGTTTTGAATAAAATTAAATATTATAGTTAAAAAAAGTTTGTCTTGTATCAATTTTTTTCAAATTTGAAATTTTTTATTAGTCATATTTTATTTCCTTATATTTTTTTTGCACGAATTTTAAAGTAAATTTTACGTTGGTGCTTTGCTTTTACGCAAATTTTGAAAAATCACAGTCCATATCCCCCCCTTTTTAAGGTAAGTTACGTCCATTTTTGCATGATTTTGTTTGCGGGTGTTTTCTGAGGAACCTATCTATCACGTAAAACGAGATCCAGGTGTATATGCATTAAAATATTTTGTAGTTTTCATGAAAACCTTAAGGGAGTCAAAATTATAATAAAATTAATTAATTTTGAAAAACAATGTTTTCATTGAATAAAGGATATAAAGAAATATGTTATTATTTATCTATGTTAATATAATGAATGCAAGAGAGATTTAAAAAAAGAAAATAAAAAGTGGTGTACATCTTTTTTGAAAAATTTTGATATAAAATTTGTAAATGAAAAGATTGAAATTTATTGTTGTTGTTGTTGTAATAGTACTAGTAGTTGTAGAAGTAGTAGTAGGAATAATAGGAGTAGCAAGAGGAGGGGGAATAGTAGTATGGTAGTAATAAAAATAGTAGCAGTAGTAGTAACCCACAGACCAATCATTACTTTCACATTAATATTTGTCTTTTCTGGTAAACCAACTCTAAAGCATTTCTGATCAGGTGACTTTTTTGGGTGTTGATAGATACACCTATTGGAGCATTTACAATATGCTGTACCAGATATAATAACTGATACTTAGTCACCAATGCTAAATATGAACAACAGTCATTTGATGCAGTGATTCAAAAATGATCATTGGAACCCAAATATTTGACTTTCTCTTACCCAATTCATTGCCCAAATTAAGTGAGTTAAAGCTCTAAGCCTTTGATTAGTCTATTAGAGCATCAGCAATAAAATATATTCATCTTTTAATATTATATTCATTTTAGCTTTATTTGTAAAAAGTATATTAATAATTTGTCAGATTGTGAAAGTGAATGAAAGTTTTTTCAAAAATAAAATACTATTTATAATTATAAAAATATTTGATAGTGGACAACCTAAAAAAAGTTCATAACCTTTAGAAAATGTTGAGTATGTCAGTGATTTTCTTTCTCAATTTATGGTCATTGTAAAAGTAAAGAATTTTCACTAAAATCTTAACTATTTTTATAAAATAATTTGATTTTCAACATATTTTAGCAAAATAATTTATAATATGTAAAAAAAAAAAAACCATTAAAAAACCATTCTACAACAACATTTTTATTTTCAAAATCAAAACAAAGAAGTTGGAGCAGTGAAAATTATTAAAAAGCACTCTTCCTTTCTTCAAAATGAGAACAAACCAATCAGCATCTAGAAAAGCATGTCTTCTCCCTTTGTTGCAGCTTCTTACATCAATATTATTGATTTTTTACTTATAAAGTAATTCTAGAGAGGGCAGCATATTATGATACTATTTAAGAAAGGGTACAGATAATGAAGTTATGAGAGAATAGATATGAACAAAGTAATTATACAGAAAGTGAGTTATTGGTTTTTATGCTGGGGTTGTGAAAAGATAAGGGGGATTTAGATATAAAGGCCATAGAGTTGGCAAAGATTATGTTGTAGATATGAGATGGGGCAGAATATGGGAAGTCTTAAAGTGGGGAATATAAAATAAAGTGGCTAACAGGTTTATCTAGGCATGATTGCTGAAAAGCCAAAATACATCACATCACATCACATCAGCTTTAAAATAAGCTGAAATTTACTACAATAAAAATTGCCATTTTAAAGCATGTTGAAGCTGTGTTTGAGTTGATTCACAGCTTTCTTTAATAGGGTTAAGGCTCAATCTTTGTGCTCTACCTATCTCATATTTCCTTAAATACTGCATGTTTTACACCAAAATTTGTTTTTGTTTCTTGTTCCACAAAGAAAAAGAAACACAACATACCTATTCCACACCTCCATAGCTCTGACAAATATCTGAGAAATGATGATTAACACATATGGACAAAATAACATCACACTTGTTAACATAATAAAAACTCTCAGTAAAGGCTCAATACTAACAACCCATGCAGTAACCTTGTGTTTATATAGTTTGTGGTGCACCAGATGTACTTTCTGCCTTGGAAACAACATCAGAAGGCACCCAGCCACATTCTCTATTTATAAGCTTGAACAACTGAGGGCCAGAGATGAAAACATTGCACAACCAGATATTTCATGCTACATGAGACACTATTAAATACTCAGGACAGATCATAGTCTCAAACAACCAATGACATTTGCTGTAACAAGAGCAATTTTTTGTCACATATCTCATTTTCAATAATTTTTTAAACACCACACCTGTGTATTAAATAGTACAAAGGATATATTTAATTCAACCAAAAAGTATTTTAAACTGATGAATTAAACTTTCAGAAAATGAAAATGGAACCATAGGCAAATACACAGTTTACAGGTTTTATATTTATGAGACACCTGTCTAACAATTTATTTAAACACTACCAATAATATCTATCTGTTTGTTCAAAAGCTATTGTTACTGTTGTTACTACTACTATTACTACTACTACTACTACTACTACTACTACTACTACTACTACTACTATTATTATTATTATTATTATTGTTGTTGTTGTTGTTGTTGTTGTTCATAAAAAGTTACATTGTCAAAATTACCAATTGAAAACTATATGCAAGTGTGGAATAGTTGCTGTTGTTTTTTTCTCTGTGTCACAAGAAAAAAAAAACATCAATTTTGGTGTCAAACCTGCAATATTTAAAGAAATATGAGGTAGGTAGACTATGAAGATTTTGCCTTATAAGAAAGTGAAAAAAAATGTGTTCCAATGATCATTTTTTGAATCACTGCATCAAATGACTGTGTAATTTTTCACATAATATAGAACCAATGTTGATTGGCATGGAGCACAAAACAGTAGAGCAGATAGCCAAGTTGCTTAATAAAATTGATAGCACAAGGCTAAAATATGAAAATAGAAAAAGGGAATATAAACCCTCAGAAATAGACAGATGGATAAGCAGAATGAAGTATGACTTTTTAAAAAGGGATTGGAATAGAAATCAGTATAGAAAAGGTAATGAATTAGAGAGAGAAGAACAAAAACAGTTGGTAAGACCTAATATGCAGCTGGGAAGAAAGAAAGACAATACTGGCCCTCCAATGCTGTCCAGAGTAAAAAATAGTAGTATTAGAAAGGGGTGATATTCTTTGCTTCACTCTGGTAACAAGTGTCAGTAAGGCCATAATATGTTTCAAAAAATGAGCTATATTAAGGATAAACAAAATTTTACCATTAAAAACAGTATATATTACAATGACCAATAGTAAAAAGGCAAAATTGGTAAGGACACAACTATGGGTAAACATGCAGAGAAAGAATATAATCATGTATTTCTTATCTTGGAAGATCTAATCCATGAAGTCATTCTGGGATCTGTCTTTATGCATAAGACCAACTGTGTGTTGGATTATAAATTAAATCCAGTAAAATGAAATGAAATAGCAATAACATTTATATCAGATAAAGTGTATAGATCTACTAGGGCATAATATATACAAAATGTGGGAGTAAACATGGAAATATGCGAAAAGGTAAAGGCAACAAAATTTATAAATAACTGCCAAAAAAAGGTGGTTGGAGTAAGTGCTGAACCAATACAAAAACTTTTTTTTTTCAGAAAATCCCAGGAATAATAGAAATGTATTAGCACAGGATAAAACATATATCAGGACAGGAAATATATTATTCTACATCAGTACAAGGAGGAGGTAGAATAGCAGATAGATAAATTTCTAAAATGGTGAATCATATCCAAATGCTCATCCCTTTTTCAACAACCCACTGCAACCATCAAGAAAAAGGATGGGTACATTCAATTATGTTTAGATGCAAGACAATTAAATAAAATAACTATCTCTGACAAAAATGCCCTTCCACCTATATACCAATTATGGGTAAGATTTCATAATAGTAGGGTATTATCGATGTTTAATCTGATTACCAGTTACTGGCAGATCAAGTTACATCCTAGTAATCAGAAATATGCTGTATTTTGGTACAATGGGCATGCTTAAAACTTTAACTGAATACCATTTGTGTTAAAAAAAACTGGGGCAGGGCTAGTACAAGGTATGGACAAAGTATTGTCAGATGAAATAAAAAAAATTAGTAGTGATGTATGTCAATGACATAGTTTTAGCCTCAGAAAGTGTAGAAGAGCACTTCAATCATTTAAAGCAGATAATGTAAGAATGTAAACAAATAGGGATCAAAGTAAATTTAAAAAAAAGTCAATTTAATATGGAAAAGGAATTCAACCACACCCTAAAACAATTCAAGGATTTCAGATGTTTCTGGTTTCCAAAAAAAAAAAAAAAACATGCAAGATCATTTATAGTGTTATGTAATTTTTATAACTGATTTTATAAAAAAAAAATTTTGACATGGAGCCACTACTGAAATTCCTAAAAAGAAAAGACCTTGTCCATGGATGGAGCAGAATAAT
This sequence comes from Epiperipatus broadwayi, assembly GCA_028023455.1. Classification (NCBI taxonomy): domain Eukaryota; kingdom Metazoa; phylum Onychophora; class Udeonychophora; order Euonychophora; family Peripatidae; genus Epiperipatus; species Epiperipatus broadwayi. The sequence goes on along the minus strand of JAQFVV010006356.1, from coordinate 1,115,679 downwards.
AGGAGTTTTCAAAATGTGAAAATGAAGTTTTTAAAGGAAGTTATGCTATCATATCCTGACTTTCACAAACTATTTTTTGTACAACTTGACAGTAGTGGGATCAGATTAGGTGATACTCTTTTTTTCAAATCCAAAAGGAGGAATGGCAGGATGTTTTTTTTTTTCATTAGACACTTATTAAAAGGTCTTGAAATAAATTATACAGTAACCAAAAAGAGCAATTGTCTAGGTGTTCCAAAAATTTTTCCAGTTTCTAAAAGGATCCAAAGTGATTATAATCAAAGATCAGAAAAACCTCAAATTTATAAACCATAACTTCCTTGCAAAAATTCAGCTGATAAAGTGGAATTTATTCCTCCAAGAATTTAATTACACTGTAAAATATTGCTAAGGGAAAAAAAAGTTGAAGTCGACACATTAAGCTGTTACTCCACATCACAGACTCATCATTTAAGCTGTAATGACCTTTACATTGCCACAATGGAAATGAGACTGTAGAAAGTCCATAGGTTAAGGAAAAAACAAAAAGAAAACTCTACTGCATGCAGATAATAAAATATATGATGCTTCAATCCGTAAAAGGAACTAGAAATAATTCATTGTGGAGAGATGAAAAAGTGCTATTGCTTAAAAGAAGTTTTCTGTAGTATAAAAATGAAAAAAAAAAAGATAAACAAAGATGTATATTTTTTCCTATCACTATGCAGAGGTGGATAGTAGATCATATTCATCAAATATATGGTTATTATAAGGCAAATAAAGTTAAAGTTTGGTTGAGTCATTGGTTTTGCTGGCCAGGATGTATGCCAGTATTGTGGATATTATGAATGAGTGTGAAGTATTCTTGAAAATCAAACCACTCAGTGCATCCACATTAGGTCCACTGATGCCTCTCTACCCCCAAGAAGCTAATACCTTAATAGCCATAAATTTTTATGGATTATTTCCTCCATTTAACAAGATGATATATCTGGTTGTGTTTTATGATATATTTTTGAAACTAGTAGCCACATATCCAGTGTCTCATGCAAATGCTAAGCAAACAATATGGGTGTTAGAGAAATGGCACTTTGAAACTGTTGGATTTTTTGATAAGATTATATCTGATCATGGAATGACATTCATATTTGAGGTGTGGAAGAAATGGAGAGACCCAGAATAAAACACACACTCATGTCTATTTGTAATCCACAGTCTAATCCATGTGAGCAGGTCATGCAGAAAGTAGGATACCTATTTAGAGCATATAAACACAATAATCATAGAAAATGAGTTAAGAAAATCCCACGAATCATCAATATTATGAATTGGTCAAAAATAAATCTACAGGGTTTAACCCTGTATGGCTTCATTTTGAAAAAAAACCATATCATATCCATTTAAAATGAAACTGACAGTGGAGATAGGCCATATAGATAAAAATAAAATATGGACAAGCATGGATTAAGTTAAAGAAGATGAGTGAATTAAGGCAGAGGAAGTGAAGAAAGGCCAATGATGGATTTATGTTAGGAGACAGTATTATGATAAGGGTTAATCCGGTGAGCAACCCAGAAAAATATGTGTATAAAAAGTTTCAAGAAATTTACAATGCTCTATATGATAATATGTAAATATGGCAACAATGCATTTATTATGGCAAAAAGCAGGTAGGAAAAAGGAGCTTGATCACTGATATTGATTTTTAAAAAAGGAGCCACCTGTCAAAGATTAAGGAAACTACAGTAGTTGGTCAAAATTGTAGGTGATGAAAATAAAACAAATACCTGGATTGCTTGAAGAATGGACATAATAAAATGAAATGTTTTGTGTTGGAAGGTAATGGAAATAAATGAGGATAATTTATTAGAGACAAAATGGCTGATTTGATACATTTTACTTCTCAAATTTGGTGTCTGCCTGATGCACCTTGACTTATCTTCGCTGAAGACCAACCTAGCAATGCAATACGAAACAACAACCAGAGGGTGTGTCTAGCCTTCATTTCCAGTCCTTAGACTATCATATGCTTTTCACCTAAAACTTATGTCTGCCTCATGATCAATGAACTACTAATAATCTTTTTCTCTTCATTGCAAATAGGAAAATAATTAACCATTGATGGAAAGAAAAGGCGAACTGGTTGATAATCAACAAATAAACAAACTAAGAACTGTATCCATGAAAGTGCAATATGCTATCTAAAATTCTAGATAAATATAATTCTTATTCTCCCATTCTAAACATTTGCACTTATATGTGAGTGAAAGAACTTTAATAGTCACAGCCAACATAGTCCTTAATATTGCATTCTTATATTCATATTATATTATGTTATACATAGGTGTGTGTGTGTCATTTTTATTATATCATGTTATACTTATGCATGGGTGTAAAATAAAATATTTATTTGATTAATTATTGCCTGATCGATTCTCTCTTATAACTGGGTAACTAATAGGTTAAACTATAATTAACTATAAGTATTGGGAAGTGTGTCAGAAATTCCCCCTCACAGTTGTGAAAAGGTGGCTTGAGAAATATCAAGCACTGAATTGTGCACCTGTAGTACAGCCATGCTGACTATATAACCACCTGTGGTTAGCTGGTGCATGAGATGAACCCTCAAAACAAATAAAGTGTTCAGATGACAGTGGTTTGAATAGCAGTCGAGAAATGCTATAGCCTGAAAATGTGATTGCAGGTTATACTTTGCATAGTCTTGGTCTGATTAAAGGTACTGTGGATGTTTTATATGCTGGAAGTGCAGTCTGAGTTAAAATGGAGATTTAAACAAAATAATCAGAACGATTTTCTCCGACCCAGTTCATTATATATGCAAATAATTTAAATTTTATATACAATCACCATCCTGTCAAGACCAAAGAAACACTGTTGATAATCAATCCCAGAAATCATCATTCATTGCTAGATTATGTAATCATAATATAGTTCATTGGTGGATTTATTACAGGTTGGAATTGTTTTGTCTTGGTGTTGTGAATCTATTTTCTTAGCAGGAGATATATAAAGGGCAATGCAGTATCAATACTTCTTTTAAAATATTCAATATTTTCTTAAATTCTTTCTCAATACATGGAATTGTGAGTTCTCTGAGCTGTTAAGAGTTTGTTTAATTTGACTGTTGAGAATAGAATCCAATACTAGTAATTCATCATACAGTATTAAACTGTGTTTAGAATAAAATATTAATCAAGTATTGTTTTTCTAGCTCCTACCTCAATGGATATTTGAAATTATAATTGTTTAAAGAATTCCATTTTTAAAGTTATATATATATATATATATATATATATATATATATATACTTTTGAAAATAATAATATATATATATATATATATATATATATATTAAATTTTCAAAAGTATTGTTGAAACTGAAATATTTTACTAATATAGATACAAAAATTCTGAAAGAACAAAACAGGTAATCTGTGACAGAATTGTAATTAAAAAAAATAAGGTTAGGTTTTCTTTAGAAATAATGGCTATATGAAGTTGAAATGTCAAATGTGCAATATGAATCACTTGACAAAGTGTGTTTCTAATGTATCTATGGTTTGATGAGGTTGGTGTAATTTCTGGGCTAATGGATGGCTATGATTGGATCACAAACATGATACAATTATTGGAAGCTGCAGTTACTGTCTGGTCACTTAAAAACAGTTAATGTAAACCATGAGGTCTATAACTGAAGACATGAATAGTATTCCTCTTTTAAAAAGTTCATTTATTTTGTTAAATGGCTAATAATATCTAGTTTAACATATATTTGATCAACAATTAATATGAAGCAAGTTGATGTTCATTAGAACAATAAAAAAGTATCCTATGATGTAATTATAACACCATCATGTTCTTCAATTATGTTGTAAGGACATTTAATTTGTAGTTTTGATCATATATTAAAGAATCTAGATATATATGAAACTACTTATGTACTCTACAATAAAGATAATTGTGTGAATATATGTGATGTCAATAAATATAATTGGTCAATTAAAATTGAATGAAAGATTATGTAATATATAGTATATGTATCTTTATGTAATGTGTATTTCTTACATATTGTATAATTATTATGTGTTGCATAATTAATACAATTTACTTTTGTTATATTTGTAAGTATTTGGACTCATTTGTCAATTTTATTATTGATTTTCATTAATTTTTAGATACTGCTCTATTAGCCACTGTATGCTTGATAGCGCTGTTTCGTGCAAAAACGTATTAATATAATGTTTCTGGGCCTTTTTTTCTTTATATTTACATTATTTTTATCATTCTAAATAATCAAAATTAAAAAAAAAACAATTTTTTTAATTTTCAAATTTATGTTATTCTTCTAATAATAAATTAAACGTTTAAAAAAAATAATAATAATAAATTAAACGTTTAAATAAAATTAAAAAACAAACAAAAACACTTCATTAAACACTATTCTTTTGATTTCCAAATTACGTTATTCTAAACAAAATTAAAACAACAAGCCCCAAAAATTCATTGAAAAAATAATCAACTGACCAATTTTGTATTCTAAAATATGTAATACAAGTGGGACAAAAAAGATTCAGATTGATTGTGTTTCAAACAAATTACAACAACAAACATTGATTGTAACAACAACAACTTTATTTCCAAAATCAACAAACAAAAAATAACAAACCCCCTCCCCCCCTAAATTTATGTTATTCTTCTAATAAATTAAACATTTAAACAAAATTAAAAAACAAACAAAAACACTTCATTACTTCCTTCAGCCATATTACTTATCTTGTCAAGAACATGAAATTTTGTGTGAATCCACCAGATTGTGCTCTGCAAATGTTTCCAAATTTCTACCAGCTTCCAAGATGCATAGGAAAACATGCTGACAGGATGATAATTATTACTATAGAATACCACTACAGTTGGTGTGCAAGACAATGATTTTGAAAACACATTCCAAGAGTTTTGTGAAATTGAATAACAGATACCCTCATATTACTGAACACACACAAAGTATGGTGACACATTGCTAGACATACAATTTCTGTGCATTTTCATAGAGACAATGCTATAATGTAGCCCAAAATGGCTATTATGAATATAGTGTTGTAGTAGATGTAGGTTTGGCTGTGTAAACATTACATTAATACATTTTTGCACAGAAACAGTGCCATCAAGTGATGTACAGTGGCTAATTGATCAGTACCATAAATAATAAATTACATAATATATAGTATATGTTTTTTATGTAATGTGCATTTATTATATATTGTATACTTGTTATATGTTGCATAATTAATATAATTTACTTTTGTTGTATTTGTAACTATTTGGACTCATTTATCAATTTTAATATTGACTTCGATTAATTTCTATGTATAAAAATATATAGATGCCATTATAAATGTAATAAAAATAAAAGCTTGAAATACATTACAAATACATTGAAATGACATCCATTTTCAAAATTTTTTCATTTGTTGTCAAAGTGGTTTCTTTCTTCTTTATAACATAATGCTAAGTTAGCTTTTAATGAAGTTCATAATAATTGTAGCTCTGTTTGTGGTTAACTTCACCAAAATTTTACTTAGTATTAGGTTATAAAGAAGAAAGAAACTACTTTGATATGGAGAGGAACAAACTTTTGCAAATTTGAATTACTAATACAAATAAAAGGGAAAAATCAATATTGGAAATATGAATAAAATACTTGCTCAAACAAGCTTCTATGAATTGATATTATAATTAATTGTTATATAATAATGTTTTATATTATTTATTTATAGATTATTTAAAATAGGTTAAATTTACTTATTTTTTAATAATTTTGATTATGGCTCATGTTTGGTTGAAGTACTTCTAAACCATTATAACATCATGTGATAACCACCACTTATACTCACACAACGTGTTAACACAGTAGCAACTTTCAGAAAATAATGCCATCTAGTCAAAGGATAATGTAAATAATATTTATTTTATAAAGCACAAACAGTATTTGAAATTAAATTGAGAGACTGCAAACCTCTCACGCTCATCACTATCCAACAGCCAATCAGATGGTCTCAATAGTGATCAAATCATAAATACAAGACAGAGAATTTAACAAGAAGGAAGCAGTCCACTTTCTTCTTTACTTGTCTTTCTATATATCCAAGAGGTTTGCAGTCTTTCAATTTAATTTCAAATACTGTTTGTGCTTAATAAAATAAATATGATTTACATACGTTGCTGCAAGTTATAACATCTAAAAACTACGGCATAATAAATCATAGGATTTCATGCTGTATGTTTGTAATTTAAACCCAGTGAGTTAAATGTGAAGATATTTAGAGCTTCATGATTTCAAATCGAGATACTTCAGACTGGCTTGGATATATAGAAAGACAAGTAAAGAAGAAGGTGGACCGCTTTTTTCTTGTTAAATTTTCTGTCTTGTATTTATGATTTGATCGCTATTGAGAACATCTGATTGGTTGTTGGATAGCAATGAGCATGAGAGGTTTGCAGTCTCTCAATTTAATTTCAAAGGATAATGGTAAGTATAGTTACCAAAAACCAAAGACACTATAATATACAGAATTTGAAATGGATTCAGATCTGTATGACTGTACAAGTAAATCAGCTTGAATTGAAAACATTATTGTGTTTTTAGTTTGGGCTGCTAGATTTATAATTAACTAAAAAAATAAAAGTTGGCTGAAGGAGGTATGCATTAGATCTAATGTTCCAGATTCTGTGGTCTTAGATTCAAGGTTTCTCATTAAGAAAGTCATACACTAAAAACTAGTCTGGGGATTTTGGATGAGAAGGTACTAGATAGGGATATTGAAGTACTACCACCTGTCATCCTTTGATTACTGTGACTTGGACTGGTGCAATATTGTATAAAAAATTGCTACTGTGTAAACAGGTTGTGTAAGCATAAGAAGTGATGATCATGTGATATTATAGTAGTTTGATACCAATCCTAACTAAAGAATGATGATGACAATGGTTATTAAAATTTAAAAAAACCAGCATATTATATAGATACTGAACTGAGTCAAGATCTATATGATTATACACAAACATTATCTTGTGTCTTTACTTTGGGCTCATCGTTTTATAGTTAACCAAATAGTTAAAAGGTAACATCTGGAGGATTGCCTTAAATCCAAAAGACCTAGATAGGAGGAATCCTCATGCATTAACCTTCTAACATTTATTGATTACTATGGATTGCAATAGATTGCAATATTGTATGAAGAAAATTACTGTTGTAATGAAGTACTTTTATAGTTTGATAATTATAGAAGATCTCTTTAGATTTTATAATTGGTTCTTGAAAAGATTTATGATGTCCAACATTATATATTGTTTTTTTTTTCTTTTGATAACCTAGGACTTTCACTTGGGTAGTTTTAACATGTGTAGTTTCTAGTGTATTGTCCTATCATAATTAACATTTATAGTTCTGTTATCTGATTACTTTTTTTTTACTGTCTAATTTCGTATGCAAACGTGCAATAAATTTAGTTTGCTCATAAGAAGACCATTTTTTATCCATTTATCCCATTTGTTACACTCTGATATTATCTAATAAAAAACAACGTACAAATTAAAAAAAAAACAACATAAATTAGTTATGCTACAGGAAAGATCATAGAAATCGTATGATTTTTTTTTTTTGATTTTTTAAAAAATTATTGCTTATTTATATTCATCGTTGTTGTTTTTTTTTGTTTTTTTAGTGTTAAAAAAAAAAAAAAAAATAATAAATTTGATTAATTTGATTTTTTTTTTTTTTTTTGGAAAAAAGTAATAATTAAAAAAAAAGGGAAATTAAAAAGTTAGATTAGTTTGGATTTTAGTGATTTTGGTTTCCTGTAATACTAAAGTTTCCTAATCAGTAATTAGTTTTTTTTTTGCTTATGATTAATTACCTTCATTAAATATTTATTTAAAATAACTTTAAAAAGTGATAAAGAAAATACTACGGTTTTGATTAACATTTTAAAATCTAATTTAAGTTTAATGTAAATATTAAACATTCTGAATGAAATTTGATTTGCAATCCAAAATCGTTGTTTTTTACTTCAATTCAAAACCTACTTTATATACGATTTACTATTTGAACTCCTTCACTTTATAAGTTTGAAAAATGAATCTAACAAAATTAGGTAATATATGAATGCTTCAGAAAAATAATTGTTTATTTTAACTTAAACTATATACTAATCCAGATTCAATCTTATCTTGATCGAATTGAGCACTCGTCCCCACTGACCAAAGGACACACAAATAGATAACATTTTTTCAATGGCAAAAACAGTAAATAGACCATCTGAATCCAAATGTTTGCATTGCTGAAGGAAATCTACCTATACATAATCAATTTATCAGGAAGTGAGATCAAACAACAACTATTAAATGTGAATGGCACTATGCACATTGTCCACTATATGATTGAGCAGTAAGCAAAAAGGAATATAAAGGGTGCTATTAATATTGTTAGAAAATTGTAAAAATATATTTTGAAAAATGAAAAAAACTTAGTATGCACTTTGTAGATATAGGTAAAGTATTCCACAGTATAATTTGGAAAAAGCTTATAGATATAATGAAAAATAAATAAGGGGATTGGAATAAATAAAAGTTGATTTTGAATATGTATATTGAATGAAGATAAACATTACAATGGGGAGAGGTGTTAAATATGAATATTGCATGTCACCTATAGTTTTAAATACTTATTTAAGAATGCAGGATAAATAAATATTTGAATTGTGGAGGTGCTATTGTTGGAGGTAAATTAATATGACATATATAATTCATAAACAATGGAAATCATGTAGTAGAAAATGAATGTAACCTTCAATATAAGTTGAATAAATTAAAGAAATGATTTGTTGTAAACATAGAGTGAGTATTAATAGGGATATGACCAAAACCTAGTAGAAGAAACAAATGTTTGAAAAGTACAGATAAAACATGAAAATAGAGTAGGAAAACACATGAAAGGGTTTAAATACTTATGAAGCTGATAGAATTAGGAAGGGGAAGTGATAATAACATTAAAAAGAATAATTGTTCTGCTTATGCTTTTGTATAATCAGGAGTAATATTCCTGATCATTTAAGAATAACACACAAATCAATAAATACGTTTAAAAAAATTTATTACAAATACTTGTTTACTGAGATATATTTAACTTCTTCTTATCAATAATTTTGTTCTTTGTGGCCATGATGCAATCTTTAGCATCTGTATAAACATATTAGATCATAAATAAAGGTAGATGTCCATCTTTATTGTTAAAAGGAGGTTGTCTTGACAACAGATTGAAATTGTTATTGATATTAATATGATCTAAGAGTTCACTACTTATAAACCTATCTAGCCTTGAACATTACTGGCTTTACTATTTATATGCATTAGTATATATAAACATTTAAAAACAATGGTTCATCTTTATTACAGTTGACAAATTATGCATTTGTCATCAGAATAGCAAAAGTTTGGGAAGAAATGTTGTGATTTAACTTTTGAACCCTGAACTTCTAGTTTACAGATGGCTTACCACTTCATCTACAGATATAGTGATAAATATAGCTAGTTTGCTTTCTGCTCCATGTTTGAACATGCCCTTCTGAAAGTTATCTGATTTCCATTTCAAATGAACTTTAATATATAGAAAGCTTCCATTTCTTACTGGAAATAATTAGGTTCACTAATACAGCTCTCCAATGAGTTTATTTATGTTATTGGTTAATTTTATTGTTAGACTTATTGTAAACTGAATCCAATCTTTGATAATATGTAGTAAAGGCTAGTCCATTATTTGAAGATAAGCCTAAGTTGAGTTAGAATGAGTTTGCAATAATAGTGTTAGCAAAGAATGTGTTTACTAAGAAAAAGAAATGTTTTCTGAACACATGATGAAAAAGTTTACAAAAAATTAATAAAATGCTATAAGATAATATATTATTGTATGCTTTTGATATATGAACATTGAATAAAAAAATATTAAGGATAAATACTACAAAACTTTTAGTGTAAGTGGATAGTGAAGATTGATTAGAAAGTTTGAACATAGAAAGAGAAACTGGATTAATCACATAGTGAAAACATCCTTTTATATCTTTTCATTTTTACTAATTGTTTTCTTTTAGAATTAATTACCCATATTAATGATTGCAGTGTAAAATAAAGTAATATATTCTTCAATATCAGGCTGTAGATATAAACTATTAAATAATCATTCATTTTTAATTTTAGTACTAATTAATACATTGATTATTTTTATTTTATTTACTTTTCATTTTTATTGCAAAATATAACTTAAGTGTATATTCATAATGAAAACTTTAGACAATAGCAAATGTTTTTAATTAATAATTAAAATCATTTCATTTATACTTATAATAGTTCTAATAAAATAATTTTGCTTTTAATAAATATTATTACTACAAAATATTTCATTATAAAAAATATTCTATTAATTATATTTCTTCATTTAAAATTATATAGTAACTTGGCAAAGAATTGGTCAGATATCTGCTCCTCATTATTTAAGTGCCAGTATTCTAGATAATTACAACTCGTCTACAGAGAACCTTGGATTTTCACCAACCAAGAGAACAACCTGGATTTAAAAGTGGTTTTAGTACAGTAGATCATATTCAAGTATTGAGAGAAGTTATAGAAAGGACAAATGAATATGAGTTGTCATTATGTTTTGGATTTGTAGATTATGAAAAGGCATTTGATTCTATAAACATTTCTTCAGTGATTAAAGCATGGGATCATCAAGGTATAGATCCAGGATATTGTCATATTTTAAAGAATATTTATAAAAATGCAACAGCAAATTAGATTACATAATGATACTGGGAAAGTCAACATTGAGAAAGGTGTAAGACAAGGTGACTCCATATCTCCAAAACTTTTTACAGCAGTGCTGCAAGAAGTATTTTGTGGATTAAAATGGGAAACTAAAGGAGTGAAAGTAAATGGAGATTATTTAAGTCATTTAGATTTTGCAGATGATGTAGTTGTTTTTGCAAATAATGCTTCCGAGCTGCAGGAAATGTTGCAGGAGTTATCAGATGAAAGTAGGAAAGTAGGACTAAAGATAAATGTTAAAAAGACTAAAGTAATGTTTAATCGATTTGCTCAAAATATGAAAATAAAGATTGATTATGATGAATTAGAAGAAGTTAAGAGTTACAAATACCTTGGTCAGATTATTAATACAGATGGAAACATAATAGAGGAAATTAATCATAGAATTAAACTTGGTTGGAGTGCTTTTGGTAGAAATAACTTGATATTAAAAGGAAATATGCCTATGTGTTTGAAAAGAAAGGTTTTTAACAAATGTGTTTTACCAGTTCTTACTTATGGATCTGAGACTTGGACACTTAATAGAAGATCAATACAGAGACTTCAGACCACTCAAAGAAGTATGGAGAGATGTATGTTGGGAGTAACAAGAAGAGATCAAAAACGCAATGTATGGGTAAGAGAACAAACAGGTGTTACTGACCTCATTGAAAAAATTAAAAGATTGAAGTGGAGTTGGGCTGGACATATTGCTAGAAGAGATGATAATAGATGGACAATTGAAATTTTAAACTGGATTCCAAGAGATTGTAAAAGACCCAGAAGGAGACCACATGTAAGATGGATGGATGAAATAAGAAAATGTGTAGGGGTGATGTGGAGAAGAGAAGCTAAAGATCGGAGAAGATGGATTAAACTTGAAGAGACCTTCATCCTGCAGTGGATTGATAATGGTTGATAATGATGATGATGATGATGATTCTAGATAAAACGTTTAACAAATAAATGACACCTCTATTTTTTTAAGAGAGAGATTTGAAAAAATAAACACTAGATAAGAAAACAAATGTTTTTTTAAAAACACATATTAATATCAACAAAAATGGAAATTAATAAAATCTGTTATGCTGTTACAATAAATAATAATAAAAATCATATCCAACATCTACAAAAATATATATTAATAATATATTCTCATAAAAAGCCTTTTTCAGTACACAATTTGTGCCCTTTACAAATGTTAAGCATCTATTTTAAAGTTAATTAGTTATTGCATATGCAACACCATCTATTGTTGTATAGTGGAAGTAAAATAACAGTAACAATATAAAACATTAGTAAAATAGAATATAAAAAAATTATATAGAGATTCAATATAAGTTTTAAGTATTGACTATTTAACATAATAGTATACATAATACATTATACAGCTGTAAATATACTACTTTGTATAATTTTCCATTCATTGTTAATTGACCAGTAGTTAATTAAATTTATTGATGCTTTATAAATTGTCATGTAATTATTTAAAAGATGCTTAATATATATGTTTTACATATTTGTTTTCTTTTTGGATTTTTAATGTAATTTAACTGTTTAATATTTTTGTAGCATCTATTTTATGTTTGCATGTATGTATTAAGTAGTAATTGTAAAAAGCAGATTTATCATCTCATTTATTAATTGATATCATTCTTTAGTTCCTATCTCTAACCATTTCTCTTGTATGGCCAAAATAAATCATAATGCAATTGTAACAATTAATTTTATATATGATTCATTTTTTAAATTTGTATCATTTCTTAATTTATAATTGCCTATTAATTTATCCATCTTTTACTATTTGACCATCCAATATTTAAAAATATATTTTTTAATGTATTATAAATTTGGGGGCAATACAAAAGTTTGATCTAATTCTTATTTGAACTGTTATTACTATCATTATTATAATCATTTTGCATTAAAATATTATATAATATAGAGTTTTTAGAATTTTATAAATATATTCTTAATAGTTTTAGAATTATATCCATAATCTTTATATAATTTCATAAATTACTTTTTTTATAAATCAACTATATTTTTATCTCTATTATATTTATCCTTTTTATATTTGAAAATTTTTAATGACAGCCATTGTTTGAAAACATGCTTTTTGCAAATCTGTATAAATAATCTTTCTTAAATTATCTTTTTTAATAAAATGTTTAATATACTTTTGTTATTATTGTTTATATGAATTTATATTATCAAGCTACCATTCTGAAATTCAAAAGCTTAATTTTCTGAATCCAAACTATATTACTTGCATAGTTATACACTTACAACACTAGTTAAATAATTAAATATTTTAATGTCCGCAGTTTTTATAGCAGCTATATATACTTTTGTGTTTTTTACTATGGTTTGTATAAAGCCAAAGATCCCAGTTTATATGTTTTGCAGAAGCAAATTCTATTTTTTATACCACTGCACCATCTGTTATTATTTAGAATAACTACGTATATCAAAACACTGTATGCAATTACTATACTAATGTCAAAAGTATACAAATATTCAAGAAAATTGGCTTGGATTAAAAACCTTAAGATGTTATTGGTAGCTTGATAGTAAAAAAAAAGAAAGCATTTGGTTTAAATATCCAATAGCACTAAACAAATCCAAGCTTTTCAATGACAAAGATCATAATCCAAAGACTAGTCTGGAAATATGGACAAAATAGCACAGAGTAGTGATTTAATAAGAATCACCCACAATTCTATCAATTACTCAAGCTTTCACTAGGCAGAAAGGCTGGAATAATATAAATAGATTTTGCTTTTTCAAAGTGATAGAGGTCTTTCCTATATTTTTCTAGGAAGCACCTCTACCACTTTGCAAGTTATCTTTTGATAACTTGCTTTTCTAATATACTCATAAATTAAAAATCTCATATTAAAAAACAAGCAATTCCTATAGCAAAAATATTTATTTTGTTGTTGCAGATTTAAAATAAATAATAGTGAAAATCTAATTTAAAAAAGAAAACTTATTTTATATTCAACACATTAATATATTGGATGAGATTAATATCCATGAATCACAATTCATTAATTTAAAATTAAGCTCATACAAAATATTTATGTTAATGTAATGTCCATTTTAAAATTATATGTGTACACTTTAAAAAAAAAAATTAAAAGTCAGTGGTCCCTTTATTTTAAAAATAAATAAATCAGGAGATGTATTTTACATTGATTGTTATAGTTTAAATGAAATGATTTAAATCTTTTTTGTTTGTTTTTTTGCTAATATTGTTTGTTTTACAATGGCATACATTTTTATCTAGATGCAATAAAAAATTGTATAAGTACAAAAATCATGAATTAAAATATTTTCTAGATAATGTGCGTATTTCTTTGGTTTACTTTTAGAGCACTTTAATTCTATATATGGCAGAAATTTATTTTTAACTACAACCTGAATAAAACTTACATTTATTTCTTGATTGTGAGATTGTTTACATTCATAATCAAAACATCTTTGTCTTCGGTATATCTGAAATCTTATCCCAGGCTGAGTATGATAATATTGTCAATCTATTTATGTAGAAGTTACTGAAAACCTTTAGTGAATTATATTTATAATACAACACTGTCATTCAAATGAACACATATACATTGAGCTAACTGTTCTTTAGTTTGGTGGTCCTCAACTTATGTTTAGATTTAGAATTAGCACTCTGCATTCTAACATCAGTAAATTGAATGTTTATATATAATCCATGCAGAAGTACACATAGATTCAAATTCTGTAATTTTTCATTTATTGTCCAAGTTATATCAGTTTACTCATAGCTCACTAGAGTTTTTCCAGTAAATTCTGTATAGGATTAATATACATTTGAGCTATCACAATTAATTTATATACTTATTATCTGCTGATCTATTTAATATTCAGAGTTGTTAAATATGAATCTAAGTCCTTTTCATTGACTGTTTATAGTAATTTTAAAAGAGCTTATAGTTATCCTGAAATTATGTTGATATATGGTATTCCCATTCTGCATTATAAAACATCAATAAATTAAATGTTTATAGATGATCCAAGCTAAAATATAGTGGGTCTCAGCTATACTTTTTATTTATTGATGAAGTTATTTTAGCTAATATATAGTTCACTGAGATTTTTCAATAACTTCATATATTCTACATACATTTTAATCAATTTTTGTTTATTAGACTTTCTACTTACTATATTTGCAAATTTGTATTGTTACATCAGCTTAAATATTAGTAATTACCAAATGAATAAGTCTTGTACAATACTTTTTGATTTCTTCAAGTAAAAAAGCATATTTTTATTATAAATATGAAAGTGTTTGGTGATTTCAATGTCCTACTGAAACAAGTCTAACAAAATGGCTGCCATTTAACAAGATAGCAGCCATGATTTTAAAAACATTGCACCTTTATAAGATAGTTACAGAGACTACTTGATTATCATTTGAAAGTAGTGGGTGCAAATTAATTATCATTGCTTTACTACATCACAAAATTTTCTTATATCTATATTCTGCTAGTATAAATTTATAACACAAAAACTTTATTAAATATATTCATATAACTAATAATAAAAAAAAGAAGCATTACTTTCAAAATAATTTTAATAGGCAGTAATAAAAAAAATAATCCCTTTATTTTTTAAAAGATTAAAGAATGCAAAAAAGTTTATTAAACTATTATTTAACTTTCTTCTATTAAATTTTTATGCTAAAAGAAAAGTTATATAAAAAAATTCTGTTAAAAAATTCTGTTAAAAATTACATGTAGAATCTTCTGATTATTAGGATGGTTAAAAATAGCAATCTTATACAAAATAACCTGAAAGTATCCATATATAGTCAAGCTTTGGTGGCCTAGTGGTTAGCATAGTTGCCTTACAAGCAGCTGGCTCAGGTTCGCTTTCTGGTCAACACATTTGACATATAAAAAAAAAGTATTCATTTATAAGAAATAATAGTAAACTCACATTAGGTAATATGACTCCATGGCATGCTCTGTGAGATCTACTGAACTTTCTCCACTTGTGAGATTACATAAAATATGATATACATGAAAAAGTTTGGAGCATAGATTGTTTAAAAGAATGCATTAAACATTCAACTGCTTCCTTACTAATGAATATATTGAAATATACTAACCATGGGTGTGAGATTGTGCATGTGTAGAAAGTAATGGTCAACACATGCAAAATATTTTGTAAATATTTTGCAAACTTTTATAATGAATATTTTGTAAATAATGATACTTTAATGACGATTTTCTATTTTCCCTATGTATGGATAATATAGGTGCACCCTGTATATTTTTATTAACAATGTGATTATCTTTCTGAAGAGTACAAATAATTACAATTTAGGGTTGAGAGATACACTTGTTATTTTGAGTGCTATTTGTAGAAACAAGTATTTTGGCAAATTAATATTTTTGTTATATTACCTGATGATACTTAATAATATGATAGTATTATAAACAAACATAAAATATAAGGTTGCACATACCCACATACAGATTAATCATACTATTATTTGTAAGAGAGTATGTCACATGATCACTTCTAAAGTTTGAATCATTTTCTATGTGCAATAAATTGCAATAATGTAATTGAAAAATATGCAGTTAGGAAGGTCATACAATGTTTTTTTAAAATAATTTTTATGAGAGATACATTTTTTTACAACATTGAAAAAGATGATTTGAAATTCATCTAGATATAAGAAATACATCATCAAAGAACAGACAATAGTATATAAATTTTAAATGCACCATTTTGTAAATCATAACAAAGCTGTACAAAAGTATAAAAAAAGAAAAAAAAGGAACTATATGCTTATAATGGGGTTGGAAACGAGACAATGCTCCATGTAGCATTGACAGTGTCTGGAGGTATAAGCACCCTATCTCTGTTTTTGATTTTTGAAATTTTATTGTAAAACAATGATGATATTTCCTAAATGTAGAGTTGAAGCAAAAATGGTATCTTAGAACACAAAGGATAAAGGTAAGAAAAGTAATAACCTAATTGAAGGGAAAATGCCATTCTTCATGCCATCACTGAAAATAGAAATAAAGAAAGTGCATGCTTCAATGATATTTTTGTAATAAGAAAAACACATTAAAATAGGTAATGATGTATTGACTTTTCAGACTTATTGCAAAGAGAACATAAGAGATCAATGTTTGCATGAGCCATTCTTTGTGAAAAAAAAAGATTTATAGGTAAATCTTCTAAATTGATTTTGATAGGGAAGTCAATGTATTTTTGTTACAGATACCATATTTTGAATTTTTTAATTATATGTTTATTGGTAGGAGAGATAGGATAGTTGAAGTTGATGAGCACTATGAATTATGTTGTAAGCTTCCCAAAAGAGTGTTTTCCTAGAGAAGGTGTGATGATCAAGATCAATGTAAGCAGCAATGCATTTGATTAAGAATTGAATAAATTAACTTTACTGGATAAAGGTATGTCAGTAAAGTTGACTACAGCATTATTGCTGTGAACTCATACAATATTAGAAGTATAAGTAATAAAGATAAGCTAAGATCAAGAGATATTTAGCTTTTGAATTTCTCCATTAAACATGTTGGACACAATGATTAATTTAACACTCAACCACACAGACAATACCCAATTTATAGACCCTTAGTTATCTAATTCACTCCTCTACCACTGAACTAAACCTAGCAGATCAATGAATTACAATATCTTACAATGATTGTCTTATGTTGTATACTTTATACTTTTTTATGTTTAACCATAATAAAACTAATAATTTCCATATCTAATGTTGGTTTCACTTACCATTAATAGAAAGGGCTAAAAATTGAATGGTTTATTGCTTGGGAATTCATATGATGTTTAAGCACAAATGTAACAAAGTTGAGTTCCAGAATTTACCACTCTGCCACAGTACCAAACTTTATAACAGGCTTATTACAAATTATAATACATTCTAAAATTGTTATGCTATACTATGAGGGCATAAGCAAAATAAGTGATGCCATTCTGAGGTAGCCATACCTGATGTATTACATGTTTCTGCTTCTAAAGACCTTTTTTAGGTCTATTCTGCACCAATCTGTGAAATGGTAACATATGAAATTGTAATGTCATAAAGCATATTTATTCTGTAAAGTGGATTTTGCATATTTGTCAACATTTGTAATATCTAAAAAATAAAACCAACAAAAAATTATGTTACCTTAAAGAAAACAGCAGAAAAAATAGTTATAATACTTGAAGCAACTTATGAGCAAGTTTTTCAGGGAAAAAAGCCACAGGTTTAAAAAAAATGTTAAATTCACCTATCCCCCAAAAAATTTCGAATAAAGTCCAATCTCAAGATAATAATGATTTTCTTTTTGGATATAAATGGCACTATTTACTCAGAATTTATTTGTAGCAATCAGACACTTAAAACTTACAAATTCTATAACTTTTTTGTGGAGCAGTAAACAATAAATGTTAGCCTTGAGTGTGAAACAATTTTTAATTAAATTTAACATGATTGAACTTATCCATCAGTCATATTTACTTGATATTGTTTATGTGACTTTTTTATTTCTTTGAAATGAAAAAATACCTCAATTAAGAGTGATGAAGAAAAAAATAGCAAAGATGTTCAAAGGCATATCGGTGAACGAGTTTCCAGAATAAATAAAAAACACATATTGACTCTGGATTGCATTAAATGAGCAATACTTTGAAAGGGGTTAAATTTATAACACCTAAAAATGAATAGATAATTTAATATATCAATTTTCCTGTTATTTTTAGGTTTCTTCTTACATATAGTGCTAAGTGGGTGATAATAATGCTATACTCCTTCTAACTAAAATTATATGGCAATGGGTGTAATATTGGCTTTCTTATCAATTCCATTAAGCTTTAAGAAGATAATATAACATACATATTGTAACTGGATTAATAAATAACATCTATATTGTTCATAAACTATATAATCTTTTATGGCACTCATCACTTTTATTAATTTATAAATATTTGCAGGTTAGAGAACATAGCCCTTGATGCTACACCTTATTTCCATGCCACAGTTATTGCATTACATTGCATTATCTTTATTTTATTTATTCCATTACAATTTTTATGTTATAATATATATTTGCAAAACAGAGTCTTCTTTCAAGGGAGATATTTCTTTTTTTATTAAGAAAATCTTTGCAATTTTTATAAGCTTTTATTTATCTTACTCTGATTTTAGTCTTTCTTTTAGTAATATGGAGAAGTGAATAAACCTTTCTGGAATGTGTTTATGAAGCAGGATGCACTCACCCATAAGCATGTTTAAAAAGCATAAGTGGATGACTTATACTTAGATCTTATCATTATACAAGCCAATTTTTTTGGGTTATTGTGCTAAATCAATGCATTAGTCTATTGCCAGCCTGATATATAACTTGATAAATGAATTGCACAAACCTATTCATTTTACTATAGGAAAGAGATAGCATCTCTTTTTTAACCACCTGCAATTAGAAATAAATATTAAATTTTGAATTTACTATAATAACTAGTCTATTTATATAGTGCTTAATTATTTATGTAATATAGAGAAGGGCATAAACCTTCAGTCATGTACTTTTATGTATCCTGTAATTCACATTTTACCTCTCCAATTTTTGATTTAGTTGAACTTTGCGTTTTTTTTTTAATTTTGCAAACAAATTTAGCAAAAAATTCATGGAAAATTAATATTTTTATATGTAATAATAAAAATAGTGGCACCTCTTTTTATAGTTTAAATTACAATATGATAAAAACATTATTATCAATAGTGCAGGTTCAAAGAGCAGTCACATAACAAATTCATTTTTTTACTGTGTTCTATTCATTATCGAGCTCTTTAGTTCCACATATATCCTCTAATCTCTTATATCATTCAGCTAAGTTAATCATTTCCATCCTTCCTTCTTATTTTCTCTCACCATTCTCCCACAAAACAACTTTAATTACTTTTTCTTCTTAATATATTTCAAATCCAGTTTCGCTTTCTATATCTAATTTCTTTAAAACTCCTTCATTTCCTACAATACTTTATGAGTTTATACAGCTGATTGTCTGAAATTTTTGTTTTCTTTTTAAATAGTAGGAAAACTATAAGCAGGATGTCAACAGAAATTAAGGCATTCAATGTATCATAAAAATTTTTTTGCAATGACATCTCTTTTGAAAAAATCGAATGAAATTTGAATTTTTTATGAATTTTTTTCTGAAAAGGCGCAATTTAATTTTTTTCTATTTTGGTCAATTTTCTAGTTTACGCAAGGTGGTAAAGGCAAAAAAAATTTATCAGCCTCAAGATTTAGACAAACTGGCTTAAAAATATGCTGATTATTCACATACAAGACCTTACATGGGTTGTGAACGTAATTGTAGAATATCAGTCTCTAAGTATACAATTTTAATTTTTTAAACAATATTTTAATTTTTTTTATAATCATTTGATAAATGGTATAATTGATTATTTTCCATTTGTATTGGTGTGTTTGTGTGTGGTATATAAATTATATAATATCATTTAGGCTCATTATACATTATATAAATTTGAATTCATATGTACAGTAATTATGTGTGTTCTGATCCAAGTTTGAGACAATTTTATCTTATAAAAATAATGATTCTCAAAAGGTTTAATAATTTATTATTGTGTTTATATGGTGTGTTTACTCTTGTATGTTGTATAAAAGTAATGATTTACATATATAGAGCAGTGCAATGTAAATTTAACTGATAATCAAATGTACAGAAAGGTTGCAAGTTGCAGTTGATAAAGCATTTACAAAATTTACTGGGCATAGTACTCTGTCAAAATATAAACATTTCAAACCAATAAAGAGAGATTTCAAATGATGTTTGTGTAGTAGTAGCCACACTGGCTATGCATATACCACATGGAATTGTATACACAGGCAAAGAATCAAATTCTGATTTTTACCTATGCCTTGAAACTCATGCTGTGGAGTCAGTAGTTTTGCCACATCTTGCATCACATTATTTTCAAGTCTATAGATAACAAATGAACTATATGCAACTAAATTATAGCTATGTGGGACAATAAATATAACAAGTTAGCATCACTGGTGTGTATAAGAAATATAAACAACACTGATGTACACAAAAATATATAAAATGAAGAGATGAAACTTATTTTATCATTGATATAGACAGTAGCCTACAATTTCTAGTTTTAGATAGACAAGAAGACAATTGGTATGATGACAAATGCATATCCATCTTCTGGAAATGATTTGTTTTTATCTTTTATTAGGATGAATCTTTTTCTTATAGACACCTTTGAGATTTATCAACTTTTGAGGTACAAGTTTAAAATGCAGAATTCTTATGTGAATACTTTTGGAGATTCTGAAGCTATGGATTATCTCAGGCAAGAAGTATTATATACGATTTGAAAGATAATTTAGTGAGGAATACAAAGAAATTATCATTGAAGATGTAATTTAAACTTATTTAATGATGAATTAGAAATTATGAACAAACAAAAAAATAATAATTATGTTGAATGTTGAAATTTCTTTTTTCTTTATTTTTTCAATGGTAATCACTACTTGTCTTAGCCTTATTGTTTTCCTTCATTTTTCTAGGTTCTATCACTGTAAAGTTTTTTGCTCTAACATTATTAAAACCAACGTTATTGTGAAAATTGATCTCAAGTCAGATTTTAAAAAATTTAATATGGCAACCTGATAAACGAAGAAGTTTTAATAATACTTCTGTATTTCATTTATGCTTTATAAATTTTTCATTTATTATTTTATTTATTCAACTAATATTTTGCATCCTTCTTCATGACAAAATCCCAAAGGCATCCAATCTGTTTCTATTTTCATTATTCATTGCCCATCTTGCACAACGATGCAATAGTATAATCCACCCATATCATTTAATTACACTTTTCCTAATTCTTTCTTCAGCCATCACACAATATTTTATTTCTCTTAATAAATGCCTTCTTTCCCAACATTATTTTTCTGTTAACTTCATTTTTACTTCTTCAATTATCATTCAAACAATTTCTGAAATATTTAAATGCACCTACCTGTTGAAATATATTATAGTGGCTTTCAACTTATAGTTTCTCTCTTTCCGTAAATATTTGGTCTTTTTGAAATTGATTTTCATCCCACAATCCATTCATCCTTTCAAATTTATTCAACATATTCTGACAACTCTATTCATCTTCATCTATAAAAATCCTATTATCTGTACATCTTACACATTTTATTACCTTTCCTCCAACATTAACTTCTCCATATTTCAAATATTTATCTATCATGTTTTCTAAATAAATATTAAATAGCATAGGAGAAATACAACACCAATGTCTAACTCTTCTCTCTCTCTATATATATATATATATATCAGTCTTATTATTTTCCAATCCAATCCTTATTCTTTGTCTTGTATACATATTCCAAATCTATTTTTTTTTTCCAAATACTCTATTTTTTTAAGATGGTAATCATTTTATTCCAGATGACTCTATCGAATTCTTTTTCAAATCCATAAAACCTATATCAATTCTTTTATGTTTATCGAAATATTTCTTTTTAAAAATTTGGGTAAAAACATTTGCAAACTAAAAAGAAGAAAAGAAATTAAAGAAATACTTTTATTCACATAAATGCATTAGATGTAAACCTTTTTTTTTTTTTTAGATTTCAGGGTATTCTTGATAGTTTATAATCAAAAATGAATGCATCACTCATGAGTGCTTTATATTTTTTATTTCTGATCTTTCAAGAATTCTGTGAAAACTGAATTCCAATTATTTCTAATTTCAGTGTATTAAATTTTTTAAAATTAAATATTAAATTACCCATCATGCTAATTCTTAAAATTCTTTTCTTTGAAAGTAAGTTAAGCAAGAGATCATTACATTGACTTTCAAAAACTCCAGTGAATATATTAAATACTTGAACTATAACAAAATATTATTTTTATTTGTTTTTTTTTTTTAAAAAAACTGGAATAATCAGGCGATACATTCAGTTGTCTAAATTCTTAACTCATAAAATACTGCTGCTTTTAAAAGTACTGTATATTATTGATTTATATATTTTCCTATTAAAATATTTTGTCCTATGCATTTATGATGTGGCAAGACATCATACTTTACATATTACATCAGATACAGTAAATTTTTAACTCACTTATGGTATGCATTTTCTCAGTCAACGTTATCTAAGTGGAATAATTCTAAAAATATGTATTGTTTGTACATCGGAATGTATCATATTTATCATCTCTCTTACAGTTACATGTTTCACTTACTACACACAAATGAAATGTAGCAGATTTGTGTAAATAACATAATGAAAAATAAAGATGGATCATAGCCACTATTAATTCAGTCTCATAACATGTCATTTGATCACTTCATTTATACCGATCCCCAATTTTAAAAGACACTTGAAAAATTTAATTTTGACAGAAACTGACTGGTATATTATTATTAGTTAAAATGTAATGTGATTTATTCTGAGTAAACATTATTAATTATTTAATACTTATTTTTCTATAGATTTTTGGCCCATAATTCTTAATATTAGGAATCTGTATTTTTTTTTGTTTAATTTAATTTATTTTGTAGTCAAATTAATTAAATAAATAAATATATTTTAACAAAATTTTGGACTGTTATAAAATGTGATTCCTTAGTAACAATTATCTCTCTTTTTTAATAAATGTATGTATCTTTCTGCATACCCATGGATAACGATCCAAAGAAAGCGTCGAACGCAATCTGCACTACAGGGCACCATCTATGCATTTGAACATAGAAAAATTTATAGAGTAGGCAGATACATAAGTTAAAAAAAAATTATTTTATTTTATATATTTTGATATCTCGTCATTAGCCCAATGTGGGGCACCAATTATAACGATCCATGAAAAAATGGCTTAACGTATCCGCACTACAGAGCACCATCTAGATATTTGAACCTAGAAAAATTTATAAAGTAGGCAGATACGTAAGTAAAAAAAAAATTTTTTTTGGCTTAATGTATCCATACTACAGAGTGCCATCTAGGCATTTGAACCTAGAAAAATTTATAAAGTAGGCAGATATGTAAGTCAAAAAAAATTTTTATTTTATTTTATATATTTTGATATCCGGTCGTTATCCCATTGTCACTAGCTCAGTGGAAGAACAGAGATTTATATTTTATAAAAAAATTATTATCTAAGAATATATAAAAAAGAATAAAATAAGCCACTGCCAGTAATTATACACACAAACATTTATTTACACACACACACACACACACACATATATATATATATATATAAATAACTTTTATTTTATTATTTTTAACTTTTATTTTAGATTTTAATTTACATTTTAATTTTTATACTATTATAAGTTCACACAGAAGGATTTATAAAAGTTTGTTTTATAAATGTTGAGTATAGATTGGTTACATAGATTACACGGTTAAAAACATTTCAAAATAAACATAAACGATCAAAATCCAAAGTCATTGATACCGTCAATTGCATAGGGAATACAAGAAACCCAATGGTATTCATCATAAGATACCGCATTAACACCAATAACTTTAAAGACATCCGAATAAATACATTTTAGATTCTCACTGTCAGGTATCATTATTTACCAACTGTCTATATATTTTGATCAAATATAAAAACCCCAAAACATAATTAACTGATAATGTATCCATGCAACATCCATACCCAACTTAAATTTAATGCATTTTTAGTTAGAGTATTGAGTATGAATAAACTACATAGATTTGCATTTGAAAGAAAATATGCTATTCTTATTTAACCTTAGGCCAAAAGTTCACAGTCAAACTAACATCAATTCATCTGATATATCGATGCATTCAATGTAATACAAAATACGGAAGCACAAAAAGTTAAGAGAAAAAATTGCCTCTCGTCAGATAGGAATACTACATCTATATAACAAGAAGAGCAATAAAAAAAACTCCATAGGAAAGAACTGCAGTCAATTTGCCAACTTATGAATCGCATTCCATAGGCCAAAAAGGAAGTGTGCGGCATATAAAGCGATTCTGCCTGTAGCAAATCTCATACTACATCTATTAATTACACCAATATATCCAATCCATTGACCTAATTTAACTACAAAACAAATAACCTAAGATTACCCTCCCCTAATATAACTTTACAAATCTATATAGCCATTCATGCCCGACTTAAGTTTAACATTTATATAATTTAATTTAATGAAAAACAAAACAGTCATAATAAAACTTAAAAGAACAAAAAAATAAATGGAAATGATTTTACAAAAGAAATACATCAAATTAAAATTACTTATTAGTAAATAAAGTTGTTCAGATAGGATTCTATTGCAATTATTTTAAATACAGAAAGTTTTTAATTTAATGTTCATTAATTATAAAGTTCTTATGGTTTTAAACAGTTCATTTTTATCCATTGCTTGCCATTTGAACGTGAATTCCCATGCCGTTCTAAAGAGATTGGTTGAGTTAGCTGTTGTTTTTTTATTTATCTGGAGGTCTTTTAGTTTAGCTGGTCCTTAATGTAGAAAAAATAATGTCATTTCTTTTTTTTAACAAAACTGAAGGGATTGAAGAGTTCGTCTTTTCAATCCCTTCTCCTACAACTCTGCACTAACATATATCCGTCCTTTTGTAATAACCCCTTCAACTCTCCACTAACACATATAGTCACATCTTAATAACTCACTAATAATTTCCAAACTTTTTCTTTTATATTAATTTCAAAGATTCAATTGACATTACATCATCGATGTGATGGTCTTTTCACTGATGTTCGATTCCATTGTTTTTCTCTCATATCTGACCATTGCTTTTACATTTAAATGCCCAAAGGCTAGTTTACTTTAACTAATTAAAACAATCATTTTCATTTTCTGATTACTTAATGTGTTTTCCAAAATTAAAGATATATTTTTATCTCTAAATATTTTTATTGAAAGATTTAGTTTTTCTATTTTTAATAAAGTTTTATTTTAATAATTTTTTTTATCTGTGCGATTTTATATATATATATATACGAGTTTAAGATGATTTTTCAATTTTCAATTTTTAATTCTTAAAAAAGTTTTTATTTGCGGACTTTTATTTTTTTCATGTTTAATAATAAAAAAACAATGTAACATCATCTGTGCCCGTTACATATCAGTAAACTTGCTTAAAAAAAATGAATAAAAAATTTTTTTACTTAGGGTAAGTAATTATGGTACACGATTAACAAAATTTACAAAACATTCAGTTAGTATAAAGACTATATACAAAAAAATGTCGACCATCGTTTTCCTAAGGACCATTTACATCTATGCCTCTTCCCCCAAGTGTTCTATTTTTTTATACATTTTATTTTTACACACGGCATGACAAGCAAATTTTATAAATTATTTATTTAAGAAGGTTGCACTGAGGTAAATATGTTTTAAGGAATAATGGGTTTAAACATGTATATTTGCAGCACAATTATAAATACCACCAACTTATTTATGACTGATTGAAATGCATACATTGGGTTACACTGAAGTAATTCCCAAAGGTACTCATCGTAAGGCATCACATTTCGATCATAAACTTACATAGCTGTGCACACCTATACATGTTAAAGCATAATATATATTAACAAACAAAAAAACATTAATTGCAACCTTTTGACTTTCTTTTTAACAAAATACAATTTAATATTATTAATACTTTCTCATGTTTAATATATGTGCAATTTCTTTCTGGTAGCGCTTTTATAAGATTTAAAGTATACAACTTTATGTAAACAGATAAAAATATCTCACTTTGACAAAAGAAATTTACTCAGAGCATACATGGTTTATTAAACATTGGGCCTCATGTTGGGCACCAAGCCAGAGAAAAAAATCTATGTGCTGGTCAAAACATGTTTATCCATCTAACATGAGCTGGAACTCACAAAATGTACTTCAAATCCAGTCAAGCCCATGATTTAGGTCAGGGACCAGCCTGTATTTGAATCCACTCTCTAAGCCCCAGATCTAACACCTAATGAATAACATAATAGTGATGGTGGCACATTAGAATTAATCTTAATCTGGCTGACTAGCAAAGCTGAACAACACAATGAGACATCTATTAACTATGACTATATTAACATATACATAAACATGGCTGTAATATGTGGAAGTGGAGGAAAAAGGAACTCGAACTACTCAAATAAGTTAGACAATAAAAATATAATTTAATATACTGACAAATTATTATACATTTATAAATTAAGTACATTAGTATGTGCGTGAATGAGCAAGCAGTAGATGATTACATAGTGTCATTCACGCTATTATTTCTCATATGTTCTTTATTAGCTAAATGATATGTTATAAATAAACACACATCTTTGGTGGGTCCAATATTAAAATGCCAATCGAATATAGAAAGAAGTTACATAAAATTGATATTAACGTTTTGATTTATGGTTCTGAAATATGGTGACTAACATATGATTTAGGGAAACATTCTGAAATTCATTATACATATGATATAAACTATTTTCATACCATTAAGATTGTGAAAATAAACAAAAGACAGTTAAAAGATTATATTTGAAACTATGACAAAAATATTTTTTGAAAAATTATTTAAACAATAGTAAGATAAACACTTTATTTTTCCCAAGGCATATAGATACTCTTAAATATAGATATATAAATTACAATGGTGAGATTGTATTTGATTGAAATAAACTTAATTAATAAAATAGAAGTAATTGGCATTTATATATATCTTTTAAGCAAAGCTTAATTTTAATATTAGAGCATTAAAACTGGGTCATGAAGCAAAAGAAATAATAATAATACAAAGAAGTTTGTGGTGCTGACATAATAGCCTAAAATAACTAAGAGGAGAGGGTCATGCTTCTGGATGAAAAACAAAATCTCACACCCCCTTCTTGGGTAGTGCTTAGAGAAAAGTGGATAGCCATGGCATGGCTCAAACTTTTGCTGGTATAACTGATGTGAGAGACCCTTTATCTATGAAGTGAATATGCATTGTGTGTGCCAAACTTACGGGATCACTGCAGATGCATTTGATATGGATTAAATGTGGTTCCAGATAGCTCAACTATGGAACGAGAAGGAATCTATGGGTTCAAACTTGTCATAACCTCCAGATTAGGAAGCACATATATATAATCACGAAGATCGGTTATATGTCTGGAATGCAGTAATGAATGATAAATGTCACTAATGACCTTGAAAAGTTTTACTGCTTTAAAAATAAATGACCCTTGTTTGAATACTATAATACGCCATGCAATTATAATATATATAGAGAAATTTAGATTTCATTTACTAAAATATACTTGAAGATTTTATTTAGCAAAAGAAACATTAAAATTTAGATTTCAAATTAATAAAATATACGTTAAGATTTGATTTAGCAAAAGAAACATTAAGATTTTCCCCCATCCCTTTTTCTGCTAGTTAAAATAAATCAATCTCACCTTCATTGATTTTACAATAACTGAAATATTTAAATACAAGATTTGAAATTTTAAGAGTATGGAAAATATAAGAAGACTGGCAGTTATAGAAAATAATTAATGGGTCACTCTTTCAGAATTGAATAAAAACAAAACATTTTAAAAGATTTCAAAGCGTTAATTAGCTTAAGTTCTGGATTTACACCAGTAAAAAATCCAGAGTTAAACAAATATATATATATAATATTAAAACATAAATAGAATGTTGGCTCGAAAAACAATCTGGCGAGTATATTAATTAATAATGCATTGTTTTAAATGGACATTTATAACTTGCTTCGTGAAGGTTTACTTAAAAAATGACAAAAAAAGATTTTTATAAATTGAGCTCACCAGTTTGTTTGAGATTAGCAAATTAATAAAAAAGCATATATATAAATATATATATACTTGATATCTATATATAATCAAGTAATAAATATCTGACCACACCAAAATTAAAGAAAGGTTAAAAGCATATGAGATAGGATTAGATATAACGAAATCATTTGAGAGCAAAATTACATTCACAGATTTATATATATATATATATAAAGCAAAGTTAAAGAATACATGAAAAGAGATCTTGATAGATTATTTAGACTAAATTGACTATTAGGTGGCAGCTTGGAAATTTACCTTGCAATTTTAAGAATCCATTTTAAAGTATGGCACATGCACAGCGATTGAAATGCAAGTACTTCTGTGGCAGGAAACTTATATTAGCTTTCTAAAGTTCTTTATCGGATCTTTACTTTCTTTCAGGGCAGCAGTTAGATGGTACATTAGCAGGAAGAATGACCCACCAGGGTCAGCAATAGGGTGTATTTACGACTACATCATTTTAGATTTCAAGCGACGTGTAGTATCTTTACAATCTGATCTTTCAATAGTAGCTCCTCTGTGATTCAAAATTCAGTCATTTTATACTTTTTCTTTTATCAGTTGTTTTTGAAGATGCATTTGTAAGATAACATCCAAAAATAATTTCAAATCTATTTCCGGATTAGAAATAGATTTGACAACATGTTTTTAACACAAGTAAATCTTTAATCTACTTAATCCCATTTATTTTAAGTAAAACTGTAATTAAAAAATACCTTCCCCAGATTGAAACAATAGTGCTTCCAACCCCTAATTCTCTTTAGACAATTAACAACACTTGCATCTTCCATATTGGATTTTATAAAAAAATATATAGTTTAATAGAAAAACAAGCAATTTAAAAAGAAAAAGTTAAAAATGACATATAATAAATATTTAAAACATCAATATTTTGTTAGTAAGTTTTGCTCCTATGTATATATTTGAGCCGTATCTATAATACTTTGATAAAAAAACTAATAATTAAAAAAAAGAATTAATAATAATTTTAAAACATGTTATTGAAACATTAAATTTTATAATTTAAGCATGCATCTCAAATATATACATGAAATATATATACACATCAAAAGGAGCGGGATGGGAAATAGGGATTTAAACACAGGTTAGTAGGTAGAAACATGAAGCACAATCTTAAGCTAAGATTGACTGCTTCATTTCTCCAGACATACAATGAAACAAAAAAAAAACATTACAAAAAAATGCCTTGACTAGGAGTTTTCAAGTGATGACCAAAAGAACGACGAAAATTTTCAAAATTCAATACACAATCTTGTTATATAAAACTATATATATATAATATCACTTGGGGATGTGAATATTTGTTCATAATTAATATAAAAATCGAAAAGAAAGTGAAGATTGAATCTAACCGCAATCTACGATATCTGTACTACAAGGCGCCATATAGGCATTCGAACCTAGAAAAATTTATAAAGTAGGCAGATACGCGCTGTTAAGATTCCACTTTATTTAAATATTCAGATCATTAGCCCAAGTCACTACCTCATGGAGATGCAAAGATAAGAAATAACTTGTTTAGTTTGTATATATAAAATAATAAAAGCCACTGCCAGAAATTAACACATAAAAATATTTATTTACACACTTATAAAATTTTGAATCATTTGAAATTTTGAGGAACAAATTTAATATTTTTATTTTTTTATATTAACTTTTAATTTTACTTTTTTAAATAGATTGCAATGACTTTAATATTTTATTTAGAGGGTCGAGTATGAATAGATTATATAGATTGTATTTGAAAAGAAAATGTTCTATCCCTTATTTAACCTTAGGCCAAAAAGTTCACAGCCAAACCAATGTCAATCCATTGTATATATCGATGTATTCAATGCAGCATGAGTACAACAACGCAAAATACTATACTGTCAGGAATGTTCATCTGAACAGTAAGTAGAGTTAGAGAAGACATTGTCTCTCAACCAACAGGAATGCTACATCTGTTTGCGAGCAGAACAATAAACAAAAAAACTCCATAGGAATGAACTGCGGTCCTTTTTGCCAACTTACAATCCCATCCATAGGCAAACAGAAGGTGTGTGGCATATATATGCAATCCTGCCCATAGCGGATCTCCTGCTACATTTACTAATTCCATTAATACATCTAATCCATTGACTCAATTTAACTGTGAAACAAATAACCTAAGATTACCCTCTCTTAAACTATATATATAACTTTACAAATCTATATAGCCATTCACACCCGACTTAAATTTATCCTTTAGATACATTCACACAGATGAATTTTATGCAATTTGTTTTATAATGTTGAGTATAGATTAGCTGCACAGATTCCATGGTCAAAAACATTTCAAAATAAACACAACCGATCAAAATACAAAATCATCGATAATGTCAATTGCATAAGGAATACAAAAAAACCCAATAGCATTCATCGTAAGATGCCACAGTGACATTGATGACTTATATATTCCAATCGACTATGAAACAGCAACATAATTAACCGCTAACGAATCTATGCAACATCTATACCCAACTTAAATTTCCTCATTTAAAATTTAAACAATAAATATTAATACAAATAAAATAAGAAATGGAATGATTTTTATCAAATGCAAAATATATAAAATTAAACATTATTAATTGATTTGAAACTTACAAAAATCAGATGAGTCCATTTTAACATTTAAGTTGGTTTGTTTATTAAATTTGTCAAACCCTGACGAAAGTTCTTAATTATTCTCTCTTTTTTTTTATGATTTTAAAAATTGTTTAGTTCATATAGCTTACGGTAGAAGAGTCCAGGTTCCTGTTGGAAATTCCCCTGAAGACTTTCATGGAAGACCATTCTGATATTCTGGAGGTAGCCTTAGCTGGTTCATTGTGGAATCACAGTCTTTTCCTTTTTAAAATAAGTGAGAGAGAACGATATGTGCGTCTCATCGTTCATCTCACCAAATCAAGTTGGAACTGTCTGGAATTCAATATTTTTCTTTTCATAGTCCTTCTATGGATTCCATGAACAAAGACGTCACTGTTTCATTTTTTCGTTATGGTCCGGGCCTTTATTTGCTTCCATTGGTCAAGCTAAAATCTCTTTATTCTCTTATCTATTTTTCATCTGACTTTTTAATTACACAGCTTTTGGATAATTAATAAACAATCATTTCCATCTACAAAAATATTTTATCTTTAAATCTTGTACTTTTTTTTATAAAAAAGTATGTTCAAATACTTATTTATTTGTTCTTTTAAAAAAAATATTTTTTAAGTTTTGAATCTGTGTGAATATATACGTTTAACAAACATTTTAATTTTAGCGTTTAGTTTTTTTTTTTTTTAATACATTTATTTTTATTTGTGAACTTAAAAGTTTTTATTTCAATTTAATGTAACGGCATATTTATATATCGTTACACATGAGAAAAGACTTAAAAAGAGTGAATAGGTCAATTTAACATAATGAACTGTTTTAAATAAAAATTGGCATTGCATGGGCATATTTATAATCAGCTTTTATAATATAATTTTTTTTCTTTTACAACTATTATGCTATCTAGTGGAACTTTTAGTAATCAATAAATAGCAGAAAATAAGACATTAATAAATCTCTATTCAGTATTGTCCTATCCAATATTCCCAAACTAGTTTCTAGCTTATGGTTTTTATCAGTGAAGAACTTTTGGATCTAAAAGCAGGGCACCTAAATTTATCTATTGCTCTTTGCCTTTAGCAGCCATTTTTACCTCTTTGTTTAACTATTAAAATGCCCAAAATGAAAAATCACATTAATGTTTTCAATCTAAGCTAACTTTCTTGTATAGTTATATAGATCTGAAAATCAATTCAGTATCTGTATATTATAATGATCTCAATTTTTAATAAGTATATGTACATTTATCTTTTGGCCAGGATTAGCATAAAACTAAAAAGATGTCACATGATCCCATCTTACAAAATCCAGTACAATTGCTAATCCACAGTTGTGGCACCTTATGTGAACTTTAGTAATCAATAGCTACTATATTAGAGTTCTGTTCTAAACATTATTTCAAGAGTAGATTCAGCTTATGGTTTTCATCAATGGTCAGTCCTATATCCAAAACCCTTTATTGTTGAATACCATAAGCTAGGAATTAGTATGCAGATTTGGATAGGAAAAAACTGAATAAGGATTTATTGAGCATCGCCAGATACCATCTATTTATTACCCAAGTTTACATTAGGGGATACAAAATAAGAGGAAAACTTGTTGTTGAAGAGTATTATATAAACTGTGGGCACATACTGAAATTGCTTGATTTGGTACAGTAGCAGAGTCATGAATTGGATTTAAAAAAATAAAATTCCCAGAATGCAAATTAATTGTGTTACTTTTCAACACATATTATCATTTCCTAAGCTTACTTACACTATTAAGATAGTTGTAAATGCTTTATAGAGTAGTGACACACAGTGCAAGTTTTAGTAATCAATGGATGCAAGAAGATACGTACATAAATCCTTACCAATATCCACATACTAATTTTTAGTTTGTGGCTTCCATAAGGGAGGAGCCTTGGATCTGAAAGCCCTACACCTTGTCCTTATGTTCAAATGTAACTATTCAAAAATGGCCTCTTACCTATTTAGTTAACTATAAAACTATGAGCTCAAATAAAACCCAATATTGTATTTAATCGAAGTTTATTCACTTGTATGATTATGCAGATCTAAATACAGTTCAGTATCTTTACAGTTTGGTATCTTTGGTTTTTAAAATCCATGATCATCGTCATTCTGGGGTTAGAAACATCAAATAATCATCATTCCCTATGCTTACACAAGCTGGTAAAATAGCAGCAGACTCTTCATATCATAGTGTCACACAGTGCGAGCCAGAGTATCAATGAATACAGGCAGGTTTGTGCATAAAATCTTTATGTCTGCTCATCTAATATTCTCAGACTAGTTTCTAGCTTTCATCAGTGAGAAGACTTGGATTTGAGAGCACCGCCTAAATTTTAGGATCTAATGCAACATTCTAACAGCCACCTTTTACTACATCAACTAATAAGCTACTGGGATACTTTGGATCCTAAGATCTAAGTGAAGTTGCTGAAAGGTTGCATTATATCCTAAGATTTAGGTGTAATTCTCTCAGATCCAAATCTCCTTACTGATAAAAGTCACAAGCTCAAAATGAATCATATATTGGATAAGTAGGCATTAGATAAATGTTTTATGCACAAAACTTCTTGCATCCTTCGATTACTATGGCTTGCACTAGGTGGCATTACTATATGGAGAGTTTGTCACTGTTGACTTCTGGTGCTTAAATGTTATGGAATCCTTCAACCTAATTATTCAATTATTTTTTTATTTATCCAAAACTTTTATTGCTAAGGAGTTAATTAGATGTTCAAGATCTGGATCTGACAAAGTTGAAGCTAAAGTATATTAATAATCGTTTGTTAGACTACAGAAAAATATTCATTAAATTGAAGCTAAACCAATTTCAACTTTTTTGCAAAATAATGCCACCTAGTGACAGTTATAATAATCAATAGAAGATAAGTTATGCATTTCAATTCCAATCTGGCCACTAACCATCTAATATTACCTCAAACTAAAAACTAGGCTAAGATATGGGTGAGTAGGCATCAAATAAGGATTAAAATGCACAAACATCTAGCCTCTATTGATTACTATATCTTGCAATAGATGACACTATTGTATGAAAAAGCTACTGATTTAACAGCTAATGTAAGCATAAAAAGATGGTCATGTGATATTTTAAAAGTTGAAGTTGCTTTTCATGGATCATTAGTTCCTCTATCACTGCAGTAAGTGATAGCAGAGCATTATTTTTATTATTAAATTGGGGGTGTGACACTTCCAAAAGTTAAAGCAAGATGCCAATCCTTTTGATACTTATACTTGTGTTGCACCTTATGTATATATTAGTAAGTGCTTTATATTGCTAAACAATGGTTTAAGGTATGTGGACAAACAAAAGATTTTGAAACTGAAGGTCCACATATCATGGCTCTGCTTTGCTAATTCCACGTTCACCCTTCTTATGAATTCCAATTATTCGGTTAAGCTTCTCTTTAATGTTTGCATTTGAAACTTGATGTTTTTAAATGTTTTTTTTTTTTAAAAAAAAAACGTATTTTAATCAAAATCCTGTCTTCGTTATTTCTCTAATTTTCAGTAAATAATAAATTAATAATGAATAGCAGTAAAATTAGTTTCTGCGACTCAAAATGGTAGTCTGGCAAATTATGTTTACGTTAGTATCGAAGTCAGAGCTTATTAAATTGGATCTTATTACTTTTTCTTTCTTCGGTGTTTGTCTACTGGGGTTAACTGCTCCTGGTTTACACAGATCTTTGTAAAAATACAAATTTTGTTGTCATGGAAACATTGTGCATTATATATTGCACTGTTTTAACACGTTTTCTGCAAATAAAAGCTAAGTTAAGTCTGCTATTGATAACTTCTTTAATTTCATTTCTTTTATAACCCTTAAGATCATTATATACATATTTAATTTATCTGCCCCCCCCTTCATCTTCCACCCATCACATTTAATTCAGATGCATTGTAATCTATTCAATAAAAGAAAATAGCTCCACCAGAGATAATCTGGCGGAGAGAATTCACATTTCATTATTTTTATACAAGATGGTTTTATTTTAAACCTAATTCACCGATCCGATCCCCTCCTCACCCCCTGTTCATACAGCCATCAGCCTGAGTCTGTTTAAAATACTGACATTCTGCTCTCGCTGTTCTAAGGGGGAATTCTATGGAGTGATTAATGAGAAATTTAAATTAAAAGATTTCTTTCTATTGCTTCGTATGTAACCTTCCTCTCAAATGAAGTTTGTGATTCTCTTAAAGCATTGTTGTGAAATATGTTTTAATCCAATTCTTTGTTAAATAAAGATAGGCTCAGTTCATGTAGATTTAGTGATTAGTAATAAATCATTTTTTATTGTGAATACGAGAAATTTATATTTAAGTGCAAATAGAACATCTTTTCTTCTTAGAGAAAAATGCGGCAGCCAATTCTATATAAATAAATAATATACTATGTAAATATTGTAAAGGTTTTGAGCTTCAAAGTTTATTTTAAAATAACTCGTGTATAGCGGTTAGCACATTCACCTGCCAAACATACAATTCGGATTCGAATCCTTATTAAATGAACTTTAACATTTTTGGAACCACACACAAGTTAGAATTTGGATTTCCCGCGGCTTATAATTAACCTATATAGCAAAAAACAATATTCCCAGGTATTCACAATTGTCTCCATTATTATGATTATTATTAAGATGTTGATGTTAGGTTTGATGAGTTATTTGCAAATGTTTGGATGCAGGATGTGCCATAACAGATTTTGTCTTCCTATTCATGTCTAAATTCTTTTTTTGTTCAGATGTTTATGAACCGGACATATCTATATTAAATGATAGTTTAAAAAATGTCGTTCTTTTGAATTAGATGGTTTAACAAGATTCTTAAAGATAACAGGTTAGTATTTCTTCCTGTTTTGGTTCATATATTTAATTTATCTTTCATTCAGGATCAGTTCCTGAATGTTTAAAATTTAATTTTATTACTCCTGTTTATAAAAAAGGAACACTCTCATGTATAATTATAGACTTATTGCTATTATTTCTGTTATTTATAAATTATTGGAAATGATAGCTATGGATAAAATGCCAATTTTTGTTCAAAAATAAAATTTTATCTGACAATCAATATGGTTTTATTCCTTGAAGGAATACATTAAATGCTTAAAAATATATTTTCATTATTTACCATGGACTTAAAAGAAAAAGCTATTTATCTTGACTTATCTAAAGCATTTGACTCTGTTAATCATAATATTTTAATTAAACACTGTTATTTGCAGGAATTTTATAGTTTTTTTGGTCTTTGGTTGGAGAGTTATTTAAAAGATAGAAAACAGTTAACCAATTTTTATAGTAGTATTAGTAATGTTATCATAATTAATAATGGAGTCTCATAGGATTCAATCCTTTATTCTCTATTATTATTAATGATATATTAATTATATATTTTCACTGAAACTACAATCTACAATTTTGGTTTCACTGGTGATATTGCTTTATCTTGTAATGCTGCTTCTTATAGCTGTCTTAAAAGATAGGAAATGAATATTTGGATTTAATAGGCAATTGACTGGCATATAATTATTTATTGGTAAATTTGGATTAGACAAAAACTATTTTTTTTGTCTTATAAGCATGATTCTTATTCTCTTAAAATTAAAATTGGTTATAAATACATTTTGAATTTTAATAATGGTTTTATTGTTCCTTTGATAAATAATTATTGCTATTTAGGTATAGATATTGGTTCCAGATTGTCCTGGACAAATTATATGTCTTTGTCAATGTTTATGTAATTTAAATTATAGGTCTCTTCATTTAGCTAAATTTCTTCCAAACTCAGTTCTTCTTAATATTTATATTGACAGTTATCACAGCATTTTTTACTATAATGTTTTTATTTGGGTAATAGTTCTCCTCATATTCTATCTTCTTTGTGTGTTTTACAAAATTATACTTTGCACATTGTTTTTGGTAAATGTCAGTCTTTTTCTGTTTCAGATATATTTGTTGAATATGGTATTTTTGATGGGAATCATTTATATCAATATAAAATTATTGTTGACATTTTTTATAGTAAACTTTTCCTGCATTCTAAAGTTTCTGTTATCAATACTCATCTATTTAATGTATTTCAATTAGTTTTACTAAGATTTTTAAGTTAGTAGAATACAATATGTCCATTCTGATTATAAACTATTTAATGCCTTTATATATGAATGTTCAATTCATTTGAATAATATTTGTTATGTATCTTTAAAAAAATATTTATCTTAGTGGTTATGCATTATGTAATAATTTTGTTATTTATATTTTTATTTATTTATTTTTTATTTTAAATTGTTTCATACCTTTTGCTACTTGTGACTGTTTTTTTTTAAAATTTATTAAATATTACATGTAAGCTCCCTCACACAAGATTTTTTTTTGTTTTAAGTTTTCAAATAAGTGTAATGTACTTAATGTTTATTTTATAAAACAGAATTGAATTAAAAATAATAATAATAATATTATGATGATGATGATGATGATGGTGATGATGATGATGATGATGATGTTTCAAAGCAAAACTTTATTGAGTCTAAAAAGTTACAGAGTCACATATAGTACTATATTGATTTGTTACAAATGCAAAACAAATTACAACAACTTTCAGTATATAAGTCTTTATCAATTCTGCATACTTTCTTTCTTGTTTTTAAATTTGGTCTTCTATTTAGTTCAGTTTATGGTTGCATCTCTTTGAAGTTGAAAAAAAAGCTGATGTTGAAAATGTCATCATCTATCATATTAGACTTTATATTTTATAGACTGAATCTTTGTTTCAAGTGTGACCATGTGGCTGCAAAAACATCTGGTTGAGCTAGGATGCTGTCTCTTTTTCTGAACAGTTCTAGGTTTATTGAATATGTTGCTGGGTGGTGTCGAGGGTTATTAGCAAGTGCAAAAGTGCATCTGGTACACCAGTAGCATAAAGGCTATATGTTGCTGCACGAATAGCAGGGATGTTGCCTTTTTTAAATGTATTTATTATTTCATCAATTGAAATGATAGCCTTTCTGTATGTGGGAAACATTGTGTGACATATTGTTTCTAGTGCACTGCAGGAATGAAGAAAATGATCTTGTGTCTCTTCTTCTCTATGACATAGCCCACACTTGGGGTCTATATTTGTGTAGAATCTATGAAATCTGAGGAAATGTGTTGTGGGTAGAGCATTAAGATTAAGCTTAAGTAGAAAATCAAATAATTTTGATTCTAATGACCATTTTCTGAATTGTTGTAGTAGTTGCCTGTTGTCTATCCCAAGAACTGATGGATGTAGATTAGGTGTCTGGTTTGGGTTTAGTATATTATAAATGTCCCAGTATGTATACTTGTCATTATTGAGTGATATTTTGTTGTATATTGGCTTGAGTTCTTCAATCAGTGTGGATAGATATCCATATGAAGGGGGTGGTCTGTCTGTGGGTATTATACTAATTACACACTCCAGGTCTGGAAATCTTTTTATGGTTGCTGTTATTAGATTTACTGATTTCTGTGTGTAAAAAACATTGATTGTATGGAGTCCAAGTCCATTGCTATGTGGTGGTCTGCTCAGATTTTTTAAAGAGATTGCCACTGTCTTTCTCTTCCATATTAGTTTGTTAAAGATTGATGGGATATGAATGTTTTTGCAAATTTGATTATAGGTGTGTAGTAGGTAATTTTTGTAATTATAAGTTGATTAAATAGTGCTACCTTTGTGTATATTGATAGGTATGACTTTTCAAGTGAGGCTGTGATTTTTTCAGCATCTTTTTTTAATTTATTTTGAATTTATGCCTCATTCTGTTGGTTCCAACGTAGAATGGGAAACCAAGGAAAGCAGATGGTTTACCATTAAACATCTCTGTACAGTGCTTGCCTGTGTATATTGACCATGCAGCAGTTTTATTTGTGTTAATTTTTAAATTAAAATTTGAGGTATAATTCTTGATTATCTCTTGTAATATGGGTAGGTTCTTTTTAAAGGGGAGGAAAATGATTACATAATCCATATAGGCTATGCATGATATATTTAAAGCAATGTTTGGGATTTGAATGCCTTTTATTTTTTTCTGTATTTCTATTAATAGAGGATTTATATATATTGTAAAAAGGAAGGCACTGAGGGGGGATCCTTGTGGGATGGATTGACTGGGTCTGAAGGCTGGTGAATTTTTCCCATTCAATGTGATGTGAATTTCACAGCTGAGTAACAGATTGGCTATTATTTATTGTAGGGATGGAGGTATTGTTGTTTTTTTTAGCACATCTAATAATTTGGCTATAGGTACTGAGTCAAATGCTGCCTCAATGTCTAGTTGAACTATAATTGGTGCATATTGCTTTCTTTTTTTTACTACTTTGATTATTGTTTTGTACATTAAGGCATCCTGGCCAATGGATGATCTTTTTTTTGCATATTGTGCTGATGATAACACAGGGAGTATATGTTGTTTTATTTTCTCATTTATTACTCTTTTAATAATTTTTATTCCTAAAGGTCCCATTGAAATTGGTTGTAGATTAGATAAAGATGATATTGCTGTTTGTTTTTTGTTAAATGGAACCATTGCAATTTGGTATAGACTTTGTATGTGGTAAATTTTTTGGGATATGTAATTGGCTAAATTGCACAGGTATTTGGCTGTGAAGTGACTAAGATGTTTGAACACAAATTTTGGAATTCCTTGTGGTCCTGGGTGACATGTGTTTGTTATTGTTGTAAGTTGAAATACAATGTCAGTTGTTTTTATTGGTGTGTCTGTTTCAGGGTCTCCAAATATGTCTTCATTTGGTAGGTACACTCTTTGTTTTTGCAGTTTTATTTTTAAAGTGGTGATATATTGGGTTTATCATGTTATGTTCAGCTGTTATAGAGCCATCTATTTCAAGTGCCATAGGCACTCTGACTGTGGATGGGTATCCCAGTGCCCACCATATGTATGCTCTGGTCCAAGTGTGTTGTTGGGTAAGGTATATATTTTTTTTCTTTTTTATTGCTACATATTGCTTTAGTGTGTTGCATGTATTGTTGTACATTTCTGTAAGTTTTTTTATTTGTGTTTGATTATCTGTAGTTGGTCTGGAAATGGTTATTTTTTTTTGTGTAGTTCATCTGCCAAAGCTAATATTCTGGTGGGGGGTGTTGAATTGCAGGTAATATGATTGATGTTGAAAGAAAGTATATTGGTGAATGCTATATACTTTTGTACTGGATCGAGTGACATGTTTTGAAGTTTTTGGAGCATTATATATGTTTCTGAATATAGCAATTCAGTTGTTTGTGCTGGAAGAAGTATTCACATAGTCTTTTGAAGGGCTATTGTTGTATTCTGTATTTTTGTTAGGTTGAGGGTGAGGAACTGGGCAGCATGATCTGAGATTATAGATGGACAGAGTTCAATATTAAAATAATGATATAACATTGGTGAGTAGAAACACAAATCAATAAGTGACTTATATCTATTGTTATTAAAAGATATTGAGTTTAATGGGAGAAAACCTTCAGCACTCATAAGTGGGATTGTTATTTGATGGATCCATTTGGTGACAAAAGTTTGGTAGGTCATGTTGAAATCTCCCAGGAGTATTATGGGATTTGGTGTTGCTGTAAGCATTGAATTTATTGTTGCT
This sequence comes from Epiperipatus broadwayi, assembly GCA_028023455.1. Classification (NCBI taxonomy): domain Eukaryota; kingdom Metazoa; phylum Onychophora; class Udeonychophora; order Euonychophora; family Peripatidae; genus Epiperipatus; species Epiperipatus broadwayi. The sequence goes on along the minus strand of JAQFVV010006356.1, from coordinate 1,074,620 downwards.
ATTATTCTGGAGATGATGACAGGGCCTGGTGGTATATAGACAAATACTAGGTTAAGTGTGATATTTTTATGATGGAGTGTTATTATGATAAGATTAGAGTCAATATATATAATTTTAAAAACATCAAAAGGGCAGTTGTGGGATATAATTATACCTTTGCCACCTGATAGTGATGATGATTGCCTTGAGCAGGCACAAAACCCTTGGCTGACTAAATATTTTGAAGGATCAATTTGAGAGCCACTGTATATTATTGTTTCTGATAGCCCCAGGATGTGCGGTTGTGTTGTATGTAACCATTTTTTGAGTTCAAAAAGTTTTTTGATGGCATTTAAGTCTTTAATGTTTAGAGATCCAATTTTTATCTTCATGTTACAGGATAATTTTATAACAGGGTATTGATTTTTATTGATTTTTCAATTCTAAATTTTTGTTTATATTGCAGTAGATGGATGCTGATACATATTTAAGATTTGGTAGGGTTTATTATCAGTTTTTCTTTCATTTAATATTGGTTCAGACTCTATACAGGCAATTTGCGATGAAACTGAACAGTTGCCCATTTGTTGTTGGCTTAAATCCATTTCTATTTCATCATTTTCTAAGTTGTATATGTCTGATGAGTTGTGCTTTTAGTCTGTTTTTTTTTGCCTTTTTGGATTATCATGGTTTGTAGGTGGTCTACCTGGCTTTCTTTTTCCCTCTGGTGTATTCTCTTTAATGGGTGGAAGAGGGGGTTCTATTGCATCCATTATGTTTGATGCAGTTTTGTTTATTATTGTGGTTTGCTTTATTATTGGTGTACTTATATTATCTTGATTTATATTTTCATTATATAGCTGTGTGTGTTTATTTTCTGTTTGTTGATTTTTACTTGGTACGCCTTTTGTTTTATTGAGTTGCTGATCCTGTGATGTAATTACTACATTTTGTGTTGTGGTTTCTTGAGAGTTATTTTCGTTTAAATCTTGGGTGTCTATGTTAGTTTTTGTGTTGTTATTTTTTGGTTAGTTTTTGGGATTGGCAATTCTGCTCCATTATCATTTTTGGGCGTGGGTGTTTGAACCTGTTTTTTTCGGTTTCTATTATTGGGTTGTCAATTGATGTAGTGTTATTAGAAATTTTTTTTTCATCATCAGTGGGTTGTTCTGGGGAGAGGATTTTGTTTTGTTCACAGTGATTGCCTTTTGTGTTATCGCACTGAGTTACTAGGTGGCCTCTCTGTCCTCAGCCAAAATAATGTGGTTTTAAACCTCTTATGTGAAGAGAGAGTGTTGCTTCTTGATCTGTAATTTGTGTTGGAATTGTGGCAGCATCTACATTTTTATGGAGTTTTATTTTAAATTCAAAACGATTACTACATATCGGTATAGGTGTGTCTTTTAAATAAATTCGCTGTAGGGCAATTACTTTTCCAAACGGGTTTATCATTTTTTGAAAATCTTGTAAGTTGTATTTAAGATAAGTATTTTTTAGCACTCCAGTAATAATATTTTTCCGGTTTTCATCTATAATTACGAGTGCATAATTATCGAGTGCTAAAATAGTGGATTGAAAACGTTTTTTTTTGCTGCTGAGTATAAAAATCAATGGTTATATATCACGAATTTGGATTGTCTGCCATACAAGAGATTGTTTCCCATAGTTCATTTTGTGTAACTGCTTCATATAATAAAGCTTTTGGGAAATGATATAATGAGCATTGATTATCTGTTACTGCGAGTACTAGCGATGTTGGTGAAAAAAACCTACGAAAAGTTTCAAATAACATATGAGTCACCGTATCATTGAAACGGTCCATCACATTTTCAATCATTTTTTTTGTCCAGATTGCAGCTGGGGGTTGACATTCCTCTTGAATATGTATATCTAGATTTTTTACATCATTTGTATTTGTTCTTCGGAAACACAGTATTTGGGTTGGTGCTGTAATATTGCTTTTAAGTATTTTTGCATATGAAATAGGTGATGTTGAAACTAACGATGTTGTTAATTTCGTATTGGTGCTTAACTCGCTCACGCTTGACTGGGCAGTAGCCATGATTTATTATTCTGACTCAAGTCAGTTTTTTTTTTAAAAAAAGATATGAATACACACCGATATTTTCTTTAAAAATACTCTATTAATCTATTATATGATTTGATTTGTTCTGTACTACGTTTGTTTTGCGAATAACAAGTTGAAACAAAAGAAAAATATAACTACTTACATCGGAGAACTTTAAGATTGCTTCTTACCTCAGCAGAGATTTTATTATTATTATTATTATTATTATTATTATTATTATTATTATTATTATTATTATTATTATTATTATTATTATTATTATTATTATTATTATTATTATTATTATTATTATTATTGTTATTATTATTATTATTATTATTATTATTATTATTAAGTTTCAACAATAGTAAACTTTATTGATCCTTTTAGTTACATAGTATTACAATGCCATAGCAAGATACATATTGAATCTTATTATTATTATTTTTTTTTATTAAGGTAAAAAAAAACACAGGTGACTGATCACCAGCTACATGATATTACAGTGTTCAATGTTACAAGGTAAAAACAAAGTAACATACGCTCGATAAAAAACATATCCACAAAAGGGTTGTATAACCCTACTCAATATGTATCTATATATGGATGAGCACAGATCTGCACTGACCAAGAACAATCCATCAAGGGAGCGCAGAAGCCCATCAGAGCAGTAAAGGTGCTGAAAACTTTGACCCTGTACCCTCCCAGCAGGTTTTCTGGAAGTGGCAATAATTGTCAACAGCCCGCACCCACAAACCAGACCCCCAATGACTGCCATCATCAACCCCTGTGAAAGAAATGACAAGTGCAGACCTGTGCTCACCAATGCAACAGTTGGATTTAATGTAGTCTGGAATCAAGCCAGATTTACTTGCACACCATGAATACACACCATTTGTCCATATCACCTAGCACACTGAGGTCAATGGAACTGAAAGTCTGTTTGTAATCATTATCAACCTCCTGTGTCTGCAAATGTTCACAATACCTGTTCAATTTACCCAACTATAAAGTCCCTCAGGGTTCATTATGGTTATTATTTGTTGATACTAATTGGATTCTGCTTCTTTGGATTGAATTCTAGGTCTTGATTAGGAATCAAGGATTCAATTGTATAATCTGAAAGTTTATTGTTAAAGCTTGAAATAACTAAAAGAGGATGAATCATTTGTAGCTTCAATGTCTCTGCTTATGTCTAAAACATCATTTGTACTAATTTTGCCTTTAAATCATTGTTTGTTTGTTTTTTGCTGAGGAATCATTTCGTTGTAATTCTGTGTTGATTTGAAAATCTTTATTTTTGTGATGCCCCAATCACACCAGAAATGGGCTAATAACTTCTGTTGTGATCATTGGTGAAACTTGATTTTTGTGCAGGAAGATAGCTTAAGTCATACTCTATAATGTTCAATTCTAAAATTGAGATCGAATTAAAATTCAAAATAATTTATTCGACCTGTTCAACACAACGATATCATAACTTTATTCCTATGAACAATTTAACACTAGGATTTCTTTCTTTCTTAATTTTATGATTAATTTTTGTATCTATAATGTTTCTTAGGTTGTTTTCTGTCTTCCCTGACTGGTTTTCAGCTATCAAAACTTGTTTAACAATATTAATATCTCATGCAGAGATAAAGTTCTTAAAACTATTTTTGTTAACGTTTTTATTTTCAGCATTTTCAATGAGATTTAATATCCAAATGTTTTCTCTTTTTATTCTATCAAAAAAATTAAGATTTCTAGTGTCTCTATTCTTTTTAGAATCATTTAGTTTCATTTAAAACTATTTTTCAAAGATTTATGTTATTCTAATGATTATCAGAATTACTTAACCTAGCGTTTGCCTATTTCCAATGACAACTGTTTGCATAAAACGGAAACGATATGTAATTTTAATTATTCTTGAATGAAAACGTCTTTAAAATTTCTTGTAAAGGTGAAAAGGCAATAAAACAAGTATTCACTTACATCTTAGTAAACTTTTCTTCTATGAATTCAAAACTAGACTATAACTTTGGTGAATAAAACTGGGAGCCTGTAACAGCGTGAACTGGAGTCCCAGGCTCCAGTGCTACCATATTCATTTTTTAAAAAGTACATATCTATATGGGTAATTTTACATGATTGTATCCACTTTAGGAATGTTAATTAATCACATTATTGTCCAATAGGAGTGATTTCTGTATAAGTTCTTCATAAGATGAGTTGCAGTCTCCAACCAGAACAGTGGGACTTGCATTCATGGCAAGAATTGAATTTATATTATAAATTATAGATTCTATCTTTTGCTTTTCTACTGGCATATATACAAGCACTATATTCATTGTAATTATTTTTGAGTCAGTGTTATTATTAGAAGGTTTGAATCAATGTAAAGTATTTTGAAATTTTCAAAAAGGCAATCTTGAGCAATTACTATTCCAGTTCCTGTAGAAGGGGAGGATGAATCTCTGGAACATGCAGAGAAGCCCTGGACCCTCAGGCAGGTAGCTGGATTTATTGCTGAGCCTGCATATATCTTTGTTCTAATAATCCTGTTATATGGGCTCGTATTTGATTTATCCAATTTGTAACTTTGAAATTTTTATTGATTGCATTAAGTCCACTGACATTTAAAACAGCAATTTTAAGTTTTATTAATAATTTTTTTTTTCTTTGAGTTTAGGAATTCATGTCTTCCTACTTTTCTTCCCCGATTTCCACTGCATCTTGAAACACCAGGCCACTCTCTTCATCCACTGCTACAGCCCAATTATATATTTCCTGCTCACTGTGAGGATTTTCCTGTTCAATTCTCACCTTTTTATATCTTCTATCTTGTTTTGGTGGATGCCTTGGTTTGCGCCTATCTTCAGTGTGGATTTCTATTTCAGTAGGCAGATCTGGAGTAATAGCCTCCATCATTTCAGCAGATGTTTTCTTAATAATTGTTGGCCATGGTATGACTTTGGTTGAATTTTTGCATCTTCTATCTACATGAGTTACATCTTCAGTTTCAGTCTCGAGTGCCATAATTTGCATGTAGTCCTTATTCGCACTCTTTGACTGATTTTGTTGGTCACATTTCATATGGCTTACCTTTGCTGTGATTCTCTTATCCTCTTTTTCATTGTTTAATCTCTCTTGCTCATAGAGCTGAGCTGGTCTTTCCTGGAGTGCCATTTTAAGCTTACTTTGATTATTATTATCTTGTATGTTGTCCAGTGGCTTATTTTCCACTTTTAAACCAACTAGTTCATGGTCGGCCTCAATGTGTTTGATGCGTTTTATGTTCTTGTTTTCCATCACTTCCATTGTATTTTCTTTATCTGTTTTTTGCTTACTTTGTTTATTATGTTGTATGCCATCCAGTTCCTTATTTTTCCCTTTTACATCATCTAGTTCTGGGTTGCCCACAATGCGTTTGGTGTGTTTTAGTTTCTTGTCTGTGCTTGTTTTATTTTCTGTGGCTTCGATTATATCTTCTACATCCGGTTGGTTTATTTCTCCACATTTATTATTTTTTTGCATACTGTCTCTATCTATTTTTGATCTTTGGTGTTCATCAGGTGTATCTTCTATTCCAGTCTCAGATTCCGGTCTTTGATTGTTATCTTGATTTCCTTTTTTTGATTGTTTTTTTTGATGAGGCTTTATCTGTTTTGGAGTGACTTCAATTCTTTTGCCTTCTTTTTCAGTTGTTAGTTTGTCTGCCTCAAACAGCTGTGATAGTATTTACTGATCAGCAACTTTCAGCAAACTTTGCTTCATATTTCTTGTATGTCATCTATTTGTTTATAATTTTTTTGCATGTCACCCATCTCCTGGTCACACTCATGTTTGGCATATTTTCTCTTCTTATCTGGCTTTGTCTGATTTTCTGTTCCTTCCTTTGTATATTCTTTACCTGTCATTTCTGCCCATGTTTTTTTGCATGTCATCTATTTCTCAGCCAGTCTCTGGGTGTTTGGGATTTTCTATCTTCTTATCTGGGTTTGCTTGATCTTCCAGTTGCTCTGTTGTGTATTTTTTAATTAATATTTGCTCTGTTTTAGCTGTTGACTGGTCATTGCTGTTGTGCTTTCTTCCACAGTCTATTGCCAGGTGATCTCTACTTCCACACACAAAACATTGTGGCCTAAGCCCTTTAATTTGTATAGTGAGTATTGCTTCCTGATCCATTATTATGCTTGGGATGTCTTCAGGTCTTATGCCTTCATTTATTTTGATTTTGAAATAGAAGCTGTTTGAATAAACTAGTGTAGGCGTGTCTGAGTGATATATTGGCTTCATGTATATCGGTTGCCCAAAGGGTTTCATTAATTTTGTGAAATCATGTATATTATACCCAAAATAGGTATTTTTAATAATGCCAGTGTGATAGTTTTGCATCTCTCTATCTACAATCACAAGAACATAATTTTATTATTATTATTATTATTATTATTATTATTATTATTATTATTATTATTATTATTATTATTATTATTATTATTATTATTATTATTATTATTATTATTATTATTATTATTATTATTATTATTATTATTATTATTATTATTATTATTATTATTATTATTATTATTATTATTATTATTATTATTATTATTATTATTATTATTATTATTATTATTATTATTATTATTATTATTATTATTATTATTATTATTATTATTATTGTTGTTGTTGTTGTTGTTGTTGTTGTTGTTATTATTGTTGTTGTTGTTATTATTATACTGTTATTGTTGCTATTGTTACTATTATTTATTTATTTATTAAATGCTTTTAAATGCATTTTCCACAATGCTCTATTAAGGTAATGAAACCTATTATCACTAAAGGTAAATGTATATGCATTTCTAGTATGCATTGCAACTGTGTAATAGATATTTTTTGCTTTTAATTTATCCAAATTGTTAAATGTGTATGTAATATGTGTTTTAAATATTTGTTGATAATGGTAATAGGTGAGATGACTCTTTGATATTAACATAAATATTTCTGCTGCCTTATAGCTATACTGTTTCTCATTTTTTATGTTATAAGAATATAATAAAAAAACTTATTACCGACATCTTCAGCCATTATAATGAATATTAGATAAGCTAAAATATTTATGACAAATTAATACTGCCTTGATATTTTTACTTATAGAGTAGAATTGTTGCTTTCAATTTTAAAACTCTGCAAATAAATCGTCAAATAATAAATATGTAGTGGTGGAAAATTTACATTACTTAATTAAATGTAACTGATGACATAACTCTGCAAATACTGTGATTTGATGTGATGTAATGGACTGTGACTTTTTATATGGAGTCAGAAATCTCTCAGCAAATATGCCCATAGAAACCTGTTAACCACGTTACCTTTCCTTTCTATTTCCCACACTATGTTTTTCCATATTCTGCTCCATTCCATTTCCACAACATAATCTTTGTCAACTTCATGGTTTTTATATCTAAATCCCCCTTATCTTTTCCCAAACCCAGCATAAAAATCAACATCCCACTTTCTGTATAACCACTTTTTTCATATTTATTCTTCCATAACTTCATTATATGTACCCTTTCTGTTTTCAAGCATTTAACAATCAATTAACAAATGCCTAATATTTTCTATGCCTTCCTTACACAATTTACAAACTAAATCACCCATATTTTTCCATTTACATGTATAATTCCCTTTTGCTAAAGATCCCATTTGAGCCTTAAAGAGTAAACTACTTTCCTTTCTATTATTATAAATTAACTTTCACCCAATATTTCATTTACTTCTATATATATTTAAACTCTTTTTACTCTCCATATTAGTTATCCATCTCTCCAACTTCCTATTCTTTATTAATGCATTTATTCTTCTATCCCACTCCTTACCACTATAACACTCGACAATTCTCCTATCACAATCATCCCACCTTTTATATAAGTATACTGACATAAATTCTTTATCCAAATCGTCTTTATACCCTATTACCTTTCTCACCCATCTTATTACCTGCCCTTTATTCATAACCCAATTAAATACTATTTTAATTATTATTTTATTATCCATAAACTGCAATCTACCAAACATTTTCATTTTGCTTTTTGCATACCATTACATCTCTCCTTGAATTGCCTCCTTTGCTATCCACACATCTGCATCTTATGCATGTCTTCCTACTTCTCTTTGTACTTTTTCCAAGTAATCTAATACTCCTTTGCTAACACATAATTATCATATGTTAATCCTGCTGCTGCCACTCCCATATAATTTTAGCTACATCATATTTATTATATAAAAACACTGTTAATTTCTTTATCAATCCCTTTCTTTTCTTTACTTCATTTATTAATTTTCTTTCTCATTCATCCAAGCAGTTTCTCTGATTACTTAATATGATTCCCAAATAGTTTATGTCTATTCACCACACTTAACTTTATATCTCCCAATAAAAATATTTTGTCTTCTCTTTCCCCTGTAGTAATCATCATTACTTTTGATTTTTCATCACTAAACTTAATCCCCATCTCTTTACCAACCATTGCACATGTCCTCAGAATAACTTCCATATCCCCCCTTCTTTCTGCACACAAAAAAATCATCTGCAAATAAAAGATCCGATAATATATATATATATATATATATATATATATACTCACTTGCTATCTACTAATTGTATCTCTATCTTTCTTCCTAGTTTTTATATTGCTCTCTCTCCATTTCTCAAATACACACAAACAAAATAGGTGATATAGGGCATTGTTGCCTTCCCATACTATTTTCACAAATCACCAAGGTTCTCTCTAACTGTAATATTTTATTATGGTCACTTATAATATTTTATATGCATAGTTGCTTTGTATAACTTCATCTAGATTAATAAATATTAAATCAGCCCAAATATTTATGCACATAAATTCAAATCAACAGAAAGTTTAACTTACAGGGTGTTATTTTTATTAAGTTGATTCTAAAACAACATTTTAAAATAAGCTTGCAAATACATTTGCCTTTTAAAACATCAATGCTTGTAAATTATCATAATTACTTATTTGAATGTAGTTTTTTGTGAAGTTTTTATATTTCTAAATGTTATATATTTGATTAACAATAAAAATCTCTTACATATGATTAAATTATTAGTAATTGCAAATGTATGTGATTATAATGTAAATATATATAATAACGTGGAAGGTTAAAACTTTTGGCAGAAGTGCCTTAAAATGCTTATAGGACAGCCAATCAGATGCAATAATGGCTGCATGTGGAACTCTCAATTCAAAAACACAAGCTAGAACTACCAAAAAAAGAATGCTTGAACCTGACTTATTTATATATAAATTTAAATGAAAAGATGGTGGGTCCCATCCTTTTCTAGTAATTCTGGTTTGTGTTCTTGAATTGAGAATTCCACATGCAGTCATTATTGAATCTGATTGGCTGTCACATAAGCATTTTAAGATGCTTCTGTCGATGGTTTTAGCCTTTTATATTATTATTAGATCATCTTCTAGCATTTAATAAATTTAATATATATATATATATATATATATATATACCTGGAATTTATTTATATATATATATATATATATATATATTATAACCTTCCAGGTTGGCACCAGAAAGAAATGTGGAAAGTTCACATTTGTGCTAACAATGGCTAAAGTTAATTATCTGAGAAAAATGAATTGAGATGTAATTTGCTAGTTAAAATTAGGATTTAAAAATATTAAAACTTTAATTGGGTGTACTGATTGGTAGAGTTTTGGATTATATGTTTGGTTGTAGGAGAGGAGGATGAGTAACATCAGAGATGTTTGTATGTAGTAGAAAAATTTACATGTCATAATAAGCAGAAACATAGATATATTATTAATTAAAATTTTCTTTTCTATATTTTATTTATTATTTACTAATTATGTATTGTTCATAATCTTATGTTTAAAAATGATAAAGATTATTTATATAATAGTGAATAACATTTCTAAATTAATAATTAATATTTAATATTTTTTTATTATTATGTTTTACTCTATTCAAACATTGTATTGTTAAAATTTTATAAGTAAAATTCTGGCATGTTTCCAAAGTTGATTGTAATAAAAAAAACACAGAGGACTTGAGCGAAAAAAGACATAGAGTTTAAAACTTGAAGAAAAGTAAAAAAAAAAAGTTCCAGGAAAGAAGATGTAAAAAAAAAAAAGAACTTAAAAGAATCAATAAATCTCTAAGAGTATTAGAACAAATATAAAAAAAAAAAACATCGCAAGGATTATAATAATATACCTGTGGAAAATTTTTATTATACTACTGGAATGATATAAAAATAAGGAGATAGACACCCCCCAGAGGGATACCAGCCTCCAAATTTCTGCCAAACAATGGTCCATATTCACTACTTTCAAAATGCCTGGATGATATATAAGCTAAATTATTATGATTTATTTTAAAGTATTACCAAAGTTAAATAATATTAAAATGACAAAATTGTGTAAAATAAAGCTAGCTAAAATTTTCTTATTAGATGCTATAATTAAACGCTTGATTTTCAATTTAAAGAATTTTCTATCAATATTCTACAAAATAAAATTTAAAATGAAAAAGTTTATCTATTAATCTTATATCAAGAAGATAATTTTATACTGTATAATTTTGCTATTCGCGCATATATAACAAAATAATTCCAATGCATGCAAATGTCATTTATTACGCCTATAACAGAATTCTAGGATAAAAAGGAAAAAGACTATTGTCGTTTTTAACAAATTATGCTTTAACAATGGATAGACATTTTTTTTATGTTATAATTTACTGTTGTCTTTAAAATTGATATGTATATCTCTTTCAACTTTCAATTTTGTTTAAAAAAAATTAACATGTAATGATGAGAGATTGATAAGTATTTTCATTATTATTTATAATAAATGTATAACCATTTTTTTTTTCTCTTTTTTAAAAAAAAACAAAACAAAACAATGTAACTTCATATCATTATAATATGATAATTTATTATTTTATATGATCTAGAAATTATATTATAGGTGGTTATAGATATTCAGATGTGTGTGTGATGCTATAAATTATTATTTTAAAAAAATTATATTTATTATGCTTCAATTTTGTTAATGAAGTTTATTTAAAAAAATAAAGAATTAACATTGTCTGTTATAAGTTCATTATATAGGAAGTATATTGAATGTGAGTTGAAGGTAGAAATGGGCAAGGGATGATTAGATTATTTAGATTGAGTTTGGAGAATTATTTAACCCTCATGTATATAAGTATAAGTATTTGGTTATTGTCTTTCCCTGACTTATTTATTTTGTATAGTTAGTGTTAGATGATACACACTGATTATAACAGATAAGTGTTGTATAAAATTTTATAATATGTATAAAAGATGATTTATTTATGGCATCATCCAAGTTTTATAAATAAGCTAATAAAAAGTATGTTTTAAAAATACATCATGTTTAGGATATTATAAAAGCACACATGTTCGAAAATATATGATTCGTATATTAAATATTAGTCAATTTTGGTTTTGCTATAAGAGCAATGCAATTGGTTAGCAAAGTGCATAAAATAATATTTCTTTTTGTTTATTCATTATTTATTTTGTCTTTTAATTTTTAATAAATGTTTTGATGAATTAAAAGCCCAAATGAATTGTTTTATTATATGTTCGATTCTCCATTTCCACACATACACTTATGGTTAACATAACATAGTTATAGAATATCTAGATTTGCCAGTATAAGTCAGTTTTTATTTAATTTGTCTGGTGTTAATAAATCTCAGTATTACAATACCAATAATATATTTTACTTTGCTTAGAATAGGTGGTGATTTGGATAAAAAGATACCCAATCCTCATCATTGTCTATACTGTAATAAATGCAATAATTGTCAATTTTGCAACAGTTTTATTATTGAATAAATGCTTAGAACATATTTAAATTAACATTATAGAATTATTGTTTATAGACGTTTTTATCATCCTTAATTGCCTCTTATATGAAGACCATATCCTATAACCTCAACTAAGCTAAGCCATAGAGTAATTACAATATAAGAATTTTTTAAATAAGTTTAAAAGCAATTTACAATTATAAATTTTATTCTATCTTGTATAGAATTGGTGCCTGGGCAATTATAAATCTAATAAGGTGAATAAGTGAAGAAGACAGAGGTTACAATATATATATATATTATATTTCAATATTGTAACTGAAGAATTGAACAGAGGTTACAATATATATATATATTATTTTCAATTCTGCAACTGAATATGTTTTAATATTTTATTTCGGATGAAATATTTACTTTTTCTTAAGCATATCTGAGTGCACTTTCAGTATTCTTCACCAGAATCATATTCTTTTTATTTAACAAAATGTTTTAACAGCCATGACTGACAAGGTTTTAATATTTTCTTTGTATGAAATAATTACTTCTTTTTAAATGCAGCTGGTACTCAGATGATTGTAAGAAGAAGTAACTATTTCATACCAAAAAAATATTAAACCTTTTTGGAATAAGATTACAAATATGAAATAGTAAATAATAAGCCACTCCCAATTAAATATTCAACTGCATGATAACAAGAAAGTCATTCCACTTCCCTTGCATATATATATATATATATATATATATATATATATATATATATATATATATATATATATATATATATATATATATATTGTCTCAAAATTTAAGGCAGACAAAGTGAATATTAATTAATCATATTATTTGTTATATTTTTTAAACAGTGATCTTTTTATTTAACAAAGTAAAGATATTCTTTCTTATTTTTAACTTTGGAACAGACATTTATTTGATGTAAACATAATACAGTAAAGCATAATATGTTAATATATAATGTTAATTGTAATTGTTTTTAAATGATAAATGTTGTTCTAATAAATAATATGGATTACTACTACACTATTTGATAATATGACAACAAAAAAATCGTTCCACTTTGCTATTAATTTTCTTTGTATATAAAGATGATTATCTTTATATTGTCCTTGTATATAAATCTTTTTATATCTAAAGAGAACTAATAGAAAAATGGAAATCCTTTCTTGTTATCATATCAAATATTGTAGTGGAAATATGTAGTATTTATTATGACACCATTTACCATTTAAAAATAATTGTATTTAATCATATATATGTATAATTTAAATACAAGTATTTTATATACCTAGAGTTTAGATGTAATATCTTTTTATATGTACATGGTTCATGTGCATAGGTTGTATGATATATAGTGGATGGCTAAAGGGAGCTTGGAAATCTGTGTTTAAATCCCCTATATTATATCTAGACTTCAGGCATATAAAATATATTTATATTTAAAATATTACAAATTCAGTCTTTTTCTGTGTAAATGAACAAAGTCATATACAGAAAGGTCAGAGTGACTTTAAGTCAACATGGGCTTGGGAAATAATATTGGCATTAACAAGGGATTTGGGTGTTCCATCATCAGATTTTCAATGGTATGGATGGCTGAATAGTTCCTTAAAGTGTGAAAATTTGCTATCTTAATAAAAAACCAAACAATGATATCTTTGTGGGAGATGATGATCCGGACCTACCGATGGGTGCTGATTCAGCATGAAATACATATAGTGGAGATCATTTATCTTTTTCACATTTATGTGGTTATGTGGATTGATTGTATAAGGTTGAGTGAATGGCTGAAAGGATCTTGAACGTCTGTGGTCAAATCTCCTATATTACACACACATATATATATATATAATGACATTATTGTGCATTTAGGTAAAGAATAAAGTAATTGCTTTTTTAAAAAATCTGAAGTAATTACTAGCAAGTTGAAAGTAACAAATTAAGTAAAGCATTGTAAAAGTGCAATAAAAAATGTTGTTGTTTTTTACTGACTTGTGTAGTATTTGTCCTCAAATAAAAAATATATAAATAAATCTAAATCAATTTTGAAAATAGAGAATATAATAGTATTGTGACTATAATGGTTAATAAACAAGTATCCGTCTATTTATAGTTAGAGAATGAAGATCAAGTTTGGTTATATAAATTTTTTATTGAGCAATTTGTGCAAATGTTTTGTGATTACAGTTTCATTCTTGGCGGAAGAATTTATATCTCTCTGGTTATCATGCCAATGTTTATATTTATCTCTTTAAAGAAACATTCACACTTTCATGTGATAATATGTATGACTATTATCATTATCTATCAGTAAATGTTGAATATATAAAACATTTTAAACTTTATTTAAATTTTTCAAATACAAATAGTTATTATTCAAATACAAACAATTTACTGATAGATAATGGAAATAGTTGAATATGTTATCACATCTTCTATACATCACCATAAATATTCAGATAAATACTATTCACTCTTTCATATTTGGTCATTAGAAATAAATTCTCACTTTATTATATTAACCTATGTTACTCATTATTTGCTTCATCTAAAATAAAGCTGTGACTTTTTAAACTTCCCTCTGAATACTGTTTCTAGAACAGCAGTCCATATCTAACCAGATGATCATTCATTATCTGACAATATATAAATATATAACACTTCTGTTTGTGAGTATAAATCTCATAGAATCCAGTAGTGGAACATTAATTCAAATGTAAATATGATTGAAATGTAGGACATTCTTAATGTTTAACAGGATGCTGCATCTGGGGTTTACAAATGGGTACAAAGAACAATGTAAACAACTCAATTAGAAAAATGGTTAAAGCAAATCTATCAAAATTATAAGCATTAACATTTAAACAATAACCAATTGCATAGCTAACTTAGTAGATAAATTATCAATATATTTATAACCTTTCATCTCATTACAGGGACTTTAAGGTATATAAATAAAAATACCTGATAAATATAGATGATGTCTAAGAAATATCTCACACAAAACCAATACATTTCAGTTAGCATAGATCATAAACACTCACAGACTTATTACCTGTGCTCATTATATATGAATATCAAATTGTTACAATTTACTAAAGGTGTCAAACTGCTTTCACTCATAGTTATGTTTCCATCTGGTGTAGATAAATATCTTGGTGGCTTATTAATTATTTGTTAAGCTAGAAATCATAATATCAATTTTACTAAAATTTACACTTTAAACTTTAATTAATGATTAACTTATCTATTATCATTAAAGACAATACAGTATCATAATTATGGATGTCAAAAATTTAACATTCTTAGATTAAACTTATATAATAATTATCGAATATATTTTATCAAAGAGCAAATAGTTTTGTTGTATTTTCTAACAAGAGATTAAATAACATGAGTTTGAAGATTTGTGGTAAAAAACATTATGGTTTTTATAATTATTGGTCATCAAAATAACATGTCTGGGGTATCTTCAAAAGGTTTTAAAAGAAATGTATTGATGTTACTTGTGAATGTTATTGAAGGACTGTAAATAAATGACTATGAAAAAATAAACGTCTAAAGATTATACTGAAAAAAATGAGGTAGCTAAAATTTGAGTTGCTGTTATATTTAATAAATGGCAATCAGATAAGCAACAAGTCTATGAAGACTAAGTTGACAGAATAGGTGAAATATATAATAACTACAAATGACTAGAAGCCTATAAAATTCATAGCAGGTGGATATATGATTTAACCATTAAGCCGATTTGAATTTTATGTTGACAAAATGGAATTGATGAGAAAATTGATATTCTTTCCAACATTGACTCACAAATTTCATTGACAAAGAATAAATCCAAAAAGTAATCTGAGGATAAATATTCAAGTACTAAGGAAAGAGATTGTATATGCCACTCTGTTAATTAATTACTCAAGTTTACACTAGATGGAACTAGAGTAGAAGTTACTATCATTTTTCAAGTGAAATTTGTAGCAATAGCAAATATCTTTCTAATACAATAAATGCATAAATATAAATAGGTTTGATTATATTACTAATGAATCTCATAATTAATTCATTAGCATTGCTTAGTTTAATGTGTTGCTACCCTAAAGTGAAGAATAGAAAGGAAAAGAGAAAGACAAAAAGGTTGAACTTGAGGATACTGGTACCTATGTAATTTAATTATCCAACCACAAATGTTAAATATGTATTTTATACTAGTGTTTAAGTCAATTTACTTGAATTTGATGATGCTTTTACATTGTAGGACAAACTTTTCTTTCTCAAAGATGTTAACACCTTTGTTGTTTACAGTTCTCTGTTGTATTATATCCTACTAGAAAAGCAATCAGTAGTATAAATTTTTAATAATGTAATTGAATTGAACTATGGGAAATAAATGGGCTCCTTTTTCCAGCAAAATCCTTAAACAGAATTATGTAATATGTCTTTATAAGAAAGATATTTTATATATAAACATTTTAAATGTTTAACCAAGAAAAATTAATACAGTTTTTATTATTGTTCTAATTTGCAGAGCATGCTTTTGGAATTAGCTATCAGATTCATAGTGCTCACCTTTTGCACAGAAAACAATATCACATTTAAATAAGGTGTGTTTTATGTAAATACATATTTATATGTTCCATTTTTTTAACAAGTTCAACATGGAATTATATTTAGGAGTTACAAGAAATTATTTAATTTATTTTTAATTTTTTTAACCAAAAAATAATCCTGTGTCCCCTTGTCAAAAATATAAAATATGTAAATAGGAGATTTATATAACATACACCTTATTTAAATATGGCATTGCTTTCTGTGACAAAAGACACGTGCTATGATTCTGATCACTTACATTGAAAATATGTCCATCAAATTATAACAATAATCAAAACTGTTCAAATCATTTACGCATATAAATTACAGTAAAGCCAAGAAAAAAGAAACAATATATTTTTTTGAAGAAAGATATCTTTTAATAACATCTTCCTTGTAAAATTACATCACAACTTTATAAATAATATAAACAACAAAATTCATTTTCCAATGAGTTATTATGAAATATCTTTTACCAATCTCTTTTCAAATTATATACTGACTATTTTTTAATTTGACAATAAGTTGTTAAAAACATTTCAAAATATCTGAAGAGAACTGTTAGTCAGTCAAAACTGACATTAAATAAAGCACTGCAAAAATGCATTAAAGTGTATGTGTGTACGCTTGATAGAAGCAATATTATAAGATTTTGAGAAAATTTGGAAGTTAAAAGCAACATTACAGAAAAAGAAAAAAAAAAACAGAAATGTAAAAGCAAATGAAAACTACAAAAAAAAAGAAAAAGAGAAATAAAGTAGAAAAGATTTCAAGTCAATGGGAAAAATATATTTTTTTCTTTTTATTAGTTCCTTATTTCTCTTTACTTGATTTTTTTTTTTGTTTTTGTTTTTCTCTTTCATTACTTTTTCACATTTTCGTTTTTATTTTGCCTTTTTCTTTGTTTACTTATTTTTGATTTTTACACCTTTTCCTTTTACTTTTACAGTAGCTTTTTTTTTTTTTTACATTATTCTAATCATTCTCTTTTTATAGATTTTTTTTCCTTTTTCTTGTTTTGAATTCAAACACTGTTTTTGAATATATATATATGTATATATATGGAAAGCTGAAAAGGATGTTTTATGAGTTGCAACGATTACATGCTGAAGATATATTTTTTTATTCATATTATCACAAACATTGGTATAAATAACTTTCTATTGATCGTTTTACATGCTAGATAAAAGTAATAAAAATAATATGCGTTAGTTTTAGCATTAATGGAAATTGAAATAATACCTGGTAAACAAATTTATAGATAACAGATTAATCATTTTATTTTGATGCAGAATATATTGTTCATCATATTACTACAAATCTTGGTATATAATCAATAAGAGGTTATTTATTACCTTTTAAAACTACATCAAATGATAATAATACATAGTTAATATTTAACTCTTTTATGTATTATAAATAACTCAAGCTAAACATTATATCTAGACTGCTACCATAAACAGCTTATCGTCTTTGTTGACTATCTTATGTTTCATAGAAGACTAATTAGGTAGCAAGAACTGATATGATGTGATGTGATGCACTGTGCCTTTTCTTTATATGGAGTCAGGAATCTCTCAGCAACTATGCCCAGAGAAACTGGTTAGCCACTTTGAATCCATTTCCATTCACCACCCCAAGTTTTTCCATATTCTTTTCTATCCTGCTCCATCCCATTTGCACAACATAATCATTGTCAACTCCATGGTCTTTAGATATAAAACCACCTTATCTTTTTCCAAACCCAGCATAAAAACCAATCAGCCACTTTCTGTACAATTGCTTTGTTCATATTTATTCTTCAACAACTTAACATTATGTGTATCCTTTCTGCTTTCAGGCATTTACATTCAATTAACAGTATGACTAATATTTTCTATAGTTTCTTTACACAGCTTGAAGACTAAATCACCCATATTTCTCCAATTATGTGTATATTCCCTTATTGCTAAAAATCTCATTCAAGCCTGAAACAGTAAACTACTTTCCTTGCTAATATAAATTAATTTGCACCCAATATTCTGTTTACTTCTATAAATATTTAAACTCTTTTTACTCTCCATACTAGCTCTCTATCTCTCCAACTCCCTATTCTGTATTAATGCATCTATTCTTCTATCCAATTCCTTAACACTAAAACACTCAACAATTCTCTTAACACAATCATCTCACCTTTTGTATAAGTATACTGACATCAATTCTTTATCTAAATCTTCTGCATAATGCATTACTTTTGCACCCATATTGTTGCCTTCCCTTTATTCATAATCCATTTAAATTCTATTTTGGATATCTACTGACCATTTTCATTTTAATTTTTACATTTCTCATATAAAAACTTGACCATCTTATTTCTTTTTGAATTGTCTCCTTTGCCATCCACACTTCTGCATCTAAGGCATGTCTTTCTACTTCTCTTTGTACTATTTCTAAGTAATCTAATACCCCTTTACTAACACATAATTCATTATTACCATATGTTAATCCTGCTACTGCCACATCCTTCCATATAATCCTAGCTACATCATATTTATTATAGGATAACACTGTTAATTTCTTTATCAATTCTTTTTTTTTCTTTGCTTCATTTCTCAATTTTTTCTCCCATTCATCCAAGCAATTGCTCTGATTACTTAAAATGATACCCAAATAGTTATATCTATTTACATCACTTAACTTTATATCCCCCCAATAAAAATTTTTTGTTTTCTCTTTCTCCAGTATTAATCAACAATACGTTTGATTTTTCTTCACTAAATTTAATTCCCATCTTTTTACCCACCTTTGTGTATCTCCTCAGTATAACTTCCATATCTTCCCTTCTTTCTGCACACAAAAAACATCATTCACAAATAAAAGACCTGACAATATGTATACTCCCTTGTCACCTATTAATGGTATCTCTACCCCTCTTCCTAGTCTTTCTATTGCTCTCTCCATTTATATCAAATACAACAAAAAGCAAATAGGTAACAAAGGACATCCTTGCCTTAGTCCCATCCCATTTTTAATTTTAACTGATTCTATATTCCCTAATTGATATGTGCAGTAATTATTTTTATATAATTTCTTAATAATATCCATTAAAGATCCATCCATTCCCAAATTTACTAAAATTATCAATAATCTATTTCTATTTATTCTATCATTTGCCCCCTCTATATCTATAAAAACTATATATAACTGTCTACCTGTGTTCATACTCATATTCCTAAGTTGTGTAACTACAAATAAACTATCTCCTATATGCTTATCTGATCAAAAGCCTCCTTGCATTTCTCCCTCTATATTATTTTTTTAATATCCATTTTGCATCCTTTTCAGCCACCTTATATAAGAAAACTTTATATAACACTGATGTTACTGCTATCAGTTTATACTTATTTAGCTTTCTGTGATCCTTACCCTTCCCTTTAAATATTAGTTTTACTCTTGTATTACTCCAACTACCTGGAAATTTTCTCTTCTGTGCCATATTATTAAAATATGATAATAATTTTAATTTTGCCTTTTGCCTTATGTTCATAACCATTTTTGCTGCCAGTTTATCCAAACCTCTTGCCTTTCCACCTTTCAATTTATTACTTATCTCATTCAGTTCATTTTCTGTAAATCATATATTACCATTACTATATGCTCTCATGTTTGCTATCACTGTGTCCTTCACATCTAACATTTTTTTAATATCCATTACATTCTTGTTTAAGACTATCTCTATTTTTTCTCTAGAGCTACAATCTATTCCCTCATCATCTAGTAATACTAATTCTCTCTCCCCTATATTCCTTTTTTTAATGTACTTCCAAATTTTTTTACTCCATCTCTTCCACTTTTATTAATATCTTACAGCAGTTTACTATTCAATTTTATTCTCTCTCTTTAATTAACTATTTTAGCCAACTACTTTTTTAAGTACTTTTCCCATTTAGTATTAACATATTTTTCACTTTCTTTGTTCTTAATATCACAATTATATTCTCTGCAAGCTTTCTCCCTCTCTTTTACACTTTTACTAACTCTCACTTTCCTATTACTTTTATACTTCTCAATATTCTCACCTAAAACCCTCCCTACTTGCCACTTCTTCTACTTCACCACACCAGTCCTTATACTCATCCCCAAACAACTCTTCCATGGCTTCTTCAACTTTTATTTTATACTCTTCCAACTTATTCTTATCACTCACTCTCCATCCACATCTTTCACTATCTTTTCTACTTTTATTACTATTTTTCATCACATTACTAACCATTTCTATTATAAAGAGGTTATGGTTACTATTACATACACTCTCTTCATTATCAAACACCTTAATTTTCCATACTTTGTTCATTCCCTCTTTCTCTACTAATACATAATCTATTGTGTAGAATCTATTATTTTTTAGATTGCAGTGCCATCTATTAATCATTAATTACTCAATGATTATATATAAATGGTTCTAAACCTAAAAAAAAGATAATGGACAATATTAGTTTATGCAATATAAATGTCAACATGTTCTATAAATGATTTCCTGTTTGAGTAAATAATTTAAAAAAAATCATGTATCTAGACTACCAATTTAAAAATACAATCTACATCAAACATCAAAAGATTTAGTAGAAAACTTTCTCTTTTGAATTGGACTTAATCAACCTTTTGTTAAGTATTCTTCCATATTTGAACATTTTATTTTACAACTAAACCTTTTTTCTATATAATATATTGATAATCTTAATATTGCTTATTACAAATGTAGCATTTCAATGATAGGTGTTTCAAAAATTAATTTTTTTACAATTTAAAAATATGGAAGTCAGTAGCTAAATAAAGTTCTTACTTATCACAATCGCAATTGGCTTTATTTGATGTAATTTATCTATTCAGATACTTAGAAGGGTGTTTGTCTTATAGATAAAGATGCCATTCGATGGCACTGTTTTCATGCTAAAACTATAAAATATGACCATTCCCAGGGCCGTTGATTATAACAATTTTTCTGTGCTTTTTTGTAATGCAAAAATAAAAACAAAACAAAATCATCTTTTATAAATATTATTTTTTATTAACGTATACAATTGAAATGATAATAATAAATGTAAAATAAAATCAACAAATTACAATTTGATTTGTGTTTTTTCTATCGGATATTTTTTTACTTATGTTACGGCTTTTTTTTATCAATTTTCTATCGGATATTTTTTTATTCATGTTACGACTATTTTTTTTGTGGTTGTTTAACTAAAAAATAATAATCGTAATAAAAAGTAAAATTTCTTAGTCTATTTTATATTTTTTTAGTCTTCGTTTTACATTTCTTTTTTTTTTTTTTACAGACAAAGACATATTACAGCTATTTTTTACTTCAAATAGAATGGCAATAAAAAGTAAAAGTTGTTATGGCTACGTTTAGGGTTAGTTTTAGGGTTAGGTTTAGGGTTAGTTTTAGGGTTAGTTTCAGGATTAGGTTTAGGGTTAGGTTTAGGGTTAGTTTTAGGGTTAGTGTTCTGTTGTTTGTAATGCTAAAATAAAAAAATTCAAAATTGTAACCATACTCTGACAAAATAAAAAAACTCAAACTTTTTTAAACAACAACAAACACATATAAATGTCTTCTTTACTTATTAAACATGTTTATAATATTTGCTTTTTATGAAGTTTACAAAAAATTGTGTATATTTGTACTTTTCTTACTGGATATTTTTTTGGTACCATTCTCTTTTACTTCAAAAATATATACACAGTAGAATCTTCTTTGTCTCATGGAATGTTACGAACAGTACGTTACTTGATGTGTTACCTAATTGCAACTCACTAAAAACATAGATATTTAACATTTTCCCAATTAAAACTTCAATACAGTACGTTGTAAAAAGTCTTAGAATTATTACTTTAAAAAATCTGAACATTTCAATACTTTAAAATAAAATAAAAATCCAATGAAAACAACATTTCCATACAATTCAAATACAAACTTTCTCATCAAACCGTAACTATTTTATAAACTGTGAGAATTCAGAAAATGTAATTGCTGCGATGCAACATACATGCTGTACTGTGACACGACATAGTGGCCTGCATTCTGTAGCACAACAAAAATGTTGTATTATAGAAAATGCGAGTTCAAATGTGTCAACTACGGAAACAGCATTTTTATGTGTTTTAGCATGAAAACCATGCCATAGAGTGTCATCTTTAGCTATAAGATGAGTACCGTTAGAAGAATGAAATATTAGATATTTGACCTAGTATTTGTCCGATGATTATGATATATTAGATGTGATAATATGTTGGACTATTTCCATCATCTATTATTAAATGTTGAATGGCCAAAACAATTTTAAACTTTATTTAAACTTTTCAAATGCAAACAACTGTTAGTAATAATGTACAAATACATAACACAAGTTGATAGAATTCAGAATAGCTCAGTTGATTAATGTTTCACCTCAAATTCAACATTCAAGAATTTAAAGGTGTAAGTTTGACTCCTATGCTAGCATTGTTCATTGGTCAGGCAAGAAATATCTCGAGAAGAGTGGAGAATAATACTACTCTAAACAATGAGTAATGTGTTATTACTAATAGTTGTTTGTCTTTAAAAAGTGTAAATGAAGTTTAAATTTTTTGGCTATTCAACACATATTCATAGATGATGAAAATCAGCCAACATACTATCATATTTGATATTTGAATTTATATTAGAAGTCAAAGGATATATTGGGGCTAATTATCATCACAAAAAAATCTAAAAGTTAATAAATTATTTATTGTTATTAAATGTAATTTTTGTTTTTACTGTTTTGAGAAAAGTGATTTTATTTCATCTTGTAGAAATTGCATCCATTTGCTATAGCAAACTTTTTAAGAATTGTCTTTTTAAAAATAAATTGTTTTCAAAGACATTATCCTATTAGTGACATAGTTTTTGGTTTTAAAATGTCTTTTACAGAAATATTGCATCATAATCTTTAATTTGTAAACAAATTACTTGAAGAACTTGAGTTAGCAAGTTAATATAAAAAAGTATGCAACAACAAAATTAGATTAATAGCACTAAGCTACCTTTCAACGAATTTTCACCAGAATCATAAAGCTGAATAACATTATCCAGTTGGTAGTCTATATATATAGTAGTTCAAAAATATATAAATTTGTCCCAGTATAAAAATTATATGTTCCATTTCTTTGATAGTCTGACACAAGAATATTTTCTGTTAATTGGATGGTGATCTCTTGCAATTGCTCATGCTTCTTTATATTTTCTTTTTGTATCAGTCCTCTCTGTGCATTTTGTTTCAACATTGAAAGAGAAAAGATGTGGACCATAACCATCTCATATTCAACAAAAATTCATTTGTTTTTGTGACTTGATTTTGCTTTTTTATATAGATGGTGTGTGGCTAATTCTCATTGACCTCTTAATCTTAAATTCACCATAGTATACTGCATTGCAGACTGAGGCAGGGCATGATCTTATATATGATTTATAGGGTAAGTTCAAAGAAATTTTTATCATTGGTATTGTTTATAAAGTCATTGGGGTTGGCAATTGATCTAAAACTTACTGTAAAAGTGTTTGTATAGATTTACCAGAGATTTCTTGAAATCTGAAAAATGTTTGGAAGGATGATACATGATTTGGTCAGGTTGGTATTATTTGATGTTCTTATAAAATTTTCTACTCTTTTAATTAGTCTAGTATAATTATATCCAATATCCATTAAGTCTTTTATATATAATTCAATAGTAGCTTTTCTGCCCACCTTGTATTTGCATAATTTTATGTTTTTGTATAAGAAACCTTTCAGACTTTCCATTTTGTGTTCAAATGGAATTTTAAATTGAGAATGAAGAGCTCCTCTGACTTGAATTGGTTTAAGTTTATTTTATACTTGAGTACATATTTTTTCCTTTGTATAGGTACATTCAAAAAATTTATGCTTTGATTTGTGTCCTCCTCTTTAGTACTTCATTTGAGATACTTTGCTTAGTTCTGTGTGAATATAAGCACAACATCAATGTATTTAATATATATTTGTTGTTAAATGCAGGGTCCAAATATCTTGTAAGGATGAGGCTTTCAAATTTTAAGAGAACAAGGCTGCTTATAATTCCACTAAGCATAAGTTCCATGGGTCATACACATGTGTGTCCCACTATCAAAGAAATGGAGCACCTAACCTTTCCATCCACTATATATTTGGACTACCATCTGGGTAATTTTATTGTTCATTACATAATTATATGAAAAGAGTTTAATCTATATGATAAAAAAATTACTGAAAATTTACAATTTTTCTTTGGAAATCATGATTATTTAGTTGAAGACCTTGGACTAAAATACTCAGTCACAAATTTTTTTATCTGTATTGACTTGTAGGTTATTAACCTTATGGCATTGTTATCATAATAGTGTACTGTCAATCAGTGAAAAGATCCCTATAATACTACCATCTTCAGGTTTTTTCCAACTAGTGTGTTAAAATATTTTAAAATTGCAGCTGCAGAAAAGAGAATCTGCATGCAATACTATAAGTTTATAGAGGAGCTTAAAACAACATTGGAGTGTATAGTGATTGTAGCACCATCTTAATGTCCAAAATCAAAAACATATCTTATTATTAAATATTGGTAATTATGTGATTATTATTACAATTCATAATTTTCAACAAAAAACATAAGAATAGTTTATGTGCAATTTAGTTGGCAAAGGGTTTTCTTTTCACTGAAATAGATCATATAGTAATGTGTATGGCTGCAGACAGGAGTTTTGCTATTAACTGAAAGGAGACGATTGATTCCTCTTGAAGGCCTTAAAGGAACCGAGCAGGACAAATTCCTAATGTCCACTCCATACGTTCTTGTCGTTGCAGCTGTTATTACTATGTGATTATTCATATAGTATATGAACATGGATGGGCTGCTCACCAACATGCATTAGCCAGCATGGTGAGTTTATTGGCTTTTTACCTCTGAGTTTAAGATCAAGAAACACCATGGTCTTTGTTCTCAGTGCCTGATAAGGCAGAATGAATGTTTGTGTAAATGATAAATATTTTCCCAATACATATATACAATTATGACAGACAAAAATAAAGCATGTCCCTTATTCCCAGGAAGCTGTAAAGTCACCAACCAAGGCAGCGATTGGTGGCCGAAGGCGGAGGGTGATAAGAATCCCCTGATTGTGGACCCAGGCTGCCATTTGATGACGACTTTTTATTTAGGTACTTACAACTGCAGATCACTTTCAAGTGAAGGAAGATTGCAAGAATTAGAAGAAGAACTGTCTTATATTAAATGGGACATTATTGGACTTTGTGAAGTTAGAAGAATAGGTGAAGAAACAATTGATTTAAAAAGTGGACATATACTCTATTATAAAGGTACAAATATTGGAAATACAAGTGGAGTAGGATTCATTATAAATAAAAAGTGGAAGAACAATATTGTGGAGATTGATGGTGTGTCGGACAGAGTGGCAAGAATAGTTATACAACTTAATAGCAGATACCAAATGCAGATAATTCAGGTTTATGTCCCAACAAGTTCTCATAGTGATGAAGTAGTAGAAGATTTTTATATGGACGTACAAAAGGCTTTTGATCAGAGTAAACACCATTTTAAAATTGTTATGGGAGACTTTAATGCTAGAATTGGTAAAAAAAATGAAAGATGAAAGTGCTGTGGGTAATTTTGGTTATGGTAATAGAAATGAGAGAGGACATAGACTTGTGGAGTTTGCAGTAAAAGAAAAACTTTATATTATGAATTCTTTTTTTGAGAAAAATGTTAAAAGGAAATAGACATGGAAGCATCCAAATGAAGGTACAGCAGAATTGGATTATATTTTGACTAACAAGATTGTAATGTTCTTAATAAATTTAACACAGGAAGTGATCATCGATTAGTAAGGTGTAAGATACGTGTTAATGTAAAACTAGAGAGACAAAAATTATTAAAAAAAAACAATATTTACAGTTGATATTCCTAATCTTCAGAAACATTCTAATGAATTTAAATTAGAACTTACAAATCATTTTCAAGTATTAGTAGATTTTGAACATGATTCAGATTTGAATGAAATTAATATGAAAATAACTGATACACTTTTGAAAACTGCAACAAAGATAGATGGTAGAAAGAAACAGCAATTGACCAATAAAATTTCTACTGAGACTAGAGAATTTATGAAAAAAAGAAGGAATATGAAGATATACAAAAATGATGCATTAAAAAGAATTGAATATCTCGAATTTTGTAAAATGGTGCGGAAAAGAGTTGAAAATGATATAAGAAAGTATAACTGTGAACTAGCAAGGAAAGCTGTAGAAGAAAATAAAAGTCTTAAGAATGTAAAACAACATTTTGGTATTGGTAGGAAATTTATATCTGCAATAAGAAAAAAAGATGGAATTATTACTAAAAGGAGAGATGACATCATGAAATTGGTAGAAAATTTTTATCAAGAATTATATAGTAATAAAGAACAAGTACCTCCTATATCTATTACATCTTCCAAATTGCCCAGAATTTTAAATGAAGAAGTGAGACATGCAATTAAATGTATGAAGAAAGGAAAGGCTCCAGGTAATGATGGAATTATAATTGATATATTAAAAGAAGCAGGTGAAGAAATAAATTTTTTTTAGCAAAGTTATATACCAAATGTCTAAATGATAAAGATGTACCACATGATTGGAAGAATGCAATAATAATATTAATATTTAAAAAAGGTGATAAAGAAGATATTAGAAATTACAGACCTATCAGCCTTTTATCAGTTTTATATAAAATGTTTACAAAGATAATTACTACTCGTCTACAGAGAACATTGGATTTTCACCTACCAAGAGAACAAGCTGGATTTAAAAGTGGTTTTTGTACAGTAGATCATACCCAGGTATTGGGAGAAGTTATAGAAAGGACAAATGAATATGAGTTGCCATTATGCTTAGGATTTGTAGATTATGAAAAGGCATTTGATTCTATAAACATTTCTTCAGTGATTAAAGCATTAGATCATCAAGGTATAGATCCAGGATATTGTCATATTTTAAAGAATATTTATAAAAATGCAACAGCAACAATTAGATTACATAATGACACTGGGAAAATCAACATTGAGAAAGGTGTAAGACAAGGTGACTCCATATCTCCAAAACTTTTTACAGCAGTGCTGCATGAAGTATTTTGTGAATTAAAATGGGAAACTAAAGGAGTGAAAGTAAATGGAGATTATTTAAGTCATTTAGATTTCGCAGCTGATGTAGTTGTTTTTGCAAATAATGCTTCAGATCTGCAGGAAATGTTGCAGGAAATATCAGATGAAAGTAGGAAAGTAGGACTAAAGATAAATGTTAAAAAGACTAAAGTAATGTTTAATCGATTTGCTCAAAATATGAAAATAAAGGTTGTTTATGATGAATTAGAAGAAGTTAACAGTTACAAATACCTTGGTCAGATTATTAATACAGATGGAAACATAATGGAGGAAATTAATCATAGAATTAAACTTGGTTGGAGTGCTTTTGGTAGAAATAACTTGATACTAAAAGGAAATATGCCTATGTGTTTGAAAAGGAAGGTTTTTAACAAATGTGTTTTACCAGTTCTTACTTATGGATCTGAGACTTGGACACTTAATAGAAGAGCAATTCAGAGACTTCAGACCATTCAAAGAAGTATGGAGAGATGTATGTTGGGAGTAACAAGAAGAGATCGTAAACGCAATGTATGGGTAAGAGAACAAACAGGTGTTACTGACCTCATTGAAAAAATTAAGAGATTGAAGTGGAGTTGGGCTGGACATATTGTTAGAAGAGATGATAATAGATGGGCAATTGAAATTTTAAACTGGATTCCAAGAGATTTTATAAGACCCAGAAAGAGACCACATGTGAGATGGATGGATGAAATAAGAAAGTGTTCAGGGGTGATGTGGAGAAGAGAAGCTAAAGATCAGAGAAGATGGATTAAACTTGGAGAGACCTTCATCCTGCAGTGGATTGATAATGGTTGATAATGATGATGATGATGACAAACAAATTACAAAATATAAATTATGCTATTTTAAACTTCTTTTGTTTTATTTCTATATAATGTGGCTTTATCTTCTATAAATTAGTAAGATCATTTGAAATATCAGATCAACTAGATTGTTTTTTGAAATTACAATCAAAATCTAACTTTTAGTGGTTATGATATTTAAAAATGTTAATCACATACAGTTCACCAAATAAAGCTGAGCACTGATTGTATATATGTGTGGAGATAGTAATCCGGACCAACTGATGATTGCTGGTTTAGCTTAAAATATGGACATTGGTGATTACTTATCTTTTCAACATGTGCGTGATCAGGTGGATCAGCAATATGAGATGGCATGGAGAGTTGAGGTTCATGTGAAAGTCTGAGTTCAAATACCTAATCATTTGTAAATAAGCATTTACTTGCCAGTACTTCAGATTTGCTCATATATAAGCATTTGAGTTGTAGGAATAAGATGATTTCTTTTATTCCTGCATAAATACTATATCTTGTATTGGTGAGAAAGTATTCATTTATTATTAACACTCACAAAGCATATGCACAATTAGCTTAAAATGCTGATATTTGAATGTATACCTAATCATTATATGTATAGGTGTTTATAAACCTGTACAGTGTATTAAATTACATATTTAAACATAGTGTGTTAAAGGTCTGCCCATCCCTTACATATGTATGTAAATGAATTATTCTCTGGTATATGAGGAATCAGAATCACTAACATCAACATGGTTAGTATGACAACCTTGGCACTAACATGGATTTTGACAGCTCCACCATCAGATTTTCAATGAAATGGACAGCTGAAGAGTTGTAGGCTAAAGTAGTTTGAAGTCTGTCCATTAAAGTATGAAGATTGGCTCTCTTAATATAAAGCTGAGCACTGATTGTATATATGTATGGAGATAATAATCTGGACCAACTGGACTGATGGTTTGGCTTGAACTATGTATAGTCTTATTTATTTGTCTTTTCAACACGTGTGTGATCAATAGGGTCAGCAATATGAGATAGCATCAAGAGTTGAGGGTTGTGTGAAAGTCTGAGTTCGAATCCTTTATTTATTAAATTAAAAATTGTACATTACATATGACAAATATTGGATTTATTTAGGATTATAATGACATGTTCATATTATTTTATGTAATAGGGCTAGATCCATTTCAGATTCTAGAAAATCACAACAATTGTATTGTGTTTTTTGGTAATTTACACACAAGTTAATGTATTTGGTTAATAATATGTTTAAATAGATATCTATACATGATGTAACATTGGTTTCCACTTTTAAACTATATTGTTAATATCTTATTTAAAGAACATGTTTCCTTTTAATTCTGAGATAATGAATTAAACTTTTTTTGTGTGAAAACTGTTATATTTGTTTACTTTTAATATAAGATTTTGATTTATAAGCAGTATTACTGAAGGTATTGTGTGTGTTAATTACAATAAAATGTATATTCGTATCAAAGGCATTTGAAAAAATATGAAATAAAACTCTTGATTTTTAAGAAAATGTAACTATATATACATAAAAACAATAATATAACTAATTATTTATTGATCTAGTGTGACCTTTTATTTGTGATAATCATAAGTGTATCACCCTGACACATGCACTGTATGAATTTATAAAGATGATAAATGCTCTCACTCTAAACACAAGCTAGAGAGAGTCTTTGAAAAGATGAGAATGAATTCATCTTATCTTTTTTTGTCTAAATTAAGTTCTAAATGTTTTAGATTGGCCTATATACATGAATTTAAATAAAAAAAAAGATAAGGTGATTTCATTGTGATCTTTACAAAGACTTATATTTAGAGTGAGAGTATTCTTCAGATTTATAAATTCATATAGCACATGTGTCAGGGTGGTATAACTATTACAAACAAAACATGACAATAGATAAATAAATAATTAATTATAAATATTTAATATTACATCTAATACTAAAATGTAGTAAATTATTAAAAAAATTGTAAATGTCATTTATTTAATATATAGGGAACATAATTAAAAATGATTGGTTAACAATTTCATGCCTTCATTTCTAAATGATTTAGATTGGCCTATATATATGAATTTAAGTAAAAAAGATAGGGTGGATTCATTCTTATTTTGTCAAAGATTCTATCTTATGCATAAAGAGAGATTATTTCATAGCTTTATAAATTCATACAGCTCATATGTCAGAGTGATTCTCTTATGACTATTAAAAAAAATAATAACCTTTTTTTATATTTTCACTAACAATAAGAAACGAAAATTTCATTTTACCGTGTAAAACATTCTAATAGCAATTGTCTTTATTAACACACGTATTCAAGCTTAATTATAATTATTTCTTTAAAATGATATTTGAAATTTGAAATACAATCTTAATCAAACGTGGAAAAATATAACAATATAAAAAATTGCATAAACAATTCTTTTTATTTTTATTTTTAGTGAATACTATTTCTTTCCAGATATATTTAATCCATTTTTTTTTTTAAAATGCAGTTTGATAAAAGGAGCATGGAATATGCTGTAATTAATATATTTTTAAAAATATATAATAGTATCATCATCACTTTTTTTGAGCACAATTTCTCCATTGCAGGACAGTTTAGTCCTGCTCTTGGATCCATCACATTGCGCTGACAAATTATAACATTATCAATACATGTTATATGTGGTCTTTATTTTGGTATTTTACAATCTTTTGAAAATTACTTTAAATATCAATTTACCTTTTTTATCAATATGATTAGTTCAGTTTCATGTCATATTTCAGTTTTTTTTTCAATGGTATCCATAATAAGCATTTGTTCTCTCTTCCATGTATTTCATTTTCAGTCTTTTTTACTTTACTTCTAGCATACAAATCTCCATACTTCACTGCAAGGTATAAACTCTCTATTGTTTCTTTGTTAAAGGTTCACATCTCACATCCATAAATAATAAATCCCACATATTAAAAGTATTATTTCAAACATATAGGCATATTTTTAGGATAAAATTATTTCTATTGACATCCAAATTTAATTCTACGATTAAGCTTTATTAATACATGGATCAATACATTTTTTGCTGTTAATCACTTCTAATTAATAATTACCAATTTTTATTTCCTATTAAAAAAATTAATTGAAAATTTTTTTTTAAGCATTTAAAAATTCTTGCAACAATTTTTGATATTCTGAAGCATTGTTTGTAAAATGTCTTAAATATTCTCCATTTATTTTTAATACTTTAGGTTTTATTTTAATACACCAAATCTTTTGTAAAACTGTTATGCATGTTTTTTGTAGATTTTTAAGAATATTAACCTTTGCAGTATCACAACATAATCTAACCATTGCTCTTTCTTTATTAAAAATGTATTGATAACAAATTGTATGCATATAGCATATTTACACAAGAATGAGAGTGATGGTGGAAGATGTAAAGATGATGTTAACAAAAGAATGGCATTGACAAAGGAAGCATTTATTAAGAGAAAGAACATATTTTGTGGATCTTTGAAGAGAGAATTAAGAAACAAGTTAATTAAATGCTATGTGTAGAGTGTACTATTGTATGGTTGTAAAACATAGGCAATGGCTAATAAAATTAGAAATAATTTTGAAGCCTAACAGATTAATTTAATGCTACGTGTACAATGTACTATTGTATGGTGGTGAAACATGGACAATGGGTAATAAAATTAGGAATAATTTTGAAGCCTTTAAGATGTGAACATGTAGATGAATGGAAAAAATCTGTTGGATAAATAAAATAAATAACTTTTGAAGAGGGTAAATGAAAAGGAAAGATTGATTGAAAAAAATTAGAAATAGAAAACAAAACTGAGTTGGACATATATTTAAAAAAAAGTATGGTTTAATGAAAGATATTTTGGAGGAAATGGTGAGTGGAAGCAAGAAGAATGAATGGAAAAGATTAACATTGTTAGATTATTTAAGAAATATGAAGCATTATGTGGAATTGAAGAGCTGGACAATGAAGAGATCATAGTGGGAAAATGGATGAATTGGTGATGGGACTATTCAGGACCAGTTTGTGGAACACAATACTATTGATTGATTGAAAAAAAATATGATGAAACTGCAACCATAATTGTACAAAGAACACAATCATTTGTTTAAATCCATTAAAGTGTGATCTAAATTTGAAGACTTACATGTTCTAATATTGCATAATCATGGCTCTGGTATTTTGATGAATATTTATAAGTCTGTGACAATATTATGGGACATCTTGATTATCCAGTATGGTAATTACCTAGAAAAACTCATATGATCAAATTCTCTTTTATAATCATTAAATCTAAAGTGTAATGGCAACTCATATTTGTATATTATTTTTAACTTCTTTCAAATCTTAGTTGAAATCTATTGTGTTAAAATGTTTCCTAAACCCTACTGATCTTTGCATTGATTTTAATCCACAATTGTGTCTATCAATGACCTGTAATTATTTGGCTGGTTAATATTCCAATGCATGCTCAATGGTACATTCATGTTTCTTTGATTGACAATGTTATTAGGCTTTACAATAAACCAGGCACCTTTTAGTTTTTTCTTCCTATCTTTAAGCTCATTGCAAACACCACTAATTTATTTGAGGATAAAAGTGATGTTTGGTACTTTTTCTCATGATTGGGAAAAACAGAATTAACTTGAGAGTTTACTCTAAACACTTTACATTGGTATATGTTTTTGTTGTAAATGTGATGACACATTAGCTTTTATCTCACCATAATAAGGGACATTACACGAGTGTACCAATAAGCATGCACTAGAATATTAACTAGTCAATTTACTGAGATCACACTCCGTTAAATATTATTCTCGAATTTCTCTTTCCTATATGACACATAGACATACTTGTGTGAATAATTTGCATTACAGAGTTATTTGTTCATTTATTTGTTATCAAACTAAAAGATGTATATGTAAAAAATTAAGTTTGCATTTGAAGACTCCTCTTAATTACATTTAATCTTTAAGGATAAGGTTAAGAAATCAATTGGACAACTGCAGACATATGCAATATATAAACATTTTTAAAATTATATCAAGCTGAAATTTAAACATTAAAATTAAAACAATTTTATTTTTTAAATAAATGCTGTTATTATTAAATTTATTAAAATATTAATAAATTAAAAAGATATTTTTTGAAAAAAAAAAAACCTTTATGTAAAAAAAAAAACAGATTTTTTATTTATTATTATTTTCCAACTAATTTAATTTTTTTACATAATATTAGTTCACTTCATTAAAAATTATTTTCAATTTTTTACTCCAGTTAATTAATCCATAACTAATTTTTATGCAAGATATTCATATAATACCTTGAGTTTTATTATGAAGGCTTGTTTGCATTTATAAGTGCAGAATATTTGAATAGATAAAGTTTTTCCATGCAGTAAGATGTACAGATGTTTTTTAAATTACGAAATATTACTAAGATGTTAAAAAGTTCAAATTATTGAAAACCCTTAATCATTTTTTTTTTAAAAATCAATTGATTTTAAGGATGCCAAACAAACATTCTCATTCTCAACCATTACTGATTCACTGCATGTTCAATACATCTTCTCTGATTTCTTGACTCACTTTTCCACATCACCCCAACACACTTTCTTATTTCATCCAACACGTGGTCGTTTTCTAGGTCTTTTACAATCTCTTGGATTCCAGTTTAAAAGTTTAACTGTCCATCTATTATCATCTCTTCTAGAAATATGACCAACCCAACTCCAATTCAGTTTTCTTTCAATAATATCAGTAACAACTATACAGTGTAGTATGCTAAAATATAAAAGTGATTTACAAAACCGTTTTACTTATTTATATATATATATCATCATCAACCATTATCAATCCACTGCAGGATGAAGGTCTCTCCAAGTTTAATCCATCTTCTCCGATCTTTAGCTTCTCTTCTCCACAACACCCCTGCACATTTTCTTATTTCATCCATCCATCTCACATGTGGTCTCTTTCTGGGTCTTTTACAATCTCTTGGAATCCAGTTTAAAATTTCAATTGTCCATCTATTATCATCTCTTCTAGCAATATGTCCAGCCCAACTCCATTTCAATCTTTTAATTTTTTCAATAAGATCAGTAACACCTGTTTGTTGTCTTACCCATACAATGCATTTTCAATCTCTTCTTGTTACTCCCAACATACATCTCTCCATACTCCTTTGAGTGGTCTGAAGTCTCTGTATTGCTCTTCTATTAAGTGTCCAAGTCTCAGATCCATAAGTAAAAACTGGTAAAACACATTTGTTAAAAACCATCCTTTTCAAACACATAGGCATATTTCCTTTTAGTATCAAGTTATTTCTACCAAAAGCACTCCAACCAAGTTTAATTCTATGATTAATTTCCTCCATTATGCTTCCATCTGTATTAATAATCTGACCAAGGTATTTGTAACTGTTAACTTCTTCTAATTCTTCATAATCAATCTTTATTTTCATATTTTGAGCAAATCGATTAAACATTACTTTAGTCTTTTTAACATTTATCTTTAGTCCTATTTTTCTACTTT
Organism: Epiperipatus broadwayi; assembly: GCA_028023455.1. Taxonomy (NCBI): domain Eukaryota; kingdom Metazoa; phylum Onychophora; class Udeonychophora; order Euonychophora; family Peripatidae; genus Epiperipatus; species Epiperipatus broadwayi. The sequence continues at coordinate 1,039,498 of JAQFVV010006356.1, read as the reverse complement.
CAACTGCTAACTTCTGCAACATTTCCTGCAGCTCTGAAGCATTATTTGCAAAAACAACTACATCATCTGCAAAATCTAAATGACTTAAATACTCTCCATTTACTTTCACTCCTTTAGTTTCCCATTTTAATCCACAAAATACTTCTTGCAGGACTGCTGTAAAGAGTTTTGGAGATATGGAGTCACCTTGTCTTACACCTTTCTCAATGTTGATTTTTCCAGTATCATTATGTAATCTAATTGTTGCTGTTGCATTTTTATAAATATTCTTTAAAATATGACAATATCCTGGATCTATACCTTGATGATCCAATGCTTTAATCACTGAAGAAATGTGTATAGAATCGAATGCCTTTTCATAATCTACAAATCCAAAACATAATGACAACTCATATTTGTTTGTCCTTTCTATGACTTCTCTCAATACCTGGATATGATCTATTGTACTAAAACCACTTTTAAATCCAGCTTGTTCTCTTGGTTGGTGGAAATCCAAAGTTCTCTGTAGACGAGTTGTAATTATCTTGGTAAAAATTTTATATAAAACTGATAAAAGGCTGATAGGTCTGTAATTTCTAATATCTTCTTTATCACCTTTTTTAAATATTAATATTATTACTGCATTCTTCCAATCTTCCGGTACATCTTTATCATTTAGACATTTGGTATATAACTTTGCTAAAATTGTTTCTATTTCTTCACCTGCTTCTTTTAATATATCAATTATAATTCCATCATTTCCTGGAGCCTTTCCTTTCTTCATACATTTAATTGCATGTCTCACTTCTTCATTTAAAATTCTGGGCAATTCAGAAGATGTAATAGATATAGGAGGTACTTGTTCTTTATTACTATATAATTCTTGATAAAAATCTTCTACCAATTTCATGATGTCATCTCTCTTTTTAGTAATAATTCCATCTTTTTTTCTTATTGCAGATATAAATTTCCTACCAATACCAAAATGTTGTTTAACATTCTTGAGACTTTTATTTTCTTCTACAGCTTTCCTTGCTATTTCACAGTTATACTTTCTTATATCATTTTCAACTCTTTTCCGTACCATTTTACAAAATTCGAGATATTCAATTCTTTTTAATACATCATTTTTGTATATCTTCATATTCCTTTTTTTTCTTCATAAATTCTCTAGTCTCAGTAGAAATTTTATTAGTCAATTGCTGCTTTTTTCTACCAGCTATGTTTGTTGCAGTTTTTAAAAGTGTATCAGTTATTTTCATATTAATTTCATTCAAATCTGAATCATGTTCAAAATCTCCTAACACTTGAAACCTATTTGTAAGTTCTAATTTAAATTCATTAGAATGTTTCTGAAGATTAGGAATATCAACTGTAAATATTGTTTTTCTCAATAATTTTTGTCTCTCTAGTTTTACATTAACACGTAACTTACACCTTACTAATCGATGATCACTTCCTGTGTTAAATTTATTAAGAACATTACAATCTTGAAATATGTATTTCCTGTTAGTCAAAATATAATCCATTTCTGCTGTACCTTCATTTGGATGCTTCCATGTCCATTTCCTTTTAACATTTTTCTCAAAAAATGAATTCATAATATAAAGTTTTTCTTTTTCTGCAAACTCCACAAGTCTATGTCCTCTCTCATTTCTATTACCATAACCAAAATTACCTACAGCAATTTCATCTTTCATTTGTCTACCAATTCTAGCATTAAAGTCTCCCATAACAATTTTAAAATGTTGTTTACTCTGATCAAAAGCCTTTTGTACATCCATATAAAAATCTTCTACTATTTCATCACTATGAGAACTTGTTGGGGCATAAACCTGAATTATCTGCATTTGGTATCTGCTATTAAGTTGTATAACTAATCTTGCAACTCTGTCCGATACACCATCAATCTCCACAATATTGTTCTTCCACTTTTTATTTATAATGAATCCTACTCCACTTGTATTTCCAATATGTGTGCCTTTATAATAGAGTATATGTCCACTTTTTAAATCAATTGTTTCTTCACCTTTTCTTCTAACTTCACAAAGTCCAATAATGTCCCATTTAATATAAGACAATTCTTCTTCTAATTCTTGCAGTCTTCCTTCACTTGAAAGTGATCTGCAGTTGTAAGTACCTAAATAAAAAGTCGTCATCAAATGGCATCCTGGGTCCACAATCAGAGGATTCTTAGCACCCTCCACCTTTGGCCACCAACCGCTGCCTTGGTTGGTGACTTTACAGCCTCCTGGGAATAAGGGCCATGCTTTATTTTTGTCTGTCATAATTGTATATATGTATTGGAAAAATATTTATCATTTACACAAACATTCATTCTGCCTTATCAGGCACTGAGAAGAAAGACCATGGTGTTTCTCGATCTTAAACTCAGAGGTAAAAAGCCAATAAACTCACCACGCTGGCTAATGCATGTTGGTGAGCAGCCCATCAATGTTCATATACAATATGAACAATCACATAGTAATAACAGCTGCAACAACAAGAACATATGGAGTGGACATTAGGAATTTGACCTGCTCGGTTCCTTTAAGGCCTCCAAGACGAATCAAACGGTCTCCTTTCAGTTAATAGCATACTCCTTTCTGCAGCCATATATATATACAAACCATTATACAATTACAAATATCCAGTAACGCCCTCTGTTTAAAGATCTATATATCAATAATAGCAAACCTAATATATATATATATATATATATATATATATATATATATATATATATATATATATATATATATATATATATATATATGAATGTGTACAAAAACGAAGGAATGCCATCTACAATCATTATGCATAATCAAATATTGACTTCGAATGGTTTTACAAATTTTTCTGCAGTGTTCATGCATTTCTAAAGTTACATTTTTGTCATCTGCCCTGATTAGTGCATAAACATGATGGAATAGTCTAATGTATAGTAAGTAATCATAATATCAAATATTTGTCATTTGAAATTATATTAGTCACTGTCATAATTTTAATATAAGTTGGGCTGTTGTTATAGATGTGTGGATTATTGGAAGTGCTTTCAAGCCTGCTGTATAAAAATATTCCTAAATAACTACTTGCTATAAAGAAATCTGTCAATTTTTATGCAATATGGTAACTATAATATATATATATATATATATATATAAAATACATATTTTGCGGGTTCATCCGTGTTAAAAACTTTTAATATCAATTTACTGACGTTTCGACTTGGTCACACAAGCCATCCACAGAGTTATAAAAAGGTAGAAAGACGGTTGTAGAGGCGCTACAATCACTGGTTTGAATAAAACATTAAAAATCCCACCAATAGCAAAAATGTTAAATTTAAGAATGTTTTTTAAAGAAATCTTTCCAAATAGGAGGAAGTTTGCACGTATCATCTCGCTTATTGATACATATTTTGTATACAATGGACAGCATTACAGACAAGTTTTTGGTACTCCTATGGGCTCACCTATCTCAGGAGTAATAGCTGATTTATTCATGGAATATATAGAAACTCGTGCTTTAGAATCATCATCTTTAAAACCTCTCATTTGGCTCAGATACATAGATGACACTTTTGTCATATGGCAACATGGAAAAAATACATTAGATGATTTTTTCTTACATTTAAATAATATGCATCCTCATATTAAATTTACAATGGAGACAGAGTCTGATGGAAAACTCCCTTTTCTTGATGTTCTAGTCACCAGAACACCAAATAGTTTATCTTTTTCTATTTACAGAAAGGATACACACACAGACAGATATTTACATTTCCATTCTCATCATCACCCAACTCAGATAGTTTCTGTAGCCAAAACTCTTTTAAATAGAGCAATTAACCTTTCAGATGACACACATCTGAAAGAAGAAATAAATCATATTAATAGTGTTTTATTAGCAAATAGTTATAATTACAAATTTATAAAAAAGCCTTATTTCAAGCCCAAAATAGACAAAATAGGAAACAAAAAGATGATAAGTCAGCTATTAGGATTTGTGTTCCATATGTAAAAGGAACTACAGACAGTATCGGATGTATATTAAAACGCTATAATATAGATACAGCATTTTCTGCTCATCAAAAGATCAGCAATATAATAACCAAGCCTAAGGATTCAATCCCTCTTGAATCTCATGGTGTCTATCAAATCTCATGTAAAAATTGTAAAGCTTCTTACATAGGTATGAGTAATCATCGCATCAGTGTTAGGAGAGATGAGCATGCTAATGCAGTTAAACAACACTCATCATCATCAGCACTCTCACTCCATACTATAGATTCAGGTCATAAAATAGATTTTTCTAGTACCAGGATCATATCCAGATGTGATAATCTCTACCAATGCAAAATCAGAGAAGCCATTGAGATACTTAAAGATTGTATCAATAAGCGAGATGATACGTGCAAACTTCCTCCTATTTGGAAAGATTTCTTTAAAAAACATTCTTAAATTTAACATTTTTGCTATTGGTGGGATTTTTAATGTTTTATTCAAACCAGTGATTGTAGCGCCTCTACAACCGTCTTTCTACCTTTTTATAACTCTGTGGATGGCTTGTGTGACCAAGTCGAAACGTCAGTAAATTGATATTAAAAGTTTTTAACACGGATGAACCCGCAAAATATGTATTTTATATATTTAACCCGTGCAAATCTTCGTTTTAACATATATATATATATATATATTGCATGAAATAATTAGTAAACAATATTTTTTTATGTTTATTTGTATCTGAGACTGCATTAACCTATTTAGTACATATTACATTCTTTTCCCAAAGAAAATTGGATTTTCAAAATAAGACATTAATATGACCAAGAGATAACACTTCATCATCATCAATAAATGTTTACCACTAATTACCAACTTCTCAGCCTTTTCTAGCATTACAAATCAAGAATTGCATCAGATGCATTGATGATCACCACATGATGGAATCAACACTATTATTAAAAGATAAATATGTTTCTTTAATGTTTAACATTTATTAAATAACCTTATAAATAATCAAGGACAATGATTCCTTTTCAAAATAATTTTAAAAAACTACTTCCTTAAGAATCATTTTTATTCCTCAACACATTTTGGGAAATGTTTTTTAAATGCTGAAAATAAGTATATCCCAGAAAATTCCTTTTATAAAATAAAAACATGATAAATTCTGATAAGCAAAAAATGACAACTTTTTTCCATGTTTAAGTCTATCTAATAATTAGTAGCGCTTTGTTCTAAGGGTATGTACAGAGACCACTCACATAACATATTCATTTATTTCTTCAATCAATTCACTGTTCAGTTTTTCAATTCCACATATCTCATCACATCTGTTACATCATTCAAAAAGGTCAATCCTTTTCATTTTATCTTCTTGTTACCATTCAACATTTCTTCCAAAGCATACTTCTTTAAAGTATTCTTTCATCTTAGTTTCAATCCAGTTTCCCTTTCTATCTCTAATTTCCTCAATCAATCTTTTTTCATTTACTTTTTCTAAAATATCCTCATCATTATATTAATCCAACTAATTTTCTGTATTCCTCTCCATGACTACATCTCATAGGCATCATATCTGTTCACAATTCTTGTCCTTGTTTATGTATGTAATAAAAATATTTCTCCCCTGAGCTTATTTAATATATTATTAAAAGTAAGTCACATGATTCCTCTGAGTTTTTAAAGAAACAAAGCCGGGCAAATTTCTAATAACATCTCAATATGCTCTTATATTTACAGATGTCTTACTATATAATTATTCGTATATTATATAAAAATGGATGGGCTGGTTACCAGCATGATTTGATTTTCACCACATTATGATCATTCTTTTCAATTGTCTGATGGCTCATAACTGAAACAACTGTGTATCTTGAAGGCAGAGTCAATGTTTGAGAATGATTTTTTTAAAAATAGATATTTACAATAGTGACAGACAAAGCTAATTATGATTCTTACTCTCAGGAGGCTGTAAAGTAAGCCAAGATAATCATTGGCAACTGAGGAAGAGAGTGCAAAGAATCATATGATTGCTGACACAGGCTCTTATTTGAAGATAACTATTTGTTTAGATATTTAAAACCAGATCACTTTCAAATGAAACCAAATTTTACAAAGCGGAAGAGAAGCTGTCTAATATTATATGAGATAATATTGACCTTTGTAAAGCTACATAGATGAAGAGAAATTGATTTAAAAAATGGATATCAATTATATTCCAAAGCATAAATATTGTAAGCATAAGTAGATTCAGATACATTATAAATAAAAGGTGGAAGAACAACCTTTTTGAAATTCCTGGTGTATCAGACAAACTGGCAAACTTAGTTATTCAACTTAATAGAAAATACCAAATGCAGCTAATTTAGGTTTATGCCTCAACAAGTTCTCATTATAATGAGTAGAATATATTTATATAGATATTCACTAGAATTTGTATCAGTCCAAACAATAAAGGATTTAAAAGAAATCAACACTATAATAAAATTAAAAATAAAAATATCAAAATGAAATGGATTTCAATGCCATTTATATCAAATGAGCAGGTCAAGTTTATTAGGAAAATTTATAATGGTTTGTGTCATATTGCTTTTTTCTCTACAAATAACATAAATAGATTGCTTAATAATTCTAAAATTCAAAATTCAAAGTTTAATCAAAATTCTATTATATATAAATTGATATGTGGATGCGGCGTACAATACATTGGTGAATCTAAGTGTACATTTGAGAAGAGAATAAAAGAACATATGCTTTTATATAATAGAATTCAAAAAGAGAATCAATATGGAACAGATGTAAATAAACCTTCATCATCTGTTATATTTGATCATAATAAATCTTGTCAATATGGATTTAAATTTGATTATAAAAATATGAAAATTATTCAAATAATAAACATAAAATAAAAGAGGCTATGTTGATTTCAAATGTTAATGAATCGCCAGTCATCTGAATTGAACTATGGGTATTGTTAAGGGTTGTCTCGTTTTGATTATTCAACGTTATATAGTTGATAAAGACTACAAAGTGTATAGTCGAAAGTACTTTTAAAAGAATATAATTTATATAAATTGTACTGTATTTTATATATATTGATTGGTATATATATATATAATCATAATAATAAATGTAATGGTAATAAACTATTATAAAAAGTCTTTTAATCCACAGAAGTACATTCAGTTTGCCTCAACCGCCATTAAATTTAAAAAAAAACAAAAAAACAAATCAATTCAAATCCCATGAATCCCGTATTTAAATGTCAGTCTATTTATTAAATACATTTTACTTCTAGTTATAAAAATTGTCTCCTTAATTTTTCTTTTATGGTTTCTCTCTTCATATATATTAAATAGAACCACTTTAAATACTGCTACAGTAAATAAGTACATGACAATATGAAATTATCTTTTATACTTAAGGCAGTAGGAATATTGTAATATTTGTCTAAACGTAGAAAAAAAATAGTAATAATTTGTAGAAGATAAAAAAAAAAATAATTCTATTAAGACTATTAGTGATATCAGATATCACTAATTTTGAAAAAAAAAAGGGGCGTGAACTTTATATTGCATGAACAGAATTCAAACTAATTTGTTGTTTGAACAATAGAGACATACCTAAGAAGGTACTGAGGTGGACAACTGTTTAATTTTTAAAGAAAAATGTATGAAATTAAGCATTTAAAAATGTATACAGGTATCATTTGTAGCTGTTGTGAATTAATATAAATAAATAGCGATTAGTGAATCCCTTATAACTCTGTCTTAACGATATTTTATAATTTTTTGAAAAAATACATTTAAATTATTTTTATCATTTTTTTTTACAAAAAAAAATATAATATTTTGGTTGTTATTATTTTTTAAAAAATCTGTTATTGCAAGAAGGAATAAACATACATAATCTATGGAATATATGAAAGTGATAATAATATATACAGACTTGAATTCAAATTTATATCTAGACGATTTATCTGTTTACGATATATGAGTTATATAATTGACTATGAATTTTTTTTTTTTTAAATTGGAATTATATTACCATAAGTTAAAAAATAATATCTGGTAACAGCAACGATTAAAATTTTGTAGATGTTATTAATATTTACATTGAGAAGCACAATTTTAGTTAATGATTATAGTAACTATTAGATCTCATCCCATTCTCATGCCACTACTTGTAGGGCTCTTTTGGAAGCTTGCATTCATTAAATGGCAAAAATTGAAATTAAAATCATATTGATTTATTAGTTTAAAATTCTAAAGAAGTCAATCTTCTACAGATTTTGAGACTTATTTGATTTACAATTGGCTAATAAATAAATAATTATGATTTCTTGCTATTTGTAGCTATGATCTTCATTCAGAAAAGGTTATATTACATTTTTCTGATACAAACAGTTATTTTTTATCTTTGGTATGTGCATCCACCATCTTGTACTATACTATTTTTAGTTATTGTTCTAGATATATGAACAGCCATCCTGAGCACTTCATACTATTAGCTATCTGCATTAACAAATACAGTAACAGCATTTGTACAGATTATGTTATCCAACGTGTTATAAATCTTTTAATTTTTTCAGTATTAGATTGTTCCAAAAGAATAGCTTCCCAGGATTGAAAACATTTGTCAACTAAAATTACTTTCCCAAAATCATTTTTGAGCATATTTTCATTGTTTTCTTTGTGACTACTATTTTAAAATTTCATTCTGATTTCTAAACTTGTTCCACTTCTTAATATCATCCTTCAGTAATTATTTTATTTTGTCCATAGTAAATTCAACATGAACTACAGACAAGTCCTGTATGATCTGGCAAATGTTTGCACTTTTCTGCCCAATAATGAATTTCTGAAATTATCTTGGAACATTGGTAAATATCACACTATTGGCCTTTGCATACACAAGAGTAGGAACTGGTCCAAGTTTATACACCATTATCAGTGTTTTTTTTTTTCAAAATTACATTTTTTTGCATATTTATACATAGATTTTTGGAGAGTGGGAATGATTTTTGAATTGATGTTTTTTTAACTTTGTCTCGTTAAGCAGGTAAGCCGCACATCTTTATTGATCAGTAAACATGTTGTTTTCTTTCTTTACTGATGTAACAACTATAAGGATGACATTAATAAAAATATGGGCATTTGATAGCTCAGTCACGTGGCTTTTCAAAGATGTCTACCATAAAAAAGTTTGATGAAATTTGGATTTTCTACAGGAGGTTTAATCAAGCAGAGTATTTTTTTTTTTTTGTTTTTTGATTAATTTTGTAATTTTCACAGAGTGATAAAGACAAAAAATATGTACCCATCTTCAAATGGACATTTATCAGATGTTATTCACAAACAAGGTCTATGATGGAGCCTCAATGTAACAGGATCATAAATATAAAATTTTAATTTTTTTAAAATAATATTTTAATTTTTTTAATAATTTTTTTTTAAATTTTATGAAAAAATGATATTTTTTATTTTTTTAGTTTGTAGTTAGTGCATGGTGATAAATTATATATTTATTTATGCTCATATAGAATTCATATCTACCATAATTTTCTAAAGTTCTAATCCACTTATTTTATAAAAATAATGATTTTCAAAAAGTTTATAATTTATTATTTATTATTATGTTTATATGAAATGTTTGTGTTTACAAGTAATGAGTTACATGTAAAGAAAGATTGCATATGCAGGCAGATAATCAAATTCTGATTCTTGTTTATGCCTTTATACTCATGTGTTGGAGTCATTCTGTTTTTGCTATATGTTTCATCTCATTATTTTCAAGTCTACAGCTAAGAAATGGACTATACACAAATAAATTATATCTATGTGATACAATAATTATAACAAGATGGCATCACTTGTGTGCATAAAGAATATAAACATCACTGGTATCCACAAAGAATATAAACATCACTGATGTACACAAAAATATAAAATGAAAAGATGAAACTCATTTTATCAGTGATATAGACAGTAGCCTACAATTTCTAGTTTTAGATGGACAAGAAGCCAATTTCTATGATGATTTCTTTTGTATGTTTTATTAGGATGATTTTTTTTTATAGATGCCTTTGACATTTGGAACTTTTGGATTACAAGATAAAAATGAATTCTTATGTGAATACTTTTGGAGATTCTGAAGCCCAAGATTATCTCAGGTAAGACGTATTATACATAGTTTGAAAGATAATTTTGTGAGGAATACAAAGAAATTATAACTGAAGATGTAATTAACACATAGTTCATGATGAAATCGAAAGTATGAACAAACAATGAAGTAATAATTATATTGGATATTGAAATTTCTTTTTTTTTCTTTATTTTTTAAATGGTTATCACTATTTGTGTTAGACTTATTGTTTTGTTTTTTTTTTTCGTTTTTCTAGTTTCTATTAATGTATTTTTTTTTTTTTTTGCTCTAACATAATTAAAACTGAAATTATTGTGAAAATTGTGTATCAGGTCAGTATTTTAAAAAAAATAATATGGCGTTTTGGCTGAAGTAGTTGTCCCGGGTTAGCGAGTTCATTTCCCAGCTAATGCTATGACACATGAGAAAAAAAAGATTAGGATTACACCCTCCCCCCATTTTACATGTATTTTAGGTATTGTGAAATGATTAACAATTAATCAATCTTTAAGCATTTAATTCACAGCTGATTTATAGTATTTTGTTTAAATTTATCAGCAATTGAAATTTCATTCCATTATTTGTTACAGTTTTCATATGCGATTTTATAAGACCTAGATGACAAAGATAGGTGGGAGGGTCCTCCTTTTGGTTTTGACCTAATTTAGCTATGCCAATGGCTAATGATCATTCTGCATGTGTGGCCTTGATATCTTCTATGTATATAAGAATTATCACGGGTTTAGAGATAAAATTAAGTTTTTAATATTGATAATCTAATGAGGTCTTAAAAATTGAAAACATAATTTTTTTTTTTTTTTTATATATGTTCTAATTTTGTTTCATAATTTTTTGGTGGATTATAAATAGGACTTTCCACCCAGACTGCAAAACATAAGTATATAATTTTTGTTTTAAGAAAAATCAAGTGTCACCCTAATTATTGTTTGTATAAATAGAAAATACATTTTTGATTGCACACACGCACAATTTCGTAATAGGATTAAAACTATCCCTTTCCCGCTCACACATGTATACACACATATTTAAGGATTATTCTTTGTTTAAAAATAAAGATAAATCTTTGTAACATTTTGAAAATACTAATCTGGAATTACATAGTTAAGGCCACTGCTGATTATAAACTGAACGAATATTTTCTTAACTAAGTTATAATATTAACGAGATCAATATAACACGTAAGCTAACTTTTATATTGAAAAAATATTTTAATTAACAAAAAAAAAAAATTAACAATACAAAGCTAAAAAAAAAAAAATAGTAGAGAAAAAGAAAATCATTATACAAAAATCAATGAAATAAAAACTTAAAATGAAAATACTAAACCTGTTACCTGCAAAATTCCCTTATCTCTTTTCAATTGCATATTTATTTTTAGATGTAAAACATAAAGATAGCTTTATATCAAACGAAAAGATTATCATTAATTGATTTTTCTCGAATAAAACTAAAATATTAATTTTAAACACCATTAAATTTTTTAAGTGATTTATTATTTTTTCATCATCAAAAATATCTGGATTTAATGTAGAATAAAAAGATAATCGGGTCATGTTTTATTCTGAAGAAGAATCTATCTTAAAAAGTAAAGTAACTTAGAATTATAATTACATGACCCTATGCAATATTTTTAATTGTTGTAGGCTAACAAATAACTAATAAATAATATTTTTGTTATATAATTTTTACTACACCCTAGGAGATAGGGGCATGTTTCTATCCACTTTTAACACCTTGCAGAAAGGTATACATATAAACTTATGTCGAAAGACTTATAAAAAGATGTATGATTCCCAAGATTCACATTTCACGCTGAATCAGCACTCATCAGTTGGTCCAGACCACAATCTCTTACACATATCTTTAGCTTTGTTCAATATGTATATAAGTAGCAATTTACTACAATTTAATCAATAAATGTCAAACTCGCTGCCCTTACAACTTTGACACAAACCACTTCAAATAATTATATTAATAATTTTTATTTGTCATTTGTTAAACTAAAGATTATCCAATAATGAATAATATTTATGTAGTGTAATTTTTACTATACCACACTCACAAATGTAGGGATTGGTTTTTATCCACTTTTAACATCTTGCAGAGTGATGTAATAATACACATATGATCAAAGACTTGTGGAATTGATGTTGACCCTTGAGATACACATTTGGTGCAGAACCAGCACTCATCACTTGGTCAAGACCACATCCCTCCACAAGATGTTAAAAGTGGATAGAAACCAGTCCCTACTTTGTGTAAGAGTGATGTAGTGAAAATTACACTATAAAAATGCTATTCTTCATTGGATAATCTCTAGTCTAATGAAATAACTAATAAAAATTAATAATAAATAGTTAATTTTCTTTATTCAGCTTTAAAGTATTTAATTATTTAATGTTTATGAAAGGACAATGATTTGGATATTTAATTTAAAAATATCAAAATTTCGCAATGTCAAACTAGTGGGGGGGGGGTGTTATAAATAATATTCCCATCAAATAGCAAAAGTTTATTACTTTTTTTTCTCTATTCTGTTTTCGCAGGACATCTATGCAATATTTTTTAATTGTTGAAGATTGTTTTACTTATATTTAAAAAAAATAGATCTTTAATATTTAAATAGAGGGATTTGAAATTGGAATTTTTCAGACCATATCTGTCTTTCACTCCATCTTAAGCAACCACATACATGCAAATAGATAAATGATCTCCAATGAACATATTTCATACAGAACCAGTGCTCATCAGTTGGACCAGATCATCATCTTCCACACACATATACAATCAGGGCTCAGTTTATATTAAGACAGCAATTCCTTAAACTTTACTAGACATGCTTCAATCTTTTCACCCTTCCAACTATTCAACCATCTATTTTATTGAACAACCGATAATAGAATGCTCTAAGCTCTTATTGTATTTGATATTGTAGCTATATATATATATATATATATGGAAGATTATAATCTAATCCAACTGATTGGGTTCTGCACAAAATATGTATATTGGGGATCATTTATCTTTTTCACATGAGGATGGTGATGGGTATCCATTGTATGATGTAAAGTGGATGGATAAAGGGAACTTGAATGTCTATGTTGAAATCTTCTATATTACATATGGACTCTAGGTATATAAAATACACTTGTATTTAAAATATTTTATAAATTGTATGTGCAAGTTTCTTCCTAAAAATGAGTCTTGGTTTAGGGGTCATTGTGGGCAGTACAGTAATTGGGTGCCATATATATTAATAAGGAACTAACAAATGAATAGACAGTTGAGGAAAGTAAATAAAAAGTTTTACTTTGGGCATCTGAGTATAAAATTTAGTGCCTAAATATCACGATTTAATGAACATGAGGCTGTATGATTTATTTCATCATAAATCTCTAAGCACCCTATCCATATATACATAGTCAGATATATGCCTTTCTGTTCAGTTTATTATATATTAAAGTTGGAATATCAGAAAATATACACATATTCTGATTTTATTATATATTAAAGATGGGATGCCAGATAATATATATTATATTTAATCTGTTTGGTTAGTAAGATATGTGAGTTAGTTGTTATGGCTGAAAGGAAAAAAAAAACAATTTTAAGAGACTTGATTCTATAAAAGCATTCAAGCAATGACTTCATATTTTCAGAGCTGACTCAAGTCATGTACTTTTTATATTTATGAGAGTGAGGTTAATAGTATATGCAAAGTGAGACCTCTTTTTGTTGAGTGCCTGTTATTTGTTACTCTCTTCAGCTCATGCTTTTCCTTGATAAAGATTTTTTTTGCTTTCTTTTTTCTTATTTAATTATATTTTTGTGTTTGATAAATATTCTTTATTTCTGAGATTGTTAGCACGTTTTTGAAGTCATTCTTTTGATATAAAACTATTAGTTCAACTGATATTGACACATGTGAAGTTTAGGTGAAAAGATGAGCCTTCTGGGGAGTAAAATGTAAATAGAGCAGTAGAGTTTGCTTGAAGCTTTCTTCCAGATGCGGCACCGACGATAGGTCACTGGGTCACACTGAGGAAAAAAAAGACATTCTCAAACCTAGCAGTTACTTTGTGATATACTGGGCTTCAGTTTTTCAATTTTCCGAGCAAACAAATAAGTTAAAAACAAGCTATGCATATATAACTATATACTTACACACATATTTGCGTACATAATTGACTCATAAATTCATATATACAGTGCGTTTAGGTAATTATTTTTTGAGCGCGCCATATATTTGTAATAAAATATGTCTCTGCATTTATTTATACGACCAATATTTTATAGCACGATTTTTTTATGATTATTATTTACCGCTGAATCGAAATATCTCCAAATTTACTAATTTTTTTAATTCATTTTTTTTCTCTTCTCATCATTCCCCTATACGTTCTATTTACGTGTTATACGTGTGGCCCCTTTTTAAATTTTAAAAAGATTTAATTAAAAACTTAGTTCTCTTTATATTATTATTTCTTTCAACGTTGTTTATTTTAGCTTCTCAATTCTCTTAACAATGTTACTCTGATTATTTAGTCACCCATATATTTAATCGAACAACTGTTTGTTAACACTTCCAAGAGCTTGCTTTTTGTATTTTTCTGTGTGTTTTGCAATATCTGTATTAATTTTATAACTTTATTTCTGTCAAATTTTCTGCACTCACATTTACACCGCCATCAGCTGTAATATAAATGCATTCCTTACTGTTGATTATTTATCAAGCCATATATTATCATATTATTTCTATCTCAGATATTAATTTTGAAATTCATTTTGGGAAGTCTTTTACCTCGTTGAGATGATTTTTATAATATCATATTTCTCATTTATTAGCACAAATGCGGTTTTATTTTTTGAAAACGTAATCAATATTATTTTAGTATGTATTTTTAGTGCTACATTTTTGTTTTTATAACTGTTATAACATTTTCTATAGTTCTAAAGCATTTTTGTAAAACATTTTATTCATTTGCAACTCAATATATTTGACTCAAATACTTATTAATTGCATAATCGTCATCAATATGATAACTTTTGGCCTGATTTTAAAATTCCCATTTTTGTATTTAATTATTTTTTCAATTATTTAGTATACAATTTTTAATTATTTAAAAAAATATCTTTACAACATTCTTCATTGAACTATTCTTTCTTATCCAATTCAATTTCTCTTCTTTTATTCATTCATTTTTTTTCTAAAACATTCTCATTTATCAATTTATTAATGCAACTAATTTTCTTTATTCTTGTCCATGATCACATTTCAAAGACCTTCAATGTGGTTCTAATTTTATTAGTCATTGTTCATGTTTCACAACTATACAACAAAACACTGGTCAACAAAATATTTTCTTTCTTTTAATAAATGCATTCTTTACTGAATGCCATTTTTTAAAATTTTAACTTCACTTTTTCCATCCTCACTCAGCAAATTACTTACTGTTGAACTATATTTTTATGAGTATCCATAGTGGATTCTTTTGTATTCCTCTGATCCATGAACATTTAATTTCTACTGATTTTTTTTTGTACCTCAAGTGAGCCAATCACAATTATAAGATCATATTTCACAATATATTTGCATAATTTATTTTCAAAATATAAAACAAACAATAATTTATAATTGTCAACTTAAACTAACATTAACCAAATGTTGTAAATACGGTCAGCTTTAAATAACTGTTGTAATTTTTAATAAGTTTGAGTAAATAATCAATATTACATATTTATCAAAAACTTTTGAGAACTCATGTATATACTGCTTATTAATATTATGCCATTTTAAGATGCATACTCCAATATTGGCAAACCCAATACATCAAACTAAATTACCTTTGTCTTGATAAAAAGCAACTTCCCATACGTAATGATTTTTTCAATAAAAGTGTAAGGTTTAGATATGCTTTGTCTTACTTGGATATTAAAAGTGTATTTGATTCAAAGATCAACCCAAGTCTTTTTGATTACTATTTAATTCAATAAAACTGTTGTCTCCCCCTTTTCTTTTTAAAAACATTTTATTTTTATAAATTCATATATATATTTCAATACATAATAAAGATTTCCAATGTTTCAACTGATTCCTTGAAGTCATTATCAAGCATATATATATATGTTATACTTAATGTTTTCACGGTTATATGATGTAGATAAATTATAAGTTTTTGAGATATACCATGTCTTGTGTTCCATTGAGCACTGATATTTCGACGGAATAGCAACCGCCATTTTCAAGGTTAACTTTTGAAAGAAAAACCGTTAGATCTTAACAAATAACATGACTGTGTGCAAGATGAGAAAGAGATTCCAGTTTAGCATTCACAATATGAGGCTTATCAAAATGTTTATTTTCCTCAGTATTTTTACCTGTTAATTTTAAGTTAATATTGGATAAAAAGAGAGGTTTCCACATAGCTGGAATACATTGTGCTTCATCAGTTCTATTTAAACCAGTAGGTCTCTTTAATATTTCAATTGACTCTCTCATGGTTCTTAAATCATATCTTTCCAAATTAGCAAGTATTTTTGTATTGTCAAAATTAGGTTTGTGACCAGTTTCTAAATAATGGGAAGTAAAAACTGATGTGCTATTTTTTTGTTGAAAAGCATTTTTATGTTCCTTAATTCTGACATTAATTCGTCTATTAGACTGACCCACATAGCCTCTTGAGCACTGGAAACACGGAATTTCATAAATTCCTTGGTGTTCCAAAAGTATTCTGTCTTTAGGTTTATACAAAAAATCACCAATGTTTTTACCATCTACATATATTTCTTTTCAATATATACATTTTACTATTATTATTATTATTATTATTATTATTATTATTATTATTATTATTATTATTATTATTATTATTATTATTATTATTATTATTATTATTATTATTATTATTATTATTATTATTATTATTATTATTATTATTATTATTATTATTATTATTATTATTATTATTATTATTATTATTATTATTATTATTATTATTATTATTATTATTATTATTATTATTATTATTATTATTATTATTATTATTATTATTATTATTATTATTATTATTATTATTATTATTACTACTACTACTACTACTACTACTACTACTACTACTACTACTACTACTACTACTACTACTACTACTACTACTACTTATCTTCCTCTATTCTTTATTGTGGCTGCAGAAAGGAGTTGAAAGGAGATCCTTTTATTCTCTTGGAAATCTTAAAGGAAATAAGCAGAGCAAATTAATAATGTCCACTCCATATA
This sequence comes from Epiperipatus broadwayi, assembly GCA_028023455.1. Lineage (NCBI taxonomy): Eukaryota > Metazoa > Onychophora > Udeonychophora > Euonychophora > Peripatidae > Epiperipatus > Epiperipatus broadwayi. The sequence goes on along the minus strand of JAQFVV010006356.1, from coordinate 1,022,074 downwards.
TTCTTATCATTTCAGATGCTAATACTATGTGATTATTAATATCATATACAAACATAGATGGGCTGTTCACCAACACATGTTCACATGGTGAGTTTATTGGCTTTTTATATCTGAATTTAAGGTTAAAAACACCATGTCTTTTTTTCAGTTGCTTGATAAGGCAGATTGAATGTGTGTGTTAATGAAAAAAAATTTCTAGTAGATATATACAATCATGACAGACAAAAATAAGTTATGGCCCTGATTCCCAGGAGGCTATAAATTTAGCAGGCAAAGCAGTGGTTGGTGGCTGAAGGGGGATAATACTAAGAATCTTCTGATTGCAGACCCAGGTTGCCATTTGATGGTGACTTTTTATTTAGCTACTTACAACTGCAGATCACTTTCAAGTGAAGGAAGAGTGCAAGAATTAGAACAACTGTTTTATATTAAATGGGACATTATTGGACTTTGTGAAGTTAGAAGAAAAGGTGAAGAGACAATTGATTTAAAAAGTGGACATGTACTCTACTATAAAGGCACACATATTGGAAATACAAGTGGAGGATTTATTATAAATAAAAAGTGGAAAAACAACATTGTGGAGATTGATGGTATATCAGACAGAGTGGCAAGATTATTTATACAACTTAATAGCAGATACCAAATGCAGATAATTCAGGTTTATGCTCCAACAAGTTCTCATAGTGATGAAATAGTAGAAGATTTTTATAAGGATGTGGTTTTTTATCAGAATAAACAACATTTTAAAACTGTTATGGGAGATTTTTATGCTAGAATTGGTAAACAAATGAAAGATGAAAGTTCTGTAGGTAATTTGGGTTATAGTAATAGAAATGAGAGAGGACATAGACTTGTGGAATTTGCAGAAAAAAGTTTATATAATAATTTTTTTTTAAAAAAATGTTAAAAGGAAATGTACATGGAAGCATCCAAATGAAGATACAGCTAGATTGGATTATATTTTGACTAACAAAAAAATTAATTATTTCAAAATTGTAAGGTGGTGTCCAATATTGCCTGCCCTGTGCCAAATTGTCAGTATACTTCAGTGAAACCAGAGTCTCTCTATCTACATGGCTGTCTCAACATATATATTCATACAACAAAGCACTAAAAGACCCAATTTGTAACTCAGTTTTCACCCAGCATTGCATCTCAGCAGGGCATGATAGTGAACCAATTGACTCTGTGGTTGTTTTCAGAGAATGCCATGATTTAAAAAGAAAAGTCAAAGAGGTTTACTTTATTGCTGGGCACAATCACACTATCAACAGAAAAAAACATGCTACAATATATCCAAGAAATGAAATACATAAACTCATTTGCATAAATTTGCATTACTGGTTTTGTTAGTTACAATATGGCAATGACTATGAGGACTGTGTCCCTTGAAAGTGCTTAGCCTCTCTGCATTATTGTTTTAATATATAAAGAATTTTAAAAAGGCAGCTTTGTGTGTTTATGCATCTTTAGCACAAATCATACTTAAATATCTTATAAATTACCCAGAATTTTAAATGAAGAAGTGAGATATGCAAATAAATTTATGAAGAAAATCAAAATTACAGGTAATGATGGAATTATAATCAATATATTATAAGAAGCAGGTGAAGAAATAGAAAAAAAATTGTCAAAGCTATATACTAAAAGTATAAAAGATAAAGATGTATCAGATGATTGGCAGAAAGCAGTATTAATAGTAATATTTAAAAAGGTGATAAAGAAGATATTAGAAATTACAGACCTATCAGTCTTTTAACAGTTTTATACAAAATTTTTACTAAGGTAATGACAACTCATTTACAGAGAACATTGGATTTCAGCCAACCAAAAGAACAAGATGTATTTAAAAATAGTTTTAGTACAGTAGATCATATTCAAATATTGAGAAAAGTTATAGAAAGGACAAATAAATATAAGTTGCCATAATGCTTTGAATTTGTAAATTATAAAAAAGCATTTGATTCTATAAGCATTTCTTTAATGATTAAAACATTGGCTCTTCAAGGTATAGACCCAGGATGTTATCATATTCTAAAGCATATTTATAAAAATGTAACAACAACAATTAGATTACATAATGATACTAAGATGATTAACATTGAGAAGGGTGTAAGACAGGGTGACCATATTTCCCAAACTTTTTACAGTAATGTTGTGAGAAAGATTTTGTGAATTAAAACGGAAAGCTAAATGAGTACAAGTAAATGGAGATTATTTAAATCATTTAGATTTTGCAGATGATGTAGTTGTTTTTGAAAATAATGCTTTAGAACTTCAGGAAAGATGAAAGTAAGAATGTAGGACATGTTAAAAAGACTAAAGCAATGCCCAATGTTTTTTTTTAAAAAGGTGAAAATAAAGATTGATTATGATGAGTTAGAAGAAGTTAACAACTACAAATATCTTTGTCAGTTTATTACTACAGATGAAAACATAATGGATGAAATTAATCATAGAATTAAACTTGGTTGGAGGGCTTTTGTGAGTAATAACTTAATACTACAAGGAAATAGGCCTATTTGTTTGAAAAGGAATTTTTATAATAAATGTGTTTTACTAGTTCTCATTTATGGATCTGAGACCTGGACACTTAATAGAAGAGCAATGCAGATACTTCAGACCCTTCAAAAAAGTATGGAGAGATGTATGTTAGAAATAACAAGAAGAGGTTGAAAATTCAATAAATGGGTAAGAGAACAAACAAGAGTTATTGACATCATTGAAATAATTAATAGACTGAAGTGGAGCTGGCCTTGACATATTGCTAGAAGATATGATAATAGATGAACAATTGAAATGTTAAATTGAATTCCAAAAAATTATAAATGACCCAGAAAGAGATCACATGTGAGATGGGTAGATGAAATAGGAATGTGCAAGAGTTATGAGGAGAGGAGAGGCGAGAGATTAGAGAATTTGGATTAAACTTGTTGGCAATGATGATGATGATTCTTTATTATTTTATACCAATTTTTATTACCTGTTATACAAATGAATGAAATCTTTATATATTACTCTTTATATAATTACTTTTAATTAAAATCATTATTTAACAATTTGTTTTATTTACAACTTGTTTTTCTTTATTAATATATAAACTTTCTTTTAACATTCTTTTCTTATATAATTTCATATTACTTTCTATATCAAAATTTTTATTTTTTTTACTATATATATGAACTTACTTTTATATTATCAATGTCAGAAATAATAACAATTTGGATAAATTTGAGACTTATAAAGTTCTGCATTTATTGTTATTTATTAATATCTAATTATATTTTTTTAAAAAAACAGCCATTCATAAATAAATATGAAAATTCTAGTCACAAAAAGAAAGAAAGGAAAAAAACTATACAGACCAATCTGTGATCCACAAATATTTCCACATGTAAAAAGGTTAACACATTTTTCTGTTTACTTGATATTGTGCAATGCCATCTTTTAATTTCCTCAGTAGAAAACTTTTTTTTTGTAGCATTCCAATGGATTCTATTTTCTGTCATATTGTTCCAATACATTTAATTGACATTGTGTTTTTTTTGGAATGTCTTTAAGAGAATCCTTACATTGTATACAGGATCTACCTCTCCTATGAAACCCATATTCAAGTTAACCACAAAACATTCTTTTATAATGATTTCCATTGTTCTTTTATTTTACAAGTCCAATTCAATGAATTTTATAATAATGGATTTAATAATATCACATCTAGTAAGCTGAAATCCATGTTGATTGATTTTATAATTTTTCCATTCTGTTTTTAAAATTTTATGGAGCTTCCTTACATCAAAGATTTTTAACTTTTTTCTTCTTGGAATGGCTGTATTTATGAAAATTGCATCTTCTGCTGAAGATAAATTGTTGGAGATGAATCAAAATAATTAGTTAAAACAATATTTCATTTTATATCTTTTTTAATCTTACTGGTGTTTACATAACTGAAACTATGGAAAAGTTTTATAATTTGGGTACAAATTTATCAATCCCCTGCTCTGAATGAAAATCAAATAGTAACCAATCAGTAATTATTTTTTTACTAAATGTCAGTGATTAATATCAGTTACAAGAATTTTTACAATTTATTATAAATGCATTTTTGATGCTTATTTTAATACAAATCAGATTTAGTTTCATTATGTCACTATATGATGGAGTACACACAAAAAATGACTGCTGGACAACATGAAACACTGGATTTTGTCATTAGGTGAATATCTGTAGAATTCTTCTGAGTCAGTATGCCAGAAAACATTGAGGATAACAGTTGTATTGGTTTCAATGATTTTCTTCAATAAGTGATGACCAATTGACATAAACATGTGACTGTCATGAGTAAAAAAACAAGATGATGTCTTGTGAAAGATAATTGATTGACATAAATAAGAAATCTATCATGAGGAAACCACAAGATTATGTCCAGTGCAAGAACTATCTAAATGCATGCTGGGTTTTGAAGAAATATTTTGAAACTATGGTATGCTCTTAAAGCAAAACAGCAATACAGCCTCATTCAGTCCACGTAGTCACAACAACTGATGTCACATGTGAACACATGGCTTATTTGTTTTTTTTTAGGATGTGATAGTGTTTGTGCAATCAGAAATTGGTTTCCAGCATGAAACAATCAACCAAAATCCATATTTGTAAGCTTTGGAAACTTATATCATGATTTGTGGAAAATAGATGATTGTTTCTCTCATCATGAAAATGCACTTGCTCAAACATTAGTGAGTAATAAACATTTATTAATTAAAAATGGTATAACACTAGTTCTATATTTACCTGATCCTACCCTGTCTTATGTTTATTATTTTCTGAGATAAAAAGAGATCTCAAAGGAAATCATTTTGCTGATGTTGAAAAGGTGAATCAAAAATGACAGTTGTACAAAATAATGTGCTAAAATAATGACTTTAAAAATGTTTTGAGCAATGGGTAAATTATTTGAGTCAATGTATTGATCCAAATGAAAATTATTTTGAAGGAGATTTAAGTTTGAAATTATACAAATAAGTATGCTGTCTTTTATGAATGATTTCTGGTTTCAGTTGTATAAACTGTCATGTTTATATTTTCATTATTTAGGTAAATTATCAGATAAAATATTCATGTCTACTAATATTATTCAAAAACGTTTCTGTAAAATTAATACAATTTATATTTTTGATATTATTCTGAAAGATTAAATTTAGTCAAAATTAAACATCTTTTCAAATTAAAACATGTTTACGCCTGTTCAGATATTATTATATTTTTTGTACAGAGAAGCATTGTAACTGTAATAATGTTTAACAGTTTATGTGTATACTTTTTATACACTTTTATTTAACATATCCTATTTTTTATCTGTCTATCTGATGAAATTAACTCAATATTCATCCATTTCCCAATTTTTTGTCTAGTTGAAACTTTGAATATATATATTGCTAATAATAATATTTTTATTTTACAATTTTTAAACAATTTTAGCAAAAAATTAATAGAAACTGTAAATTTTTAATTTTATATGACATATGATGTGATATGATGTACTGTAGCTTCTTCTTAAACAAAGTTAAGAATCTCTCAGCAGTTATGTCCAGAGAAACCTGTTAGCCACTTTATTTTCCATTCCCCACTCTTAAGTTTTCCCATATTCTACTCCATCCAATTTTCATAACAAAATCTTTGTCAACTCTATGTGATGTGATGTGACATAGTAGTTTTTTTAATCAACTGTTCTTTTTGTTTGTTTGTCATTAAACTTAATCAAGTGCAGTTGGAGTTTTCTGCAGACCACTGATCTTTTGGCTGGCGATTTATCGAGTATATTGGTTTTTTTTTCTTGGTAAAGATTTTATTTTCTATAGTTCTGATTACATAGTCCATAATCTTCCCATTTCTTGTGTGAGACTAACCTTGGCATGTTTAAACGTATGTGGCCTTTCCATTAGTTCACCATAAACATCCATCTTTCTAAATCCCTATAGAAAAAAAAAATTGGTTTAGGTGAAGTGCTAGCAGGAAGATATAAGCCATTCTTATATTATAGGTGAGAAATGAACTTTTTTCCACTACTTTTTTCCAATATGCCATCTAGTGGATTAAATTGTATTTAACTTTAATTTCAGAAATTACAAAAAACTAAGAAATAGAAAATAAAAAAACATTAAAAAATATTTAAAAAAAGCTTTTATTCATATAAATGCACTAAAAAGTAAAATACAAATTTCACAGTATTTTTGATATTATGCAACCAAAATAAAAGTGTGGTTCTAAACGTGAATATTGTGTTTATTTTGGTTACATAATATTTATAACACTGTGAATGATGAAAGTTTAATTCTTTTTTTATTTTTAGCACATTTATGTGAATACACATTTAAATGTTTTTGTGGTTATTTTATTAAATTTACATTACATTTATATTCATTTAAAGGATTTGTATGTCAGAGAATTACCATTCTTGTTCAGATACTTTCTTCTGTATGTAAATTGATGTACTCCTTAATTGCTAAACGTAATTTTGCTTCATACAGTGAATTTTCTTTCAAGTATGAAGTGAGTCATCAATAGTCAAGACACAGTTGGCCTCCTCAAATTCGTAAATAACTATGTACAGCAACTTATATGAGGTCTAAATGGTTAATATCAAATGATTTGAAAGAAAACTTAAAATGACTACATTAATCTTTATTGCTGTTTTCATCGTGAAAATAAACATAGTTTATTTCAAACCAAAGAAATAACTTAATCATCTTATGTTTCAATTGCATTAAGATTCATTTCTCGCAGTTATATATATATATATATTAATGTGCCATGATTTTTTTGCTTATTAATATCTGCATTTTAATTTTTTTTGTTATATATATACAAGTTAAATATATTTACATAAATGCTATTTTTCTTTTACTAATCTTTAGTTTTCCTTTTATTTAGGAGAAATTGTCATAAATAGTTTATATATTTACAATTTCTTTGATTTTAAATATAGCATAAGTTATAATAAAAACAAATATTTTTCAATAACATATTAATTATACATAATAAAATATGAATTGAACACACATATATATATATATATATATATATATATATATATATATATATGTTGTTCTTTCTTAAATTAGTATGTTTTTTTAAAACTCACAATAGCTAAAACACAATTTTTTACACTCTAACTATAATTGGTATTTCATACCATTCATAAGATATAAATTTGTTTTATATACATATATCATTTCAAATATTATTTTTTCATCAGCAGTATTTACAATAAATGTAAAAGAATTTAAGCAAAATAATTTGAAAAATATAACCAGAAAATAAAGTAAAATTATTTTGTTTAATTGGATCCAGTTGGCAGCTTTTTTATAATCAGTTATTTTCATAAAATAAATTTGTTTTCCACTATAGTTGCCACTAGTTACAATAGATTTTATTATATTTATTTTAAAAAATAACAAACATATAATTTAAAAAGATGAAAAATTTTGCAGCCAAGTGTTATAAAATACCATGAAAACAGAAAAAGAAATGTAAAAAATTAAACCTATATGAGATAAATATTTGAATTTTGCATACTAGAAACCTTCTTAAGAAAGTACTAAGAGGGACACCTGTTCAGTTTAAAAATAAGATGAAATTAGATATTCAAACATTGATAGTGTCATCACATACCTCTTGTAGCTATTGCAGCTTAATATACTTTTTGATATGATTTTTTTTATTGCAAGTTTTTTAATTCAGTAACTAATTTACTGCATAATTTAAAAGCATAATATTTTCTTATTTTAGTTTCATATTTATTACAATATTTTGCAGCAATGTATAAAACTATTATTATTAGACTTATTCAAATTGTTTTAAATTATATTTTTCTAAAAAATATAAAAAAAAAAAATTGGTTCTATAATTATGTACGCAAAAAGTTCATTAAAATATTGTATTCTTGTAACCATATTTTTTTCTTTTCTTATACATTTTTTTTTTCTATTTCATTAAATTTTTTTTTTGCAATAATTCTAGTCTTTTAATATAAAAACAACTCTAAGATTATGAAGTGCTGTTCCTTATCTCCATAAAGATTTTTTCAAAGATTGATATATAACAATAAGAATTTCTATTATCAGAGTATGCACCTTTGAATTATGATGAATCACATAAGTTTGGAGGTTGTCATAAAGGTATAGATGAAAGTTTGCAATATATTGTTTCTTTAAGAAACCACATTTATTGACGCAAGAAAACAAAATAATCTTATTGATAATTTGGATTTAAATTTATTGCAACATGATAGTAATGTTTATTTGTTTTGCTACATAATTCTAAGTAAAGGCAAAATGATTTTTCCAAAATTTGAATTTGTATTTTTAAAAGTCTACTCATCATAAATATAACATGTGTGAGTGATGCATGTTTGATGGCTTTTAAAAGACTGCTTGAAAATATTTATTCTTTATCATTGAAATATTTTTTCTGCACCTTTTACAGAAACTGTACCTCATAAAGAAGTCCTGTGACAATATAAAATCTCTGTAAAATAAGATTCTCTATTAGAAATATAAGAGGGATTACTAATGCTTTTGATACAGTTGCATATTCAAACATGCATTTCAGCATTTAAATGAATTTTCTGTTTTGTCAAATGTATGTTACATTTTTTAACAGATAAGAAAAATATTTGTGAAAGTCCAATTGTTTGTCCAAAGAAATTAGAAGCATTTTGGATATCAAATTCAATCAATAATATATTTTCTATGAATAGGTCCAGACAGCAGTTGTATCCCAAATTAATCAATTTTGCAACTTTGTTCTTTTCATTACACTCAATCCATCTCTCTCTTTCTATCTCTTATATTATTCAGCAAAATCAATATTTTCCATCCTTTCTTGTTATTTCCACTCACATTCCCCTCCAAAACACCTTTCATTAAATTACTCTTTCTTCCTAATATATGTCCAATCCAGTTTCTCTTTCTCTCTCTTTCCTCAATCAATCTTTTTTTTTCATTTACTCTTTCCAAAACTTCTTCATTTTTCATTTTATTCATCCAACTAAATTGTTCCCTTCTTCTCCATGACCTCAATGACTTCAATCTATTAATGTTTTAATACTTGTTTGTGTTTCACAACCATACATGGATACACCCCTCAAAACCATTTAATTATTTTTTACTTTAATTTTCTCTTCAAAAGTAGTATTTTTTTTTCCAAATAATGCTTCCTTTGTCAGGACTATTCTTCTTTTAACTTCATTTTCACTTTTTACATCCTCACTTAACCAAATACCCAAATATCTAAATCCATTTACCTATTGAACCTCACATATTCCAAATCATCTGATAAACAATCAAAGACTGATTTCCACTGGAGCACCCCCCCCCAGGTGGTTACAAAACTATTTGCAACAATTTTCTTTGCAATACCATTTACCTTGGTGAATCATGTAAAAACATTCAATCAGGGTTGCATAACATGGATATTTGTATAATCACACAAAGTCAATATCGCTGTCTTTTATTTTTGTAGAGCATGAGATTGAACATGGTCACAGATTTGAGATGGTGTGTGGGGATTTAGTATGCTGTGAGGGAAATGACAAAAATGTAAAGTTAAAAAAGCATGGCATGTAGTCAATAATGTGCATGCTATTAATAAGAAAGGTTCATGTATACCATTTCAAAAATGTGGATTATGTAAATTATCTCATTTCCATTTTCTCTTAGAATAATTAAATAACATCTTATTATACTACTTTTTACTCATGGAAATTAATATTACTATGGTTATGATTATATAATAATGGAAAACATGCTAAGCATATGAATTTTTGTAAAATATAATCTTTTCTTATGAAACACACAAAAAAAAACATGAACTTATTATTGAACCATATTATTGTAAATTCCAACTTGTTGTCTTTTTGTATTCTCCCTATCCATAAACATTTGGTCTTTTCAATATTAACTTTGATTCAATATTCCATATATTTTTTCACTAATTTATTCAACATATTCTGAAGACACTTTTCATCCTCATCTGTAAGTCATAATCATCTGCAAATTCATTTTATTATTCTACCTCAACATTTGCTCTTCCACAATCTAAATATTTAATTAACATCTTCTAAATAAAAAATTAAAAAGGACAGGTTATGTACTGCATACTTGCCTAATTCTTCTTTTTATATTTACTTCATCAATATCATTGGATAGTAAAGTAAGTCTTATAAAATAATGTGTTAAATTGGCAAATGGAATTAAAAGTGAATTTTTACATATATGAGAAGTTAAATTTCTTTTAATGCGAAATGTTCAAGATTAAAAGAGATTAAGGGATTAAGATAAAAGAATTGTTAGAAGATGAGAGATTTGAAGAACTCAAAAATGTTGCAAAAGTTGAAAAGCAGAGTTTCAAATGTAGCTGCACCGAATTTGAAAGTAAGAAAGTAAAACTTATGCTCAAATAATGAAGCTGTATTGGGCAATTGGTTGCAAGATAACATTTAAGATTTATTATTTGGATTCTCACTTGAATATTTTTTTGGGTAGAAAGAAAGATTAGCATGTTAATCAATATATTTGTAATGTATAAAAGTGTTGCTATGATTACTGGATATCCAATGAACTGACTTCTTACTGCTGTGCATTTAAGACAGATATTCCATCAATAAAAAAAATCAAAGCTATCATTAAAAGTAAAGTTTGTTCTTTTTCATTAGATTTTAAGAAGTATATACATTTATGTTTTATTTTTTCAAAAATATAATTTCATTCATGAGCCATTCTTGGTCGTAAAAAATTACAATGCATTTGTTGTTTGGGATAATAAATATTACTTGTTCCAGATGTATTTTTCTCTTCAATTTTTGAAAATATTTTCTTATAAAAAAATAGACCTAAAATATTTTATAAATAATAAATAGCGATTTTTATTTTTTTAAAAAAGGCCCTCAGCTATACTTTGGTTTATGTACCCTAATATTTGGCATAAATTATAAAGCTCACAGATTATACTTTCTGGATCAATTCTAGTTGAAGATAATTTAAAGAAAATGATCAGCAGAGCAAAACTGATGTTCTCAGCTCTACATTTTAGTGCTCAAAATCATTTAAACACTCAACTATTCAGCTATATCAAAGATCACATGATCATCATTTACAATTCGTACACAAACTGTTAAAACTGCAGCAAACTATCCCTACAATAGTGCCACCCAGTGCAAGCTTTAGCAATTAATATATGCAAGAAAGTTTGTCATAAAATTTCTATCCAGTATTTATTCATCCAATATCTCCAAGACTATATTCTAGTTTGTGCCTTTCATCAGAGAAGAGTCATGCATCTGAGAGCACTTTATCTAGTTCTTAGAATCTAATGCAATCTTCCAGTAACCATCTTAGTTAACTATAAGGCTGTCCAAGATAAAAACACAATAATGTTTTAAATCCAATCTCAATTTATTTGTATAGTCATATAGATCTGTATCCAGTTCATTATCTTTACATTTTCTTCACACTGCTGAAATCCATAAGCTAAAAACTAGTCTGGGGATATTGGATGGGTAAGCACTAGATAGAGATTTTATGCACAAACAGGCTTGCAGTGAGTTGCACTACTGTATGAAGACTTTGCTACTATATCAAAATGCATTACTATGAATGTACACAGTATGTTGAAATGAAAATTTGATTAATCATGCTGACAAGAAGTTCTCTCTCTGAATCAACACATACTACATAATAACATAGTTTAACTATATACTATACACATTAACACTGGTATGATGGGATCCTAATTTAATATATAAATTGTGACAATATGCTTTATATCTTACTCATAATGGAACATTGCATCATAATTACATTTTGTTTTAACCTGGTAGTGAAATGTTTGAATTGATTCAAATTGTATATGATAGTAGAGTCTTAAAGTGTGAGTACATTATTAAGTGGTTTTGAAGATTTTATGATAAACATCACACGATCACCATCTCTTATGCTTGTGTATAACTGCTGTTAAAACAGGCAAACTCACTACACATATTGCCACACACAGCAAGCTAGAGTAATCAATGGATGTCAAAAGGTTGCCTAATAGTATAGTGGTGGCTATGGTTATTAAAGAACCAGAGACACCAAAATGTATGGGTACTGAGCTGAGTTCAGACCCACATGACTATATAAGCTAATGGATTTGGATTGAAAACATTAAAGGGTTTCCAGTTTAAGACTCATAGTTTTGTGATTAAATGGAGATAAAAGGTGGCTGCTCGAGGGTTGCATTAGACCCTAAGATCTAGGTGCAGTGCTCTCAGATCCAAGTATTCTCACTGACGAAGGCCACAAGCCAGAAACTAAACTAGTCTGGGGATATTGAATGAGTAGGCACTAGATAAGGATTTTATGCACAAGCCTTCTGGAATCCATTGATTACTTTAGCTTGCTGCGTGTGGCAATATGTATAGTGAGTTTGCCTGTTTTAAGATTTTATGGTGGCAGGAAAAACATTAAAGATAACCTACAAAGACATTTCAACACTGTCACCTTTTAAACTGCAATTCATGATTGAAATGTACTACCATCCTAAAAGTTTTGTAGTGAATAGCCAAACTATGTTTCTATGAAACACATGAATTGATTCACATGCATTCGTTTAAAATTGATACCTAGGTCGTTTGAATTGAGAACCAGTTTATTGGAACAGACTATATATATTGAGGGATGATTTAATTATTAAATGTTATCTATTTATGATTATAAAATATTACTTTCTGGCTTCAGCTTTCAGTCTTTGAGTAATAGATTTATCTTTTATTCTTCACTGGATAAGATATGATCTGAAAATGAAAGCATTTCACTGTTTAAAGTAATGCAGAAAAATAAAATAAATATCATTAGCAGTGGTGAAGCTTTTAAAAATTCCACCTTGAAGTGTAAAAGGATGGAAAGTATTCCCAGAACTAAAGCAATTCTGTGGATATTGTCTGAATTTACAAGTTTTATAATTCTAACAATAAAGAGAAAAGATTAGGAGGAACAAAACATTGAAAATATTTATAGTGCGAAAAATATAAAACGCATTTCTGAATCGTAGAAACATCTGGCAGCAGATAATTTTGATATTAATTGGTTAGTATTGTTATTGTTGTACACGTTTTAAAAATATTATGTACATATGCGCACATACACATTATACGTAAAATTACATTAAAAAACATTTCTAAAAAGTTAATTATATATATCGTAATAGGACGATGACTCCTAGAAAACATGACAAGTCTCTAAATTAGGCCATATTTTTATTTTATCTAGATACAATTTTATACTCTTAATTATTTCTAAATTATGTTTAATTTATACGAACAATTATGAGACCCACTTATCCTATTAAACATGATCACATGACCTTTAACATTAAACGAATACCAAAGTATTTACTCAATGGCACAAGAATACGAAGATACTCCTCATTATTAAATATCTAAATATTCCCTTGACCAACCATAATACTAAATAAATATCATAAAACATTTATAATCATTAAGTTAAATTAATTAATAAGTTTAAACTATCATTTTATTGTATATTTATTTCTTATTATTATCACTTTTATAAAATTATAAATAATAATAACCATAATAATAATATTATGATAAGGAGATCTCAGCATTATCATTGATTTTTAATAAGTTATTCATTCCACGTATTAGATATCAAGATGGATTTTACTAACTCTATAGGTAGGATATTAATTAAGAAAAGACTCATCACCTTAATCTATAACTAAAACTATACTATTATTTTATATTTTATGTTCTCTAATATTTTAATAATAAATAACTTCTGATATCTAAATTATAATCATAATTTATAACTCCAAATAATAACTAATTCATAATGTGATTTATAGATATAATAAACATCTCCACACGTGATTTACTATAAATAAATATACTTTATTAGATTTATAATATATTTTATTAATGACTTATGTGATCAATGTAAATTGGAATAAATTAATGTATCTTTTACGAAATGTTATTCTCTTCTATTTATTATACATTATCTTTATTTAAATGGTTCCTTATTCAAATTTTAGATAATACACTTTAATGAGTGTAATGCAATTAATACTCTATAAGGATGGTATAGTGAGATGACTCAAACAAAAGAAATGCAACTCAACTTATTTACTTCAAATTATAAACATTAACTTTATTAACATATTATTTACAAAATCTTTTAATAATTATTTTTGACGTAATAAATAAATTAACACATAACAATATATATTAAAAAAATATTATATAATAATATACAGTAAAATATTTAAACACTCAAACATTTATATTCCCTTTCATTATAATTACATCTGTCTTAAATTTAATACCCCATTTTTATACGATGAGGTTCTGTTATTATACTGAACTTTATAATAAATTATGTGATCCTTCTTTCCACCTTAACCCAATAAAATAATAATTCAATAATTATTGAATCATTAATTTCTCATTATATCAGATTTAATTTTCCAATAGCATTATTATTAACTATGTGACCAAATAAAAAATAAAAATATTATACGATACACTTTCAAATATAACAACTTATCTTATCCTGAAATAATTTACATTTCAAGTTTACGATAATGTCCTAAATGTTGATATACCACTTTTAGGACATCTTAAAATAACAAAATCCTAATATTTATTTTATATAAACAACTCAGCTATTAGCTTTCTATTTCTAATTTTATCAATGCAAATTTTCTTGTATTCACCTCCAATCTCTATGTTTTACTTACGTCTCTTACCCATAATAGACTATAATGACATATAAATTATGATTAGCTATAACCCCATCATAATTATACTAAATTATTTATAGTTGAATATAAAATCAAAGTTTAAATATCACAATATATTATATCAATATTATATTCGAACACATACAGATACCATCTTACAATAAATATGTGTGATTACTTTCATTTGTATATATTACTAACTTATTGTTTATCCTTCTTTATCATAACTATTTAATAATATTTACTAAAATAAACAAAATTTTAAACAAATAATTACATCTAATTACATAATACAGATTAGTAAATGTTATACACCCACTCTATACCATTATTAATAATAATTCCTTAAATTATAAAAATTAAACGAGATTCAAACACTTTGTTAATAGTTTTTTTCCTTATAAAACATATGCCTTTATCCCAGTTCATCATTGAAGATCATTAATTTTAATGGGTACCAAATCATTTCAAACACTTTAAAGTAATGGAAGTGTTAATGTCCCCTGCCCCAACTTCTGCTCTTCTTCTTATAATAATATCTTAAATAACAAAATTCCATGGCAAACAGATTTTTTTACACTTTGTCTGATTTTTTTCTCTTAATAATCAAATATTACTTCTATTTGTATCTTATAATTTTATTTATAAACTTCTTGAGTTTATTATAATACTGACATTTCACCAATTCTCCACTATACTTGTTTTCATATTGTTTTATTTCTTATGTATTACTTGTCAATGTTATCCTTTTGAAAATAGTATTTTATACATTCTCTCTTAATGTAGCCTGACTTTATCCTTAATATATGTGTTACCACCCAACTAATATAATGTTTACTTCCCTAGTTTATCCAAACCTGTCCACTGAAGTTCATATTTATTTCTGATTATTTGTCCTCAGTACTTATTTATTTTTTCACACTTATCTTCACGGTATTTATAAATACTTCATTTATTTTCAAAGCAAACTGCTATAGTCTTATTATGCATGCAAACATAATCTTTATTTAATTTTTTCATTTTATTCTCCTTCATACATATCCACATATACTATTAACTTTTTATCCTTCATTTATTATATATAATTCATCCTAAAAGTTCTTTATACATGCCAGTCATACTAGAATTAATAACTATCTGTTCATATATTTTATATCATTGAAATTATCATTCAGATACATTTTTATATGTTCTCTTCTAATATTAAGTTCACTTTTCCATAGGAAAATATTTCCTCTATCATTCTTTACTGATTTAGTTTTAACTATATTAAACAATTTATACTTACCTCTGTCATGAATAATTTTTTTTATTCCTCAACTGATTTCAACTTAATCTTTTACAAATTTTATGATTGCTACAATGTATAGATATCTCAGCATACTTAATAATAAAATCATGTATTAATTTACTACTCAATATGGGTTACCTTGAGTTTCTTTATTAATTTATAGCATTTTAGCATAAATTTAGAGTTTTTCCCTTCCATTCTTTTTATATATTTTTTCAATATAATGACTCCAAGATATTTCTCAAAATTAGTAAACTGTTGATTTTGCCACTAGAGATTTACTTTCCTTCACTTCTTCATTTTAAGAAAAAAACTTTATAATATATATTTTTAAATTCTCAAGTATATCATAATCACTTACTTTTTCAAAATAATAATATTTAAAAGAATTTAAACAAACTTTTAGAGAAGAACAAAATTATTTTTCTTCCAATATGTAATCTTTTTTTTTTTACTTTTCCCTCATTTTTTTCTCTTCAAAACATCTTCTTTTTAAAATATTCCAAATTGTGCTCTCTCATTGGTTAATTTTTGTATTCTCTATGTTCAGAATATTTAATTTATTACATTTAGTTGGACAATCTTTTAAAAATAAATATCTGTTTAAAATATTTATCAATAAAGAAAAACAATATCTTTACCAAACTTAATAAAAATATAATTTATTTTAATCCAATTCATATCATTTTAATTTTATTTTTACACAGACTAGATCCTACATTAATTTTATAAACTTTTCATCACAAAATTAATAATATAAATTTTTTTTTAAAAATAAAATTAAGACTTCACTGGAAATAGCCATTAATTTATAATATCAGATGTGCACAGGCATGGTTATCTATCTCTTTAATGCATATTTTCATTTATAATATTAGATTTGAATTTCCCTACAATTTTAAATACTATTAACATTTAATTATTAACAAATATTATTAAGTTAAGTTTTATTATTTTATCTCTTATATATCTTTTAAATTGAATACTTTAAACAACATTTATGTAATTTATGCTACTTTAAATGAAAATCCCATGTTCAAACCCTTCACCAACTAAAATTATCTTTATTTTTTTAAATTTAATAAATAGATATATTTACTTTATAAAATTTAAAATTATACACCTTACAATTTATTCTCAATTTACTTTTAATAGGGTATACCAAAATAAAAGGGTAAAATATACTATTAAACTTAATTTTGTGAACCTAATCAGATACTTCATTTAGCTTACATGATTTATTTAGAAAAAAAAAATATTACAGAAGAAATAAATGAAGAGTTTTTTGATTCAAAATAATCAGATAAATTGCATAAAATAAAAGATTAATCTTTGTAACTTATTCTTTGAGATAGAATTCCCCAAACTAGGTTCTGTTGAACACTGGTGTTTCATAGAAGGTCAATAAGTATTCCATGAAAAAAAAAAGAAATTCTTGTAAATTAGTAGCCTTGTACAATTTCAAATACTATATTAAAGTTGTGTTTTAAATGTGTGAATTGCATTGTTCTGAAAAATGTTTGTACTGGTGTCAAGTTAAACATTTTCAAATAAGTTGTCAACTGCAAATTAAGCAGTTGTAAAGCTTCATAGAGCAGTTCACATGGACATTGGTACATGGAAATACCTACTTATTTATCAAAATTTGCAATATTATTTTGGAATAAATATTTATTTTATTTTAAACTCTTATACTTATTTATGTTATTTGTTTTTAAAATTGGAAAAAAAAAACTATCTTTCTATTACAAATAGCCAAGTGTTCCATTAAAATTTTAGAATTTGTAAAATGTTCCATGATGAAATAAGTTTGGGAAAAGCCACTTTAAAACATATTTTTAGTTTAATAGTATACTATATGAACCAATTTCAAGTCTATTGTTATTTTCAATGTTCTACTTAGTTTAGTATTGGATAATAGCAAATTCTGTAGATCAAACCCATATTATAAAGTTTACTTTTCTTCCTACTGGAACTCTTGATCAATACACCATTTGATTACTTATTTTATTTTTAATTATATATATATATATTGTACCGAGATATATCAGGAAGGAGTGTGCTTGCTTCGGTGGTACACATAATTTTAAAAAAAAATAATATAAATTGATAAACGATTTGTGTAAATATTAATAAAAATAAAAGATCTCGTAGGGTAAAATAAGAATAAGGATTTTTTTCTCATAGACAGGTTATCGTTAAAAGCATAAAATAAATAGTTTTATAATATATAATTTTGAATCGTATTTAAATAAAACCTAAAGAATTAAAAATTGATTTAACTAAATTTGATTTGATTAAAATTTGATTTAACTAAATTGAAATTCGATTTAAGATTGCTTTAAGAAAAAAAAAAAGAAAAAGCAAGGTGGAATTCGTTTTGTCTTATAATCATAATAAAAAAAAGAAAAAATATATGTAATTGAATGAATGTAGTGAACAATGGGAGCTAATGACAAACATAAGAAATTTCCATTAAACGGCTAATTAGTGAAAATAACTTTAACAAAGAAATTGAAAATAACTTTAACAAAGGAATTGAAATAACTATAACAAAGAAAGTGAAATAAAGAAATTGAAATAACTCTAGCAGAGAATACAAAGAAATTAAATGACCAATGCGAACACCAGAAAATCAGCACGGACCATAACTGAAACACCAGAGGATTAGTTACGTATTGTAGATTGAATCCGCAAGATAAGGACTGTAAAATATAAAAAGGGCGAATTTTCTATTCAAGCACTTCTTATACTTACTTAATCATCTCTACTTAATCACAGCTTAATCTTACTTATTCTTATTCATTCATTAATTATATTATTTTCATAGATCGAGAGTATACGTCTAAAGTAAAATGCTGCATTGTTAAACCCATCGTGTGAACAACCGGCCGAATCCTTCCATGCAATACCAACAGCAGACAGTTCAAATTTCGATCATGGTCGTGTAAAACAAGAAGGAGACGGAGTGTCCACGTGGAGCCCACAGGATCCCAAAGACATCGGGAAATGGATTGCAAGGAGTTAGTGCTAACTGACCAAAGGAAATACTATTAGAAGCAACGCTCAGAACCGTGCATAGGGGAGAAAGCTAGGTAATGTTTATTTCAATTTCTAATTCACTAATAAAAAGCCGTAATAATAAACTCTGAACTTTATCTTATGAACAATAACTACTAAGTGTCTTTAGCTCCATTACCCAGAGATTTTAGTGTGATTTCAGATATAAGTGTATGAGTATAATTATTTTCAAATATATTTATAATATGAGATTTTAGTGTGATTTCAAAGATAGTGTCTGCGTATAATTAATTTTCAAAATGTATTTCAGTGTGATTTCAAATATAAGTGTATGCGTATGATTATTTCCAAAATGTATTTATAATATGAGATTTTATTGTGATTTCAACTATAAGTGTGCGTATAATTATTTTTGTATTTATAATATGAAATTTTGATTGCATTAAATTTTATCTAAACTTGAACGAAAGTGTAGTTAATTATATTATAAGACCAAACGAAGTATAATAGCGTAAATGAAGATTTCATGGTTTAGTAATTACTCAAATTAGATTTAAATTAAATAATTAAATAAAAGAAAAAGAGAGAGCGAGAAAATTAGCGCCGAGAAAGATTCTAAAATTGATTTTTAAGTAGGCGGAGTATATTTTATTGATTATTGTAGCTGAGCTAGCGGGAGCGGATACTAGACCATATTGGTCAAGCAGACTTGTCGACAAGGTCGGCTGGCGCCCATAGGATTTTTTCCTTTAAATAAATAAAAAGTTTGATTGGCTAATATGTTGTCTAGTAAACGAGTATAAATGTTATTGGCAAATGTTTTCCAATGATATTGATTACTCTACCCGTAGTACTGACAGCCCTGTGATAGGATTTTGTGTAAGAGGGAGGTACAGAATTCTGATCGAGTCGTTATTATAAAATTTAAAACATTGTTATTGATTTTTATAAATGATGTTTTTATAAAATTTACGAGACGACGTAAGAGGGTGGAGGTATAACAAATGGCGCGTCAACGTGGAACAAAACTAAACGTTTTGGATGGCAGAACCGATGTGAGTTAAGCGGTGTGGCCAGAGTCGTGTATGAGTGACAGAAGTGATAGTTAGTAAAAAAAAAAAAGAAGCGGGAGGGAGCGTGATAGTAGGATTAGAAAACGGTATAAGCAGCGCAACTGTAAAGGTGATTTTGCAATTATATAAAACGTGGAGGCATAGGGACACTCCGGGGAATTTTAGTATAAGAAAAAAAAAAGGGGAACTGGGAAGGTTAGGTTTTGGTTGTACGTGCGTAAGTTTATTATTATTATTATTAAAAAGAAAAAAATGGACGAAAGTGGAAACGACGGGAGGGCAAAGCCAGAAGTAAGCCCGATTTTTTTTAAAAAATCCGCAAATGGTGGAAGAAAGCGCATTCCAAATTTTGATGAACATGATGAAAGAGATACGCCAAGACATTAAACAAAATCAACAGGAAATGAAGCAGGAAATAAATGAACTTAGGATAGAGATGAGAGAAATGAAACAGGAATTGACAGCAAGAATGGACGCATTCGAGGAAGTGATAGGAGTAGTGAAAAAGAGTGTAGAAGAAGAAAAGTACGAAGTATTAGAATTAAAAGAAAATATAGAAGCGAAGGAAGAGTCAAGCAGTATAGGGAAAAGCCAGCTAGAAGAGAGAATAGTACGCGTGGAAGAGATATGTCAAGACTTAATAAGTAGCCAGGAAACGACGTGACAGGAATTAGGGAACTTAGAGAATGAAATAGAGACCACCAAGAACATCAAAACAAAAGTAAAGGAGATATGTAAAGACGTAGTGGGGGACACAGGGCAGAAAATAAGACAGATAGAACAGAAGTATGAGGAGTTTAAGATTGAGAATAGGCACAGTGAACAGACGAGTAGATTTATGGAGAAGCAGTTTGCCATTTCGGTATTTAAAGTGGAGGTAGGAGAGAACCCACTGAAACACTTAGAAAGCCTGAATAATGTGTTTTATAATAAAAGTTTACTGGAAGAGGACAAGGTTGCGGTGGCCAGTAGTTACCTCCAAGAGACGGCACGTGATTGGTGGCACACCTTGGACGAGAAACCGCAAACATTCGGAGAATACAGACGGGCTATGTTAAGGGCATTTTGGAATGAGGCTAGGCAAGACGGAATCATGTATAAGATATCCCACGAGAGATATGCAAGTGCGCGGGGAGAGACGTATGCGAAATTCTTTTACCGACAAGTGTCAAAACTTAAGGCACTGACGGCATTCCCTATGTCAGATGGTCAAATAATCAGAACACTACGCAATAATATGCCGCCAAACATACAACAACTAATGCTAAGTAAAGACGGACGGTCAGTGGAGGAAATGGCGGAATTTCTAACACAGATTGATTATGGCAATCTAGCTAGGGAACCTCCAGATCGATACAGGAGATGGGATGGGTACAATGACCCACATGGCAAGAAGAGAGAACCACCTGATCGAGCGTAGATAAAAATAAAATTGATGAATAAATGGGTATAACGGGACCGCAAACTTAACAAGTAACACGGACACACGAGAATAAGAGAGGACGAACTTCCATCAAAATAAATCGAGGGAAATGTATAATAAAAAAAGAATTAAACATTGAAACTAAAACCTTCAGATTGATATTTTAGTTTCAAAAAAGGGGGGATGGAGAAATGTACCGAGATATATCAGGAAGGAGTGTGCTTGCTTCGGTGGTACACATAATTTTAAAAAAAAATAATATAAATTGATAAACGATTTGTGTAAATATTAATAAAAATAAAAGATCTCGTAGGGTAAAATAAGAATAAGGATTTTTTTCTCATAGACAGGTTATCGTTAAAAGCATAAAATAAATAGTTTTATAATATATAATTTTGAATCGTATTTAAATAAAACCTAAAGAATTAAAAATTGATTTAACTAAATTTGATTTGATTAAAATTTGATTTAACTAAATTGAAATTCGATTTAAGATTGCTTTAAGAAAAAAAAAAAAAAGAAAAAGCAAGGTGGAATTCGTTTTGTCTTATAATCATAATAAAAAAAGAAAAAATATATGTAATTGAATGAATGTAGTGAACAATGGGAGCTAATGACAAACATAAGAAATTTCCATTAAACGGCTAATTAGTGAAAATAACTTTAACAAAGAAATTGAAAATAACTTTAACAAAGGAATTGAAATAACTATAACAAAGAAAGTGAAATAAAGAAATTGAAATAACTCTAGCAGAGAATACAAAGAAATTAAATGACCAATGCGAACACCAGAAAATCAGCACGGACCATAACTGAAACACCAGAGGATTAGTTACGTATTGTAGATGGAATCCGCAAGATAAGGACCGTAAATTATAAAAAGGGCGAATTTTCTATTCAAGCACTTCTTATACTTACCTAATCATCTCTACTTAATCACAGCTTAATCTTACTTATTCTTATTCATTCATTAATTATATTATTTTCATAGATCGAGAGTATACGTCTAAAGTAAAATGCTGCATTGTTAAACCCATCGTGTGAACTACTGGCCAAATCCTTCCATGCAATACCAACAGCAGACAGTTCAAATTTTGATCATGGTCATGTAAAACAAGAAGGAGACGGAGTGTCCACGTGGAGCCCACAGGATCCCAAAGACATCGGGAAACGGATTGCAAGGAGTTAGCGCTAACTGACCGAAGGAAATACTATTAGAAGCAACGCTCAGAACCGTGCATAGGGGAGAAAGCTAGGTAATGTTTATTTCAATTTCTAATTCACTAATAAAAAGCCGTAATAATAAACTCTGAACTTTATCTTATGAACAATAACTACTAAGTGTCTTTAGCTCCATTACCCAGAGATTTTAGTGTGATTTCAGATATAAGTGTATGAGTATAATTATTTTCAAATATATTTATAATATGAGATTTTAGTGTGATTTCAAAGATAGTGTCTGCGTATAATTAGTTTTCAAAATGTATTTCAGTGTGATTTCAAATATAAGTGTATGCATATGATTATTTCCAAAATGTATTTATAATATGAGATTTTATTGTGATTTCAACTATAAGTGTGCGTATAATTATTTTTGTATTTATAATATGAAATTTTGATTGCATTAAATTTTATCTAAACTTGAACGAAAGTGTAGTTAATTATATTATAAGACCAAACGAAGTATAATAGCGTAAATGAAGATTTCATGGTTTAGTAATTACTCAAATTAGATTTAAATTAAATAATTAAATAAAAGAAAAAGAGAGAGCGAGAAAATTAGCGCAGAGAAAGATTCTAAAATTGATTTTTAAATAGGCGGAGTATATTTTATTGATTATTGTAGCTGAGCTAGCGGGAGCGGGTACTAGACCATATTGGTCAAGCAGACTTGTCGACAAGGTCGGCTGGCGCCCATAGGATTTTTTCCTTTAAATAAATAAAAAGTTTGATTGGCTAATATGTTGTCTAGTAAACGAGTATAAATGTTATTGGCAAATGTTTTCCAATGATATTGATTACTCTACCCATAGTACTGACAGCCCTGTGATAGGATTTTGTGTAAGAGGGAGGTACAGAATTCTGATCGAGTCGTTATTATAAAATTTAAAACATTGTTATTGATTTTTATAAATGATGTTTTTATAAAATTTACGAGACGACGTAAGAGGGTGGAGGTATAACAATATATATATATCAAATCAAAACTACCCCAAAACCAAAATTAAACCAGACCAGCATAAAAATAATATTAAAACACAACCTAAGGTTTCACTGCTACAAGAAGACTTCTCAAGTGTAAAGAACTACCAAAAACTACACAATATATATAATATTAAAAACTACCCACAAATCCATTCACTTACCATCCACCCTTAATATTAAAAGAACTCTTAAATAAATTAATTGCTTCAGAATAATAAATTTTCAATAATAAAGACTCTTTAATTCTTCTTTTGATTTCATTTCTCTCAAAGAAGACAACCTTAGCTTCATCAAAATCAATAGTGTAGCCTGTATCTTTTTCATGGACATACAAATCAGAACTAAGATATCTATTTTTAACTCTACTTTTATGAACCTTTATTATTTCATTTAAACTCAAACTACTCTGACCTATGTAAACCTTCTTACGAAATAAACAAGGGATAAAATATACTACACCAGGAATAGTCTTTCTATCAAAAACTTCTTTTGTATTATTTAATAAATTATTCAATGTAACACCCCTTTTCCAAGCAATTTTCTTATTTTCAAACAATTTACCATTTCTACACACAATTTTATAAGAAGACAATTTAAATGGCAAAGAAATAAATCATATTTTTCTTTAACCTTTACATCCTTACGAATATTACTATTAAATAAAATACTTTTAACAAATTTATCAGAGTATCCAACACTCAAGTAATCTTTATAAAATTGATATTTCTGAAACAAAGCTACCCCACTAGAATTATTTAATTTAATATTTCTATGACAATAATTTCTTAAAGCAGCTACTTTATGAGATACAGACTGATAGCTATCAGGTTTAATTATAGATCTTAATTCTTTACTTTTAACTAAATGACTGCACAATAAACAATTAGTTTCTACATTTCTAATCACCAAAAGATCTAAAAATTTTAACTTACCAAAATCTAACCCCCCTCCTTCTAACACAAATTTTATAGAAGGATCAAAACAATTAAACACATTTACAAATTCCTTCAATTTATCATTCTCAACTACAAATAATCAATCATCAACATATCTGACAAATAATTTTACATATAAACAATTCTTTTTAATAATAATTTCCTCTTCCATATAACTAATATAAACTGAACATACTAAAGGAGAAATAATATAACCTATTATCCACCCTTCCTTAATCTTATAAAAATCACCTTTATAAGTAAAATACATAGAATCTTCCAATAACAAAAGCAAATCTTTAATACCTTAATTTTACTTTTTGATAAAGAACTTTCTTAATCAATACAGACAAAAGAACATCAATACTGCTTTAACCTATTAACAGACTGATACATATTTTCAATATCTAAACTTCCAAATACCCAATTACTTTCCATTTTAAAATTATTAATCTTATCAAAAGCCTCAAAAGAAGAAGATACTGTGTACTGACCCAAATCAACAAATTGTTTTAAAAAATTATTCAAGAATCTAGAAATACCCTCTACAACACTATCTGTAAAATCAAAAATAAATCTTAAAGGAAAACCATCTTTATGAGTTTTAATATTCACAAACACCTTAGCTGATGTAAAATCATTAGGATAGCATTTTAAATAATCTACTCTATTAAAAATTTTTAAATTAACCTTTTTCTTCATAGTATCTATCAATTTTCTTTTAATCAAATTACCTGGATCTTTATCTTACAACATATATTTACCATTATTTAATTCTCTATCCATTTTTTCTTTGAATTCATCTCCTTTCATAATAACAAACCTACCAGCTTTGTCTTCACGAGAAATGATTACATCATTAGCAATTAACCTATTTTTAAGATGTTTAATCTCAGCAGGATTAATAACAAATTTTTCTTTCCTTTTTAAACTATTATTCAAAATCGATTGAATACCAACTTTCTGCTCATCACTCAAATTACTAGATTCAATAGATGAAATTGTATCAAAAACTATATTTTTTGAATGAAATAGAACAAAATTAGGGCCTTTACCAAGAATATCTAATTCTCTATCATTTAACTTCAAATCAGAAAGATTAACAACTCTATCCTCAGAAACATTATTCTCATACCCTTTATCACTACAATAAATTTCATTAACTTTCCCAAACAACCACTTTAATTTTCTTTCATATTTTTTACAATATAAATTTGACCTATTCTGTCTAAATTGTCTCATAAAAAATTTCAATATTGAATAATTAAAATCTTGCCTCCTTTCTAAATAATATCTATTCCTTATATATATATATATATATATAATATATAGGGTGCTTATTATTAGATATATATATATATATATATATATATATATTCTAATAATAAGCACCCTTATTAAACAATTGAAAATAAATCCAGTTAACTATTAAATAATGAAAAAATCTATTTTACAATTACATTTTTGTGTAGAGGAATTTAAAAACAGCTAATGGATGACCATGTACACAGTGGAGTGACTAAATACAATTTATTTTTAATTGATAAATAACTTCTAGTCAAGAGTAATGATCAAGCTGACCATATAAACCAAGTTTCCATACAGATTCAATTATATTTCCTGGTAATTATCCAATTCACTTAATAAGTTATTACATTACCAAATAAGAAATTAGCTTGGTTTTGATGAAAAATGATAAACACAAAATTATTAATAACAAACAATAATTTAATAAAATAATAGTATTATATGATAATAATGATAATAAAAATTTATTTACATATTCATAATTAAGAATCTTATATGATGATCATGTGTGAGAGGAAAAAAAATCTCTTTAACTTACATCTTTGAGGATAACTATAAAAAATTCGAATGATTTACTTTGACATTTTTCTGAACTCACATGTACATTTTCTATCCATAAACATGGGAAAATAATCATTAATCATTGAATTTTAAGGTTTTCTGGCATTTTAATATTTTAGCTTCTATTGGTTCTTTCCAAGATAGTTTTATTATGAGAGTTTCTATTGCAGTATTTTTCTGAGCATTTAAAATAAATAGATTTAAATGTAAATTATAGAAATACATTTCCATGGAATAATAACTTTAGATGACTATTTTTTTCTTTCTTCAGCATGTAAATCCAAAATAAATGAAAAATAAATCAGAAGAATTCAGATTAAATTTTAAGAAATATTGTTTGTCTACATTTTACTACTTCATTGGAAATGTTAGGGATAGCATCCTGGAGAATTCTCCACTCCATAAAACACATGATATAAACTAAAAATCTTTACAAAATTTTGCTGACTTCTTGACAATAAGTGTTACAATTGTTTCCCCACTTCAAAAAGAATTTTTTTTAAAAAAGAATAAAGTAATAATACATTTTATCTTTACACTTAATTAACATTTTAAAACTATTTTAAAATGTATTTTATATATATGACTTTAATATTTTGTTATGCATATAAAGAAAATATTTGTATTAAAACAAAATCTGTAAACTCAGGCATGAGGGTTACAATATATGTTAAATACTGCATAATGCTATACTAATAATGATAAATAAAATAGAAAACCATATAAAATTCAAAAAACTATCCAAAAAGAACAAAAACAATTTTTTTCTAAAATTACTAATGGCCATAATTTATTTTATTTAATATATGGTATTAGCACAATAAAATTCAATGCCAACAATTTTAAATCAATAAAAAACTGATTCCTCCACATTATGTAGTAGAAAGAGGCCAACAGGGGCCTAGTAAATTAGATGCTGTTGGTAAATATGTTCCATAGTTTATGGTCTTTCACATTCTCAGTATATAAATTGCCACTTACACAGCAAATAATGAGACCTAACCTGGTCTGTTCTAACTGTTAATCTTTGACCAGATTTTTCTTAGAAAAGAAAAACTAAGTACTTGGAGTGTAAAGTCAACTATTAGAATGTTATTATTTATAATAGAGTTATTCCAATCATGTGGTTCTAATGCTGTTGACATTTCAATGCAGATGGCTGCTGAGAACTACCAGTAAGCCAGACAGGCTTTATTGATTTTAGCCTAAGGTTTGGGGCACTATTCAGAATGAGATTGATTGAATAATTTGATAGCTCAGCAAGCTTGTTGATTTCATTGATATCTAAAGTTAATCTAGAGGGATATTTGAGAGTATATATAACCATTCTACTGGTGTTGATTTAAGAGTTCCAGAAATAATATGCAAGGTAGAATTGATCTGAATATCACAATATTAGTATGTGTATTTAGGGTGAGAGATCAATATTCAGCCGCAGGGTAAACAAATGTGATCCCAGAATTTGTAAGGGTGTCATCATTAGAACCTCATGGGGTTACTGCAAGCTTAGAGATAATATTATTCTTGGTGGCAAGTTATATAAGTAATATGAAGTTTAAAGAAAATAGTTCAGTTCAATTTAATTCCCCAAGTATTTTGTATGTGATTTATTTCATTTATTCACAAATAGACTTTCTAAGTGAACTTCAAATATATATATATATATATATATATATGAGTTGGTGTTTTAGATCTTGTGTTTTAATATCCTAGGGCCTTACTGAAAAGAGCCATCAGCTCAAAACTGGTTTGACAATAGGGATAATTCTAGATAGAGATTTTAAATGCTTTCTCTTCCAGAATTTATCACGAAAGTTTTTTTAGAGCTATTAGCTCTCTAATTATGTTATGTCTGTTGTATAAGCCTATTAAGTTAATTCACATAAAGTATGACTTGATTTTCTTACTATATATACATTGTAATATGATATTCTTAATGGATTTTTTTGATGAAAATTTTGAATGTGTGTCAGCTCCAGGCCAAGAGTCAAAGTAAACTAACAGAGTTCTGCACCCTGACAGACTGACTGATCCTTCTTTTGAATGCATCAATCTGTCAGTTTACTTTGACACTTGGTCAGCAATTGCTCTAGGTTAAGTGATTTTTACCTGATTTAAATGAACACGAGATTTCCAACATATACATGCTGTTTGTATTTTATTGAATTTCATTAAAAAAGTCTAGTTGTTAATAAAGGAAAGTATGATTTTCAGAGAATTTTAATCAAACTTTGTATTTATGACTAGTTTGCAATCTTGTAAGATTTTTTACTTTATACATATATATGCGTGTGTGTTAAAGTACACAATTTCATGATTATAAGGCATAAACATATATTTTAGATATGCCTATGTGTGTGCTTGCTAGATGTTAATATCAAATTTGTAAAAGTAAATTATTATTAATTAGAATATCTATTATTCAAAAATACTCAAATGAAATTTGAAAGATCTTTAGTTATACAGAATAGATAAATTAATTTATACACTCATTTTTAAATAAAGTTAAGCTTTAACATATATTTTAATGTAACTAAACAATATACAATTGCAAGATTAATTTTTATATAAGTAGCGCTAAATTTGAATAGTTTGTGTTAAAATAAAAGTACTTTTATATATATTTTTTATTAATAGTTACATTTTAAATATTTAATTTAATGAAAGCATTTTTGCAAAAATAAATTTATCGCGTTAATTTGAAAAAAAGCTTACAATCTAACTTTATTAGAAAAATGTAAAAATAAGCTGCAAGCTTATATACATCAAAAATATATTATTAATATTATAAAAATTACAAAAATATAATATATAACAACATCTATATAAGTACATTAATAATTATATGTAAAACGCTTTTTAAATTTTATTCTGTTTTTTATTTGTGTTTTGTTTTGTTATAAGTTAATATTAAAAAAGCTTTTATAATATTTGAAAAGGGCACAAATCTTTGTGGCAAAAGAGCTTTTTATGTATACTATATATATATGTAAGTATTAGTATTGAAATATATAATTATTCTACATAAATAAATCATGATAAACAGAGAAGCCAAAGTGCAAAAAAAAAACCTTAATTGCATACAACATTTAGTCAAGTGCTTTCGGTACTGTATATCAGATTCGTAGCGACTTGTTGAAACTGAATGGTTAATATTCCAATGTATGCTCAGTGGAACACTAGTGTTATGCTGATTAATAATATTTTTAGACTTCGCAATAAACCAAGCCCCTTTCAACTTGCTTTTCTGAACATTTAACTCATTGCACACAGTAGTAATATTTTGAGGCTAAAACTCGTGACCACAATTACTTATCACAAGTTTTATCCTCAAAATATTACTACTGTGTGTAATGAGGCAAATGATTGGAAAAGGAAGTTGAAAGAGGCTTGGTTTATTGCAAAGTCTAAAAACATTATCAATTAGCATAACATTAGTGTTCCACTGAAAATGCACTGGAATATTAACCGTTCAGTTCTAGTATGTCACCATGATTTTGGTATACAGTACCGAAAGTGCTTGGCAAATTGTTGTTTATAATTAATGTTTTTGCATTTTGGCTGCTCTGTTTATCACGCTTTATTCGTGTAGAATAATTTTCATTATCTGACAGAGTTTTTATATTATTTATTTGAAATATATAATTGTTAATATATATATAAGTATTAATATATATAAAAGACATGTTTTGTGGGTTCATCCATGTTAAAAAATTTAAAAATTAATATACCGATGTTTTGACTTGATCACACAAGTCATCTACTAGATGATAAAAGGTAGAAATATATATATCATTATTAAATCAAGTCACACATCATGTGACTTAACATAATAAGCTTGTATTACAAATATAATATAATGATCATGCTAATAGCTCTAAACAAGCTTTTCAGACAATGCCAGATGAAAAAACATTTAAAGTCTCCATCTAGAATTATCACTTTCCCCAAACTAATTTTAGCTGATGAGTCTTCTCAGTGCAGCATTTATCTAATACTTAACTATTAAACAAAAAATCTGAAATTTTCAGACTTCTATATGTCATCAAATTCAGCTGTCTAACTTAAATTGACATATTTAAGTTGATATTAGAGTCTGAATATCCTAATACCTCACTGAGGAGAGCCATTAACCCAAAACTGGTTTGGGGATAGGAATAATCCTAGATAGAGATTTTAAATGCTTTCTCTTTTGGCATTTATCAGTCAGAAGAGCTTGTTTAGAGCTATTAGCATGTGCATTATACTATATATTGTAATGCTAGTCTGGTGTATGTTACAAAACTCACATATATGTGTGTTACATATTTCATAATTTTAAAATATATGACCAAATTTATTTGAAATAATAGTTAAAGAAATAATTATTTAAGTAGTTTTAAAATGTAGTTTTGTAAAAATGAAAAAGATTGTTTTATATTTTCTTTTAAAACAAATTAAAGCTTTTATTGAGAGCAAGGTAAAAAAAAAATAGAAAAAGAGAGATTTAAAAATCACTCTCCTTTTTATAAGCTAAAAGAAATTAAAAGAAAAAAATGTCTAAAAATAAATCTTAGTGAAAAAAAAATCTAAAATAAAAAGATTAATTAATTAGTGAAAGTAAATTTTGGGAATGCCAGTAAGATTTCTAGTAGGTACTAAAATCAAAACCAATAATTGTATTAATTACAAACAATGTAAGCTATCTGTTTGGAATAAATGTGC
Source organism: Epiperipatus broadwayi (assembly GCA_028023455.1). Classification (NCBI taxonomy): domain Eukaryota; kingdom Metazoa; phylum Onychophora; class Udeonychophora; order Euonychophora; family Peripatidae; genus Epiperipatus; species Epiperipatus broadwayi. The sequence continues at coordinate 990,751 of JAQFVV010006356.1, read as the reverse complement.
AGAGATAGCAGATTAATCTAAAAAAGATTAGAATAAGGAAAAACATAAAAATCAATTAAATTAAAGAAAAATGTAAAATTTAATTTAAAAATTTAAAAGACTTAGAATATAATAAAAAATAAAACTGTGATAAGGAAAAAATAATGGGAGGTAAAATATATAAAAGTCACAACCATCTATTGTTAGATTATTCCGGTCTTCAATCTGATAGATTATTCTGATCTTCATGCTGTTATTGACTCATTACATTATTCATTGCTCTAGGAATTCAAAGACTAAATACAGTATAGAACAAGTCATTAGTGCTGTGGAAAATATTATTGCAGAGGCTGCAGAATAAGCAACATGACTCACTAGACCACCTTAGAAGTGTTCAACTGGGCTTCAGGCCCCAAGTTCTCCACAAAATCAACTGTCCCTTGATAAACTCTTGCTGGAAATTGATGCTAAAATAGTAAAATAGACACTGCTGCAAACTCTCTCTTTTTCCTATTGTCAAGTTGCAGGATGAAAGACAAGCTCTGAAACCATCAATAGAGACCAAAAAGTCAAATGACTGGAAAGTAACAGTAATGAAAACTAAAACCAAATGGACTATGTCATCTAATACCATGAAAACCTAGATAAATATATTTTTATAATAATTGTCTATAGACACTTTATTTTTAAATGAAAAGAATGTTAATGAAAGACTATTGTAACTTTTAGCTTGAACTAATCATTTATATTTTTCTATGTAAAATTGTATTGTTGTATTATATTAGATATGTATGTACATGAATAAATAATGTTTGCTTAATTATTATTTGGTCTAATCTCTCTCTCTTGTCACTGCACCACAATTTACTTAAAGAGATAAATGTTTATATGTGTTAAGCTAATGGGCTGGAATCACTTGAATAAGAGTATTAAGAGTAGAAGCTAGTTGATATATTTAAAGAGCTGGATTGGTCAGTTTGTCATCTGAGCATGCTGACTACATAACATACAATGGCTGGTACCTGTGTTTGATTTTCAAAACAAATAAAATGCTTTGGATGGCAGGGTTTTTTCCAGCAGTCAAAATGGGCCATGGTCAAGAAATGTGGTTGTGTTATGCTTCATATAGCCCAAACTGGCTGTGGGTATTGTTGATGGTTATGCTATCAATTTTATTCTCCTATCTGCTTAAAACACTGATTTATTCCCATAGTTTAAAGATATAATTGAATAGTTGCATAATGAATTATATAAAAGCTATTGTTTAATAAATAATGTTATGAAAAGATATAAAATAATGATTACCAAAAATGTCATGTATTAAGAGCTTGATAATAAGCTTAGTGAAAGTCAAGAGATATAAAGTGTGAGATAAAATTTATTAAAGTAATATGAGGACCCTGACCACTGAAAGCGCATAGACACCTATATAGAAACAGATATATCTGTATTAATATTTCTTTCTCTTCAGCTTTGTGTGTTTGTGCGTTTTAGCACATTTAATATATTTTATTCTTTAGAATAATTAGCCACAAGATTTAATCTTTTTGCTCAATTTAAAATTTAGATATTAAAGTATATTAGAAAGATATTAAAAATACAGTAAGTAAAACTATAAAATGTTAAAGTCAGTTTAGTCATAATAAATTAAAACTTGTTCCTATAATAATAAAATACTAATGTATCAAGGGCTGCCAAACTGTGGTCAAACTTCCCCAAAAAGATATTAAAAGGCTTCATTAAAAGTTATTTAAAGCTAGCAACAAAGCATTCAGAGGGATCCAGTTCAATATATATATATATATATATATATATATATATATATATATATATATATATATATATATATATATATATATATAGGCAAGCAGCAAACGTTAATATCACAGAATTATGGGAAGATTGACATCGTGGAATTATGGAAAAGCTGACATTTTTTTAAAAGTGATAGTTGACAAAGCTACAAGTTAGTTGAAAGCCTTCTAAGTGATGGTTATACATATATTTTTTATAAACTATTAAGTACTGTATTTTCAAATATTTATTTATAAATTTACATATATTATTTTAAAGAAATACAGACATCGATTTGTAATATTATTATAATATATATATAAAGTATGTATATAGCTGTTGTTGTTACAAAAAAAAAAAATTAACTGAAAAAGACTCTTTGATTCCTCTTGGAGGCCTTAAAGGAACCGAGTCATAGCTTTGAAAGTTTTAAAAAATAATTATTTATTAGCCTACTTTTAAAACAGAGGCTATATTTGCTGCTTTATGGTAATTAGTTAAACTTCTAACAAAATAAAAAAATCTCAGTTTGTTAAAGTTCTGTGCCTTTGTTTATATGGAAATTTTAGATCAAAGTGAAAGGTGGAATGTATCTTTTATTTATTAAGGTTGGCTTAACAACAGTTGGAAAATTAATAGTTTACATAAACATGGGGTATTATCATCTGGTTTTATTTGTAAATATATCATAACATATTTTAATATTCGAGATCATCCATGTAAAATATTAAATATTTCAACAAACCATATTTGTTCTCGATGGTAAAATAGGTTATTTTGTCAAAACATCGTAGATTTTACATGGATGATCCTGAGAACTAAAATGAATTATACTATATCTTTCATCTGTAAAATCTTTATTTCAATATATAGAAAAATAACTTATTAACTAAATCTAACTAACAAGACAATGAAATCATCATTACTATTCACTTACCATGTGACATCAGTTACAATAATCAGTGAATCAGTTCTTACAACTCAAATGTTTATGAGCTCATTATCACATCAGTTATTTGCTAATATATTTCAAAGCAATAATGTTTAACCATATTAGAAGATAGCTCATTGTCAATTGATCAGATCATATGTCTAGAAAGAGGTGATTGGTTGGTTACTGTAATGTGATATCAACGATTGTAAATAAATCATACTAGTTAATTTCATTGATTTGTTAATTTGACTTTTATTACAAAGTTAATTTATATTTATTTCAGTTATGTGGCGTGCATATTTGATTTATATAAATATTATTCACAAAAATAGTAATTACTATAACTATATTTTAAGTTAAAGATTATAGCAACTTCTTAATTTATTTAAAAAATGCATGCCGACTATAAAAGAAATATCTCTAGATATGAAATATCCATGAATAGTCTTTATAAAATTATGTAACAATTAATCATTAGGTTTTATGATTAGGTCATTAACTCAAGTCACCAATACAACAATTATTTCTTTACCGTCCAGATAACAAAGTTAAATATTTGAATACCACTATAATTTATATACTGAACTTTAGATGTAATTAGAGGGGATTTGAACAAAGACTTCCGCTATCCACTCCATTTTATATATCTGTCACACACATATATATGTTGTGTTGGACCAACTGATGAGTGCTGGTTCAACATGAAATATGTATATTGGAGATCATTTATCTTTTTCATGTTATGTGGTCATATGTATCTGTCATATAAGATGAAGTAGCTAGCAGAAGAGAGCTTGAAATTCGGTGCTCAACTCTCCTCTAATTAGACTAATATATTAGACTAATATAAAATAAGTCACTGATTCAGTAATAGAATAGCTATTTGACAAACTTTAATCTAATCTCTATTGTTGAAGTATGCTGTTACATTGTTTATATTTGGTGTATATTACCTATTACATATAAACATATCCTTGATTTTATATTGAGAATTAATATTGCACATCTATACACACATTTATATATATATTATATCCCAAGAGAATTACATATAATAGTGGAGTCTTAATTAGAAAATGATTAGTGCTGTTAAAATTAGATTAGGTTTATGGACTAAAGTTCGATTCTCCATCTCTGGATGTGGTTACCTGGCTATATTTTGGCCGAAACCTTAGCTATTTAACCAACTTATCAAGTACGTTTAGGAAACTTCAGTTATCTAATAAAAATGAGCATTTCGTGTTAGCATATGCCGTATAAATTATCATCATATATATATAATGACTATCAAACTATATTGAACTGTATTTTATAAGGTGTTATGCTACATATAGTTTTTAATGTCATTTTTATTACGTATCATAAAAATTTCTTAGAAAGCTATAATAGTTTTTACAATGGAAAAAAATATTTTTATTTACATATTATCTTCAACAAAATCAATTTCTTTAAGCTTTTTATGTGATGAATTTTTCGATAATTTGTTAGATAAATGAAATATTGCTTGTTACTGGACCGCTTCTCGTTGCTAATTCAAAACAATGCGTTTTTTCCTTCATACGTCTAAAGGCATTAGTAAGTTTCATAGATTAGCTGTTTGTTGAAAGAAAGCTTTTGTTTCTCCATTAAGACTGATTAATAATTAAGCAATTAAAAATAAGGGAATGACTGTAAAGAAGAAATATTTTTTTGTTGCTGCTGCGGTGTAAAAATTTTAATGGATGAACTGATAAGAATAAATGACAGGTAATAAATTGTTAATGTAACTTCAGTTAGCTAATATATATATATATTGTGCATGTAAAATTTAGTGAGTATTTTAAGTTACATCTTTCAGATATACTGAAATTTATATTATGTTTAATTAAACTGACGATTGGGTAGGTTTTCAACAGAACATACCTAATCAAATCCACTATATTATAACCATCTATATGTATTGAACCTCAGACCTTTCTCACTCAAAATACATGCAAACAACTATCACTCCTTTGATGATATACAATGTCAACAATTTGATATTCTATAGACGTTTCCAATGACTAGAATTTATACTAATTATTTGAAATATGTTTTTTTTTCCTATCTAAACCTTCTGTATGCATTGATTAATGTTATAAGACAAATAAATCAATCCTCATTTGTTTACATGTTTTAAGAATGTTAATATTTTATTTTGATCAATCTTATAGATTTAATTAACCAGCAGTCTTCTTTAAAGCTTTTTCTATCTTTTGAATTATTGAAGTGAAGAGATAATAGAAGTATCTTTATCCCCCCAATCCCAGACTGGTTTCACGCTGTTGACTTTCATCAGTGTGATGCTAGGATATTCAGATATTAGATCTAAAAATGCCAGCTTAACCTTAGAATTTACCTAATAGTTAATTATTAAGTAGAAAATCTGAAATTTTCTGACATCTATATTTCTTCAAATACAGCTATCTAACTTAAATAGCCATATGGGACTGGAGAAAGTTCAGATACACCATATATTAAGAGCTTTAGCAATATAACATCTCCAAAGCCTCAAGAGAAAAACTATAATTCCAAGGAAATCAAGTTATATATCATGTGACTTAATTTAATAAGCTTGTACTACTAATGTTATATAAAAAGCATGAATAAATATATTATACTTTTTGTTATTTATAAAATATTAAATAGTTTTTATATAAATTCAATCCTATTATATTTATATATCTAAATACTATGAAATATATGCTATTGTACAACTTTTAATTAAAAGTAGTAATAAATAAATCATAAGCAAATATGGCTATTCCAACTTAAAAAAAAAAAATGAGAAAAGGAAAAAATGCTACTATCAAAATGATTTATGAGGACTGTATAAAGTAATCTGTAAATCATGAATATATCCACATATAGAACAAGATGGACAACTTTTCTATTTACTTGTTACATTACAAAGTTGTCTTTTAGTTTTTTTAGTAGAAACATTTTTTTCTGAAATACTTCAACATCATATCTCATTGCATCTCTTCAATATGTTTCATTCATGAATATATCTTCCCAATCGAAACAATTGATTTTCATACTTTAGGATGTCTTTGAGATAATCCATTTATTATAGACCAGGTCTACTCCTCCATGAAACCCAAGCTAAAGTTCACCACAACACACCTTTTTAGGAAGACTAAATTGATCATTAGTTTTACATGTCAATTCAACGAAGATGTGATTTTACAGTAATGGAATCAATAGTATCATATTCAGAAAACTGAAGAACATATTGACAGGCTATATGAGTTTGCCATTATTCTTTTAAAATTTGATGGAACATCCCTAAATAAAACTTTTCTAATACTGCACTGACAGATTCACTTCCATACAATAAATTAGATAAAATTTTAGGTCTCTATACAGCTAACATAGTGACAGTAGGTATTTCACTGTGATGTAAAAATTCAACTTCTTAAAAACTGCAGCCATAAGTTTGTGTATGATATCAATATAAATGTCCATCTTTCCAATTACAAAACTATCAAGATTTTTAAACTGGTTTATATTGTCAAGTGGTTACCTATCCAGATTAAAAATTGCTGAAGATTTTTTATCAATTACTGATTGATAAAAAGGTTGAGTGTTTTTTTTTTAAATTAATTATTAATCAAGATCCTTATATTGCATTCAAAATATTAATAACATTAGGCAAATTGTCTTTTGCATTTTCCAAAGTAATACTATTACCAGCATACCCAGGATCCAAGAGCATGAAGTTATTGTTTTATGCTTTTTAACACAACTTACTTTCATATCAGTAAGACATTGCATCATGATGATATGTATATGTTCATGCAATTATGGTAATTCGGGTGCTCAATATCTCTAGTTTACTTGACATGTGAAGGTTGGTTGTAAAGTGATAAATGATGATGAAGGATGATCTGAGATTCTGGACTGATCGATGTAATATTGGTGGAATTATGATGAATAACCGATTAAAAAGCATACCTTAATTATAATATTTTACACATGCTAGATAAAGAGTTGCATAGCTCCATTGATAATATATTGTGAATTTGGAGTTTATATCTGGGATAGAAATGATATTCTCCTCTCTATTCTAATAAATGATTAGTAATTAACATTAGTGTGATTATTTAAAGAGGATGGTGTCAATGTTATGAGTTCTAAAAATTTTTTAAATGAAATTGTAATAATAAATACTTTCATAATACATCATCTAAGCAACTGCTTTAAAATTAACCAATAGAATGTCAGTATTTTGTTGTCAAGGCAACACTCAGGTTTTACTTTAAAAAGATTGTTAATATTCTATTGTTCAATTTTAAGCATTGAATAGGGTTTTATAATTTATACATATATGCAAATATATAGTTATGCAGAACCCACATCATATGACTGTACTTACATACATATTACCTTTATTTTATATATATGTAATCAAATACTTTTTTATATATTCATATCATAGCTTTCATTAATTATTTTTAATTTATTTATGCATATACTTTTATATTGTATTAATTATCGTTTGTTAAATGCTTTACGACAATTATTTATTATATTTTGAACCTCAATATTTATATCATTGATTATAATATCCATAATTCAATATATGCAATCAAGTATTATTTATATTTTAAAATGTCTACTTTTTTAAATAATTTAATAAAAAGAGAGAGGAAAAAGAAAACAAATTTATAAAATTGATACATGTAAATAGCAAATATAAAATTATGTAATATTTTATAAATAACTCAACATATAATTCCTCCCACCCCCGCTCAATTCTTTGAAATATGTTGATCAATAAGAAACATCGGACTAATTCATAAAATATAATATTGCGGGGGAAATACGCAGCAAAAGAAATGATTTATTAAATGTTAAATGATATGCAATGGCAAACGGAAAGAAAAAATACTGCTTAAATAATAAAATAAGTCTGAAGATGTGGATACATATTTAAGACTAATTAATTTTAAAATTTCAGCATTGCACTAGCATTCAAGAAAGTTAATCTCATCTTTAATAATCAATTTGTTCAACAATAGACCTATCTAGATCAGATTTAGAATACTCTAGGTCTGACCAATAAAACGACAACCACACAAACAGTATCAGCTGTTCAATGTAAGGTTATAGAACTGAAGTCCACTTGAGTGTTATTGTTTCTGAATTGTATTTAAAACAGTACCTCATTAATTTGGAAATACAATGACAGTAATATTCATTGACACTATTTTAAGAATTCAGTTTACCACACACAAGTTCAGAACAGGAAATTATTGATAGCAAATAGTTTTGGATTATCCATTAGATAAACCAACATGGCTTGAATCATTGCTTTCATTAGAATCAGGCACAGTATTCCTCTAATGCTGTCTGTTACTGGCAACAACTATCATTTTATAATATTATCAACAACAATAAGTGGAAAACTCTTATAAATGTTGTAATTATATTATTACACTAAATAGATGTAATTAATGTTTTTCAATACTTTATTTTATCTTATCCCAATTAATTATTAATCAGAAAATATTATTTTGTGCATCAAAACATATATAATGAATATGTAGAGATGCCTGAAAATTAAAATAAATAGGACATTGTAGTCTATCTCAATGATATATCTAAATATTTGCCACCACAATGAAGAAATCTGATGGGATTTGGCTGAAACATCAGTACAATACTATTTACAACACATTTGACATATATAAAACTACTAATTCACAATGAAACCACTAGCGGAAATTAAATTATAAATCTATTACTGATGAGCTTTATGAAAGCAGACTTATTCAAGTATAATGTAATTACAAAACGAATATATAAAATTCTACCTTTCTGTATTTTGTACTTGAAAAGTCTTCCTTGTCCAGAGAAACATCAGTAGCATATTAGTGATATGATGTGATATTAATGTACTTAGTTTTATATATGTCAAATCTAGACATGTCCCTGTTGTAATGAGCAATATATTAATGGTTCAACTGAATGCCATCAGACATTTTCATTGTGGTTGAAATCACTTAGACATATTTTACTAAGTCATCCTAAAATATCTTTTTTTTTAAATTTTCATGTATGTCTGAATGTTGTATATATATATATATATATATATACATACATATATATTTATGCTGTAAATAATACATATATATATATATATATATATATATATATGTTTTACAGCATAAAATAATGATTTCTGACTAATAATTAAATGAGATACAACTAAAGTAATGGAAAATATTAATTGCATATATTAAAAGTAATAATATTATTACAGGAGTCAAAGTTTTCTGTCCATTGTAAGATAAGATTATAAATACATAGTTGTTGTTGGTAAGAGTAAATAAGTTAGAGGATTTCTATGTTTCATTATAATGAAAACAACAATTCCATTTGTATTGGTTTTTATAATATTCTACTTATAATTTATTTTGTGTTTGTGTTTACAGTAGTAAAAAAGTTGTTATTTAATTGTGGTTAATGATTTAATTATTATTTGGTATATTTAGTTTATTATATTGATAATTTTAGGTGTTGACATTTAATATACTGACATTTGATATACTTATATATGTTCAATTATATATTTTCATGGATTGTTATTATAATAAAGAATAGACATAAAGAAATTATATCCATACAAACAGAGATAACTTTTAGCTTTTGTTGTTATCAGGAAACAACAATTACAGCTATTTGACAATCTGTCTGAGGCTAAACAAGTTTTCTCCATAAATCTATAATAGCACTCTCAAAAAAATTTATTGAAGCAAAAGGATATATTTTACTGCAAATCCATGAATATAATCTTAGGAATCTATTTTTATAGATATGAGAATGTGTAAGAATACTATCTCCCTTGGCATCCTGAAAATAATATTGCAAACTTCTTCTGAGAATTGTGCATGACAAATTCAATATTTTTGTGGATTGTTATATAATTAATTCATCAAACCTTCAAAGAAGTAATTGTAATACTTTAATAAAAGCAATATCAGTAATTGATAGACATGTAGTTGTGTAATTGTTATCTATTAAATTCTACCTAATGTTTTTAGCCTTTCAAAGTTCATCACTTTAATTAAACTAAACAATACTTGAAATACATCCCATGAGCATCCCACCATGTATTCAGTGGCCTTCACTAGAGATTTTACTTCAGAATAGTTTTTTTCAAGCAGATTCAAAAAGGGATTTTAAAAATTAGAGAAGCGTTATTGTTAAAATTAAATTATTTATTTAAAATAATTGTCAGTATTTTCAATATCTTCAATCCATGGCAGGATGATGACTCTCCATGTTTAAAAATTTAATTCAGTTTCTTCCACCTCTAACCTCTTGTTCGCTCATCACATCAGCCAACTTCTTAAATATAATTTAATATTGAATATCACACATCCTTATGAAATATATGTTATAACCAAACTGACAGACAGATTAAATGTTATGGCTTTATATTCATCACATAGAAATACATATTTAATAATGATATTAAACCTATGCACTTGATATATATATATATATATATATATATATATATATATATATATATATATATAGAATTCCGATCTTATATATGCACCTCTCAGACCATGTATAACATCCAGAAGGTTATTTCAACTTTTGAAAAAACTGAAATGTTTGTTTACAGAGGCTCTGCATTCATACAGGTGTCATCACTTGTATCTTGTAAAGAATAAATTGCTTGGCAAAAATGTTTAAGTCCCTGGGGTATTTTGTGATATTAAGGTCAATATTTGAAATGATAAAATTCTGCAAGCTGATGAACTTAGTTTTATACCTGATAACATAAAGTATGAAAGGAAAACAACAGTTAACATTATTTATCTAATAAATATATTGTGTGCAGATAAATAGTAACATGACAGCCCACATGATAAAAAATGGCTTAATTTATTTATAAGTAGGTGAATATGGTCAAGATGGCCAGGTCATGAGCTTCAGGAGTACTTGTGAGTTTTCCTGTGAATTAAGACAGCAGTTTATATTTTTGATAAATATCAATTTTTGAGGACCTACAATCTTCCTAAAATGTGTTAGGTGTTAAATAAAAAAGATAAAAATAAATCGGTTGTTAAATTTTAAAAAAAGGAATAAATTTTCATACATTTCATTAACAGACTCTATTTAAATTTCTTTTTTTTTATATTTATACTACAACATGGAAATGATGAGATGTTCTTAACCTTGTCATACATTGGTTCAATTGGGTATGTCTCTTCTTTCTTTTTTTTTTGGTAAATTGTGATCATGATCAAAATTTGGGACTTTCTTTTCACAGAATGAGATAAAGTGGAGTATTTCCAAAGGTATGGGGCTTCTGCCTCTGGAAATGTGTGCATTAATGGCAATGATATGAAACTTTACATTCAAACATCCTCACAATGGCAATGCAAAGTGAAGTCATGTTTAAACAGAATATTCTTTTATTAAGAAACATGGATTGAAGGCTCTGAAATTTTATTTCTCTATGCAAATATATATAATTTTTCATTTTTCTGTTAATAAGTTGATACACAAAAACACAACAACAAAAAAAATAAAGTGTAAATATTGTAATTAGTTTTTCTATAATGATTTCTTTTTATAATAATAATAATAATAATAATAATAATAATAATAATAATAATAATAATAATAATAATAATAATAATAATAATAATAATAATAATAATAATAATAATAATAATAATAATAATAATAATAATAATAATAATAATAATAATAATAATAATAATAATAATAATAATAATAATAATAATAATAATAATAATAATAATAATAATAATAATAATAATAATAATAATAATAATAATAATAATAATAATAATAATCCAATTCAATTCAATTCTTTATTTAATGTACATATCAACAGCATTTAGCCAATTATAGATTGCACAGTAATTTCATTATCATATACAAATCTAAATAAGCATTAAAAAAATAATAATAATACAAATAAAATATAAAAACAATAAAATACACAAATAATTAAAAAGGCAATATATCAAATGAAATTAAGGATAATATTTTTTTATGAGGACTTTAGTGAATTGTTTAAAATCCAGATTAAAAACATCATCATTACCAAAATCTTTGTTATAAGTTCTAGGTAAACGAAATAAAGGGGAAAATCTTAATACATCAGATTTACAAATTTTTAGTTCAAGAATATTGTGAGTACGAGTATTATAATTCTGTTTCTTAATACCTAAATTAAAAAGCAAATTAGATACAGAAATATTCTGGGAAATAAATTTATGAAAAAGCTTGAGATCTCTTGTTTTTTGTCTCAGCAGTAAATCAATATAGTGATCATTACCTAAACTATTCAATTTTGCAAATTTGTCAAAAACAGACTGAATTCTTATGATATCTGTCCTGTTATGAGGACTCCATATAATTGAACCATACTCCAAGATGGGAAGAACTAAGGATATAAAAAGTTTAATCTGTGTAAATTTATTAAATGCTTTTCCATATCTGTAAATAGCTCCTACAATTTTAAGAGATTTATTCACCATAAAATTAATGTGATTATGAAAAGACCCATTATTGGAAAATATTATTCCTAGATCTTTTTGATGATCATTTGTTATAATTTTAGAATCACCAATATAGTAGGAAAACCTTAAAATTTCAGATTTTCTAGAGTAAGAGACAATGGAGCACTTATCCATATATATATATATATATATATATATATATCTATATAATTACATTCACACCAATTCAAGAAATTATCTATATCACTTTGAAGTAAAAAAAAAACAGTCATTAGTAGAATAAATAAGCCTAAAAATTTTGCAATCATCTGCATAACATAGAAGATGTGAAAATTTAATGCATGTTTTTAGGTCATCAATGTATACATTAAATAATAAAGGTGCAAGAACACTGCCTTGAGGCACCCCAGTGAAGCAATGATATGGTAATGACAATTTATTATTAAACCTCACACAAGACATTCTATCCTTAAGAAAAGAGTCAAACCAATTAATTAATAATTTGGAAAAACCTAACCTACAAAGCTTCTGAAGAAGAATTGTTTGATTAACTCTATCAAAAGCATTGGACATATCAAAATAAACAACATCTAACCTAGATTGATTCTCAATTGAGTTTGAAATGTGATCAAAAATAGTTAGCAAATTTGTTTCAATGGACCTATTAGGCAAAAATCCATGCTGCTCTGGTGCCAAAACCTTAGAGACATCCAAGATAATTCTATTATATAAACATCTTTCAAATATTCGAGCAACAGCATGTAGAATTGAAATAAGCCTATAGTCACTTACCAAATCTCTAGATTCTTTCTTAAAAATAGGAACAACTTTAGCAATTTTAAAGGATTTAGGAAAAGTGCCATTTGCTAAAGAGCAATTAAAAATATTCAAAAGAGGAGAAGCAATGTATTCAGCACATCCTTTATAAATGAAAGGTGGAATATTGTCAAGGCCCACACTAGAATGTAATTTAAGCTGCTTAATAGCAAAAACAACATCAGATTCAATAAATGAATCAAATGTTATCTTTTCTTCAACTAGATCATTATTTGCAGTTAAATTAGTAAAAGACTGAGATTGTTTAAAAAGCTCTGAGAAGTAATGAGAAAAATCATCTGCGGCTAGATTAGAATTATTACTCTGTAATTTTTTTTTGTAATACCTAAATCCTTAACCAGAGACCAAAATTGCAGAGGATTATCAGAAATATGACTTTCAGTGTTTTGTATAAATTTTTGAAAATCTCTATGATATATAACCTTTGACAATCTTCTATAATTAATAAAATTGTTATAATAATTTAAGTTCTTAGTTTTCCAATATTTGCGATGATGAAATGATTTCCTTTTAATAATTTCTTTAAGAGAAACTGAAAACCAGAGAGGAAAATGGTTAGTTAAATTTTTTTTCTTAGGAATGTATTTGTCAATTAGTTCACTAAATGATTGTTCAAAAAACTTCATACAGAAATCTACATCAGATGAAGAATACAAATTTTTCCAGTTAAAATTAGATAATTGTAAACAAAGACCCAAATAATTTCCTTTTTTGTAGTTTCTTTTCATAATTTTAAAAGGACAAAGTCTATTAAATTTAATATTAATATAAAATTCTAAGGGAGGATGATGCAAATCAATGGAAAAAGGAAGAGAAGTAGTAGTTAAACATTCAATTGTAGGAAAATTACTAAGAATATAATCCAATGTGTGATCATTAAAATTGGCGTATGGATTAAATTGTTTTAAATTTAACAAATTGCAAAAACAAATCATTCTCAATGCTTTAGGTGAAAAAGAGACTGAATCTATGATAGTAGTACCTGAATATAAATCAGGAATATTAAAATCACCAGTAATAAGTATATATTATTCATATTTGATTAAAAAATCTTCAAGAATAGAAAGAAACTCATTAAGCTCTAAAAAAGGATAATGTTGGTTTTATGTAGATAGTACCCAAAAGAACCTTGACACTATTTTTCAAACATATTTCACACCATGTAGCTTCAACAACAACAACAACAACAACAACAACAATAATAATAATAATAATAATAATAATAATAATAATAATAATAATAATAATAATAATAATAATAATAATAATAATAATAATAATAATAATAATAATAATAATAATAATAATAATAATAATAATAATAATAATACCTGCTTTAGTTTCATTGAAGTATATCTAATTGAATATAATCGTATGATTGAGTGAATATCATTGACTTTATTGAACTGTTTTTTTTTTCTTGGATACTTCTAGTTTGATAAAGCATACAGGTACTGATCAAATCATTGTACATATGCAGTTTTGTGAAAACAATTTATATATAAGAAATATGTTGTCAAATGTAACTTGTGTAACCTTTTAGAACACTAATAAAGTTTATCCTTTGAAACATAATAATAATAATAATAATAATAATAATAATAATAATAATAATAATAATAATAATAATAATAATAATAATAATAATAATAATAATAATAATAATAATAATAATAATAATAATAATAATAATAATAATAATAATAATAATAATAATAATAATAATAATAATAATAATAATAATAATAATAATAATAATAATAATAATAATAATAATAATAATAATAAAAGTTGAATTGTAAATATTAAATATAACATTTGTAAAAATTTTAGTGGGCCCCCAAAACTAAATATTTATCAAAAATATAGGGGTGCCATTTTGGTTTACACAAACCCCAGAAGTCCCACATCAAATATAAATAATATCTTTTGTCAAAGGGAGTACAGTTGTTATTCCATTCAAATTATCCATAGAAAAAACTAACTTTGTTGCATTGTGATTACCCAGGAATTATCATAGTGAAGATATTGATGAATACAGATTTAGGTTCCAATAATAAATCCCAGATTTACCAATGCCAAAAATACTAGTTAAACCAAAACTGCCCATCATACAAGAACCAATTCTTTCTGAAACAGCAGAATTTGAAAAAAAATATTCCTCTGGATGTCTCGGGCCCATGGAAATACAATTTTTTTTATTGGCACATTTTTCAAAATAATAAGTGGTGGTAGAGAGAAACTTAGATAATTGTTTACTAGTGCATGGTATTCCTATGATCATTGTTTCCAAGAATGAATAATTTTCTTATAGATATTGATTCTTATAAATGAACAACTTTCATGACAGATGAAATGATTTTAAGCATATTTTGATATTGCTGTTTCATCTATAAAGCAAAGATCAAGTGATATAGATAGTGTTGTAAACAAAGAAAAATAAAACTAGCCAATAAGTGGCTGGTGTATGTGTTTACGCAGAATGGTATTGACATGACACTGTATACAACACCATCAATAGTCCATAATTAAACATTAGATGAAATGTTACTGAAATGTGTGTGAGTAACCAAATTGTTCAATTTATGATCAAAAAGATATGTAATGCAATGGAAAAAAAATACATTAGATGGCAAAAAAGTGTAAGCAAAAAATATGTGATATCTTATTCATCATGTGATGCTTCATTGGTTTAAAAGAAAATTTGGCCAATGAATAAAAATGATTGTAGTTATTAAAAATATGAGCTCATCAAAATACCTAGAAACTGACTTGGTTTTAGACTTTCTAAAGAGATTGGATGTGATTGATAAAAGTAATAAATTAGAAACTATTCTAGGGATATTTAGATGCTATAGTAATGTATAAGGATTTATTAAAAACTACCATCTGTCATTTATTTATTGCTACTACCTACACTAAATGGCATAAACGTAGTAAGACTGCAAGAAATTGCTATTAAATTATACATTGTTTGACTTAGTGTGTGAAATAAAAAAAACATGGAGCAATTAATGTTAACTATTTTAAATTAGGGGAAAATGTTTTATGCTGACAGTATATGGAAAAGACTTGGGTATCAGAAATTGTGATCACCAAAATAGGTCATCAAATAGTAACAAAGATAGGCAATGGCAACCCCACAAAAATAACTCATGCAACAATTATGAATTAATTACCACTAATAATAAAAAGAGGTAGATGAAAATACCCATCTTGTCATCAAACTAATTACCATTAGCTATAAGAATTGGAAAATGAAAATACCCAGCCTGTCATCAAAAATGTATAATCAGTATCTATTGCAATCAACATACAAGAGGCTGAAGAAATAGAAGAGATAGCAAATACAAAAAAAAAGTACTGGTCAATTCTTACAACAGAGAGAAAATGTAGAACCCTCACCAAAAGAGCAGAGGAAAACGTTAGATTAACATGTTATCAAAGGAAATTATTTTATGTTGTTATTATTATCATCCCTCTTCTTTTATTCTAGGGGGAAAATGGAGAGATGAAGTAAAGTAATCCATGCTTAAGTAATCTTATCTAATTCAGCTCATTTAAATAAACATTTCATTGTGATTAAAAGGAATGGATGCCAAAATTATTGTTTTATTATGTGCTGTCAAATCAATAATAAAATATACTAATTAATGGACGAATAACAAAAAGTATTAATTAGTTTCAAGATATTTATGCAGTTCATAACAATTAAACAAAAATATCAATCTGACTCAAACGAAGATGCTTTTTTTTTTTTTTTGCAATGCATTTTGGAAAGTGTCCATAGTTTACAGAAGGGTCAATATTTAACTCATACTCACTGATGACGGGATATAAGGTGATAATGTAGCACAAATGAAATTGGTAATCATTGTACATGTGAAATGGAAAGAATGTCTGAAGGGCACAGAATCTTGAATGTTAATTTATAAAAGAGTTTACTGTAACCTTTACTTTAAGCTCATTTTGAATTTAAATGAACTTGTAAATATTATGACAGATTGTGTTATTATAATAGTATTAAATTAAATAAAGGATTTGAAAGTAAGGAAGTACTTGTTTATACAATATACATCAGAAAGTCACATGAAAGATAAAATATATTTATGATTTTTATGAGAAAATAAAATTGTAGACTATGAAGTATTTTTATTTATAAATTAATACATAAAAGTGATTATATTTTGATAGACAATTTCCAATAGTATCATAGTATTTGGTAGATTTAACGCTAACAGAGAAAAATCAATATGAATCTAGAGAGAAAGGAAGAGAGGGGGGGACCTATACTATTAATTGATCGGCCTAACTTTCAGGATTACTCCAATGTAACTTGAAATCATTTTAAATTGTTAATTTTGAGGATGTTTTAGATTTGAACCGAGACAATAAGAAAATAACAGAAATTTATTTAAAAATCTATATAGATAGCAGAAAAAAACAACCCATAATTTACAACAAAGTATCCAGAAATAAAACATAAAAGTAAATAATAGTGACTCATTTATATATATAAAGGAATAGGAATATTTTGAAAAAATAAATAAATAAATAAATAATGACTAGAATGAAAAATAAAAGGTAATATAAAGTAATCTAAACGGAAATAGTAAAAACGCTATAGAAGAGAACAAAAAATTCAAAAATATAAAATGACATTTAAAAATTGCTTGCAAAATTATTTCGTTAACAGCAATAAAGAATTTATGACAACTAAAAACAGAAATGATATCATGGAATGTAAGTAAAAAAATTTACAAAAATCTATAAAATAATTTAGAGGTAATATTCATATTCTAAGCTCGGAAAAAAAAACATTGAAAATATTAAATGCATCATTCTTACCAAAGACAACATCGTGCAGAATAAGAAAACATATAGAAACTATAGAATAGCCCATATAAAAATGGAAATGGATATGATTTTATTGCTTAGGGTGTTCACAAGAAGTTCAGCGCCAGACCTGGAAGCGCAAGAATCAATCCTGGGATCGAATCCCAAGTCGGAAGAGCATACAATAATAAAAAAAATGTCATTTAAATAAAAATGTAAGATACGCAATTAAATTTAAGACAAAAGAAAAAATTCCGAGCAGGATCAAATTATTAGATAAAACAATGAAAAAGTTATATGCCCCATATTATTTTTGCATGAAGTTGTTTGGTCTAGAAAGGTAGCGATAACCAGGTAATATGTCACTATTAGTCAGTTAATTGGGTCTACTTGCCGTTTTCGTACTATGTGTATATACATACTGATAAAAAAGATGAAAACAAATAAAACAATATGAGTACGCATCCCTGCATTTATTTATTGACTTTGTTTCTCTCTCGTCTTTTCTAATGCGACTGACTCTTATTTTTTTTATAAAAACAAACAACATATAATACTCATCTTATTTCCACCTCTTTTTTTTTCTAATTTTGTTTATCATCGCGGATAAAAATATTAACTTGCTTATTACTTTTTTGTTTCTCTCCTATAAATATCCAATCTGCTCTTTTACATGTATGTATTCTAAACTCTTTTTTTTTTCCTGTTATATCTCAAAGCTATCTTTTACATCATTAAAATGTTTTTTTTTTTTAAAAAAAAAAATGTATATTTTATTATGTACAAAAACGAAATCTTGAATGAAACATTGCCTTGAGAAGGAAAGATGCATTTAGAAGAAAAGCGGCTTCATTACTTAGAAAGTGGTAAACTCTAATATAAATAAGTTTTTTTTTATACCTGTTAGATTTTTTTTAATACTATTTAAAGCTTTTAAATAAAAATGAAGAAGAAGAATAACGATTTTAAATTATGTTTTAAATAAAAAGAAAAATAAGAAATATTTAGATCTAAATGAAACTGCTGTGAAACTTAAATCACTCTTCGCTTTATTTTATCTAATATTGTTAATTTACTTACAGAAGCGTGTTTTGTACAATAATAGTATCGCAAACGAATTATCTTAATTACTCATAATAGGCTTTTTAATGCTATTCAAATAAACTATTCAATTATTTTTGCCTTGGATTGTTTGGTTCATTAATCAAGAATTGGACTGTGAAATTCAGATTTATGGATTTCTGCCCAATTCTGGGATTTCAGAGGTAGAACTCTGTGTCGCAATTTGGAGCTCTATGCAGCCCAGTTCTGTAACTTCATTGTCTGGAATTTTTATAAAACCCTAAGCAAGAAACCATTTTTACCCTGCATTGTTTGGTAGACTAATGAAGTGACGTGTCACTTTTCCCAATATCGTATTTCCATTACTTGAACTACTAATGAACTTCAGCAATAAAACGTCTAATTCTTTGTTTTATTTTTTATTGACATTTGATTTACAGATTATATGACAGTAACGTGCTATACTATATGTGTGATATCTTGGCTTGGTATACCATTTAGATTCTATGCAGCTATTATAGTAAGAGACTTCAAGAGCAGACTTATCTAACAGTTCCAACTGTATAACAAGATCTCACCTCATTTGTAGGCATGATGACATTTCCAACCACTCTATGACACATGCCTCTTGTTTAATTATTATCTATCATTTTGCAATTCTAGCAAAAACATGTTTCACTGCTTCAGCCCTATAGTTGACAATATGTATACTGCTGTTCAGGTCTGATATTAATTTATTATTGTCTCCTTTAATTCCCACTGACTGATTATTTATAGCCAAATCCTCTTCCACAATGAAAGTAATCGGTTTCACTAAGCATCATCATCATTGGCCTGTTTCTACTATTGGATCTGTATTATCTATTTTTATATCTATTGCTCTGTGACAATGAATGATCAATCAGGTCAAAATAAAATGGGATGTGGATTATTTCATCAGTTTAACATAAGTTCATATATAACAGTACATTAAAAGACTTTCATCATCAACTAGATCAGTGGTTCTTAAGCACGTTTTGTGGTTCTATGACAAGAAATTGTAAAATTAATAAGAGATAGCTCTGCGCTATTGTCACCATTCATGGTTTATGTAAATGGCTGTATCTGTGTTCTGTAGCTGCCTGTGTGCAGCATAGACAGTTTCTGTGTAACATGTTATGGTGTGTATATATATCATTGTTCAAATGAATTGAATTTATGCTGTCTGTTTGTTATTATTAAATAGTCAAGGCAAAATAATATCTTTATAATTTTAAATTTTTGTATGTTAGTATTCTTCATGAAAAATATTAAGTGAAATAGGTTCTGAAATTCTACAAAGATTGAGAACCACTGATCTAGGTTTTCAATAACTTGCAAAAATTATAAATTGGCTAGTTTGATAAATTTATCCACATAAAAAACAACAAGTAAATTTTTAATATTAAGGTGTATCATGTATCTATTTAGGTGGATGTTTTTTAGTAAAGTAAATTTTTTCAGATCTTGAGCATGGAAAACATTTTATTCATATGTCGCCTGGGATTCATAATATATTTATATTACCATATAAATGCAGATATGAAGAAAAAGAAGACATATAACCTGTGCACAACCATATATAAAATCTCATGCAATATTTTTTTCCTCTTGTATCAAATATTCAGTATAGTTTTTTTTTCTTTTACAACTATTATGCCATCTAATATAAGTTTAATAATCAGTAGACGGTAGATGTTAGCACTTAATAAATTCTATCCAATGATCTCCAATCCAAAATTCCCAAACTAGTTTTTAGTTTATGAAATCATCAATGAGGATCGTTGATCTAGAAGCAATCCACCAGAATCTTTTGGATCTAATGGATTTTTTCTTTAGAAGACATTTATTACTCCTATGTTTTATTATCAAGATAAGAGACATAATTAAAAAATATATTAATGTTGTCAATGTAATTCAACTTGCTGGACACTCATATACATTTGAAACCAGTTCAATATCTATATATTATAGTGTACTTAACTATTCATATTTCTATGTTGACCATATAGGGATTTATTTACCATCTGAAATTTGTTGATTATTAAAGCTTATTCTAGGTGGCATAACCAGATCAAGAAAAAAAATGTTACTAAACAACACTAAATAAGCTGTGGTCATGTGATATTTTATTGTTTTTATACAAATATTTGCTAAATTATAGAAGTTTTTGAAGTTATAAAAAACTAAAGACTTGATAATGCATAAATACTGAACTGATTATATATATATATATATATATATATATATATATATATCATCATCATCATCATCATGATTATCAACCATTATCAATCCACTGCAGGATGAAGGTCTCTCCAAGTTTAATCCATCTTCTCTGATCTTTAGCTTCTCTTCTCCACATCACCCCTACACATTTTCTTATTTCATCCATCCATCTTACATGTGGTCTCCTTCTGGGTCTTTTACAATCTCTTGGAATCCAGTTTAAAATTTCAATTGTCCATCTATTATCATCTCTTCTAGAAATATGTCCAGCCCAACTCCACTTCAATCTTTTAATTTTTTCAATGAGGTCAGTAACACCTGTTTGTTCTCTTACCCATACATTGCGTTTTCGATCTCTTCTTGTTACTCCCAACATACATCTCTCCATACTTCTTTGAGTGGTCTGAAGTCTCTGTATTGATCTTCTATTAAGTGTCCAAGTCTCACATCCATAAGTAAGAACTGGTAAAACACATTTGTTAAAAACCTTTCTTTTCAAACACATAGGCATATTTCCTTTTAATATCAAGTTATTTCTACCAAAAGCACTCCAACCAAGTTTAATTCTATGATTAATTTCCTCTATTATGTTTCCATCTGTATTAATAATCTGACAAGGTATTTTTAACTCTTAACTTCTTCTAATTCATCATAATCAATCTTTATTTTCATATTTGGAGCAAATCAATTAAACATTACTTTAGTCTTTTTAACATTTATCTTTAGTCCTACTTTCCTACTTTCATCTGATAACTCCTGCAACATTTCCTGCAGCTCAGAAGCATTATTTGCAAAAACAACTACATCATCTGCGAAATCTAAATGACTTAAATAATCTCCATTTACTTTCACTCCTTTAGTTTCCCATTTTAATCCACAAAATACTTCTTGCAGCACTGCTGTAAAAAGTTTTGGAGATATGGAGTCACCTTGTCTTACACCTTTCTCAATGTTGACTTTCCCAGTATCATTATGTAATCTAATTGTTGCTGTTGCATTTTTATAAATATTCTTTAAAATATGACAATATCCTGGATCTATACCTTGATGATCCAATGCTTTAATCACTGAAGAAATGTTTATAGAATCAAATGCCTTTTCATAATCTACAAATCCAAAACATAATGACAACTCATATTCATTTGTCCTTTCTATAACTTCTCTCAATACTTGAATATGATCTACTGTACTAAAACCACTTTTAAATCCAGCTTGTTCTCTTGGTTGGTGAAAATCCAAGGTTCTCTGTAGAAGAGTTGTAATTATCTTGGTAAAAATTTTATATAAAACTGATAAAAGGCTGATAGGTCTGTAATTTCTAATATCTTCTTTATCACCTTTTTTAAATATTAATATTATTACTGCATTCTTCCAATCATCCGGTACATCTTTATCATTTAGACATTTGGTATATAACTTTGCTAATATTTTTTCTGTTTCTTCACCTGCTTCTTTTAATATATCAATTATAATTCCATCATTACCTGGAGCCTTTCCTTTTTTCATACATTTAATTGCATTTCTCACTTCTTCATTTAAAATTCTGGGCAATTCGGAAGATGTAATAGATATAGGAGGTACTTGTTCTTTATTACTATATAATTCTTGATAAAAATCTTCTACCAATTTCATAATGTCATCCCTCTTTTTAGTAATAATTCCATCTTTTTTCATTATTGCAGATATAAATTTCCTACCAATACCAAAATGTTGTTTTACATTCTTAAGACTTTTATTTTCTTCTACAGCTTTTCTTGCTAGTTCACAGTTATACTTTCTTATATCATTTTCAACTCTTTTCCACACCATTTTACAAAATTCGAGATATTCAATTCTTTTTAATGCATCATTCTTGCATATCTTCATATTCCTTCTTTTCTTCATAAGTTCTCTAGTCTCAGTAGAAATTTTATTAGTCAATTGCTGCTTTTTTCTACCAGCTATCTTTGTTGCAGTTTTTAAAAGTGTATCAGTTATTTTCATATTAATTTCATTCAAATCTAAATCATGTTCAAAATCTACTAATATTTGAAACCGATTTGTAAGTTCTAATTTAAATTCATTAGAATGTTTCTGAAGATTAGGAATATCAACTGTAAATATAGTTTTTCTTAATAATTTTTGTCTCTCTAGTTTTACATTAACATGTATCTTACCCCTTACTAATCGATGATCACTTCCTGTGTTAAATTTATTAAGAACATTACAATCTTGAAATATGTATTTCCTGTTAGTCAAAATATAATCCAATTCTGCTGTACCTTCATTTGGATGCTTCCATGTCCATTTCCTTCTAACATTTTTCTCAAAAAAAGAATTCATAATATAAAGTTTTTCCTTCTCTGCAAACTCCACAAGTCTATGTCCTCTCTCATTTCTATTACCATAACCAAAATTACCTACAACACTTTCATCTTTCATTTGTTTACAAATTCTAGCATTAAAATCTCCCATAACAATTTTAAAATGTTGTTTACTCTGATCAAAAGCCTTTTGTACATCCATATAAAAATCTTCTACTACTTCATCACTGTGAGAACTTGTTGGGGCATAAACCTGAATTATCTGCATTTGATATCTGCTATTAAGTTGTATAACTAATCTTGCCACTCTGTCTGATACACCATCAATCTCCACAATATTGTTCTTCCACTTTTTATTTATAATGAATCCTACTCCACTTGTATTTCCAATATTTGTGCCTTTATAATAGAGCATATGTCCACTTTTTAAATCAATTGTCTCTTCACCTTTTCTTCTAACTTCACAAAGTCCAATAATATCCCATTTAATATAAGAGAGTTCTTCTTCTAATTCTTGCAATCTTCCTTCACTTGAAAGTGATCTGCAGTTGTAAGTACCTAAATAAAAAGTCGTCATCAAATGGCGGCCTGGGTCCGCCTCCAGGATATTCTTAGCACCCTCCGCCTTCGGCCACCAACCGCTGCCTTGGTTGGTGACTTTACAGCCTCCTGGGATTAAGGGCCATGCTTTATTTTTGTCTGTCATAATTGTATAATTGGGAAAAATCTTTATCATTTACACAAACATTCATTCTGCCTTATCAGGCACTGAGAAGAAAGACCATGGTGTTTCTTGATCTTAAACTCAGAGGTAAAAAGCCAATAAACTCACCACGCTGGCTAATGCGTGTTGGTGAGCAGCCCATCCATGTTCGTATACTATATGAATAAACATATAGTAATAACAGCTGCAATGACAAGAACGTATGGAGTGGACATTAGGAATTTGCCCTGCTCGGTTCCTTTAAGGCCTCCAAGAGGAATCAAAGGGTCTCCTTTCAGTTAATAGCAAACTCCTTTCTGCAGCCATATATATATATATATATATATATATATATATATATATATATATATATATATATATAACCAAAAAAGTATAACATGGTATTTAAAAGAAAATGCAATTATTTCACAAAATTCAGAGCACAACTTCCAGGTTCAATGATCCCCTGTTATTGAAAGCTACAAGTTAGAAATTAGTCTGAAGATGTTGTCTAGGATAGCCCTGAATAGGAATGTATTAATCATTACTGTTTAGCATCTATTGATTATCAAAGTTTACACTAGATGACATCATCATATACTAAGCAGCATTATTTATTTGATGTCTTATTGAGTCAACTAGATTGGTCATATATTTTTTGTATACATTTTTTTTTTTAAGGCCAGATATTTAAATATTTGGGGAAAAAGTAATAGTCAAATAATCTAGTTAAGCATAAATGAATGAAGCAGAGAAAATATATTTATAATTCTAAAATATTCTCAAAAACAATGTAGCAAAAATATCCATGAGAAATATACAAGTCACATGACACCAATGAAGCACTCGTGGCCTCTGACCACACATTGCATTTTAATAACAAATATTTTTTCATATTTCACTTTACCTATATAAAAAATTGACTCATATTAAGTCTATGAGATTTTTTTTTAGTAGAATGACCCACAAAATATTTCATGACACTTATTGAAAAGTATTTTTGTAGTATAAATTTTATTATACCACTCTCACACAAAGTAGGAACTAGTTTCTCTTCACTTTAAACACCTTGGAGAGAAGTAAAATCATAAACATATGACTGAGAACATGTGAAAAATATGTATAATTTTCCAAGATGCACATTTTTTTCCTGAACCAGCACTCATTAGTTGGCCCAGATCACAATATCCTACTCATATCTTTATCATTGTTCAGTATGTGTGGATAAAAAATTACTGGAGTTTAATTCATATGCATCAAACTTATTGCCCTCACAACTTAGACACAAATCACTTGAAGGATGCATATTAATAACTTTTATTAGTCATTCATTAGACTACAGTTACCCACAAGGAATAATATTTCTATAGTATAATTTTCACTACATCACACTCACACAAGGTGGTTTCTATTCACTTTTAAAAACTAATGGGCAGATATAATCATAAACATACAATCAAAAGCAGGTCACAAGGTTGTAAAATCCCCAAGAGACTTTTGTGCTGAACTAGAACTCATCAATCGGCCAACATTACAATTTTTTACACCTATCTTTATCATTGTTCATTGTA
Source organism: Epiperipatus broadwayi (assembly GCA_028023455.1). NCBI lineage: Eukaryota > Metazoa > Onychophora > Udeonychophora > Euonychophora > Peripatidae > Epiperipatus > Epiperipatus broadwayi. Next base: position 964,949 of record JAQFVV010006356.1, on the reverse strand, counting down.
TATTGATACACAATTATTGAAGATTAATTTATAAGTGTTAAACTTATTGCCTTCACAACTTTGGCACAAATCACTTTATGAAAGTATATTAAAAATTGTAATTAATCAATCATTAGGATAGAAATGATGCACTTATTGAATAATATTTCTATAGTGTCATTTTCAGTGTACCACTCTTATTCAAACCTGCATGAGAGTTGTGTAGTTATATTTTACAAAAATATTGTTATAACTGAAATACAGGCTTGTTATATACTTGTATCAATATATGTAATATATAGGGAAAGTCTGTGCTCATATACCCTATGTATTAGAAATATTATTAATAATCTCTAGTCTAGTAAATGACTAATAATAAGTATTAATTTCATGTCAATGTATAATGTTTCACAAATACACACTCTTATAAAATTCTTGAATTTAGAGCTTTATAAATTTATAAAATTTTGGATTTCAAAAACAGACGTTTACCACCTTAATTTTAATTCAAACTCTGCTAAATTTGGAAAAATAGGCAGCTATCCACAATTGGGTTTTATTATTTTTTAAATATTTAGACTAACAGTTTTTTTTCTTTAATTTTATTTGTGAGCATATAAAATAATTTATTTAGTGTAAAAAGATCCCCATTAAAATTTGGGTTGGGTCATAAAAGTTTTGAATAAGTTTTTGAATTAATAATATTATATATATACTTGATTCTCGAAGTTGTTCGTATTTAAGCCAAACGTTTATCTATTTTTATTGTTTTTCCGCCATTTAAGAATTTTTTTATAAATAAATCATAAAACTATGCATGTTATAATAAATAATTTGAATTCACTTTAAATAATAATAAATCATTTTGTTTCCACAGCTGGACGAACTATTTAAATGTTTACTTCAAAATCAGCTCATTATGCTTATCAGATAGTTTTTTTTAAAATATAAAATGAAATAAACAATGTGTGTGATCAAGTGTATCAGTAATATGAGAAAACAAGGATGGTTGAGGGTCGTGTGAAAGTCTGAGTTCAAACCCCCTATATATTACATATATAAGTGCAGGTATGAAAAGGCCTGTTCTGTAGAAAAAAAAATTCAATATAGTACTAGATAAAGTAAAAAATAATTGAAAGTCTAAAATTAGTTTTGCATTAAGATACATATGGAAAATGGATTTCCTGAAGGATTTCCAATCTAGATACCCAACAATGAAGATAACCACAGAATTTTGTGTCTATGTTTAGAAACAATCAATCTTGATATTGAAAGTGAATGATGAATTTATAAAGCAGTTAAACAAATACTCCTTTCTTTACACACTTTGAACAATGCTTTATTATTAACTTGATAAATCCTCCTTACAATTTCAGTCATCAGCCTTTGTAAGAGCTATATCATATGCAATCCGTTTTAGAGATATACTAAATAAATGTATGTAAATGCATGGTATATATTGTATATATTATCTAAACTACATAATATATAAATTATTGCCTTGTAGTCATGTATATTTTATGTGATATCTTTGAAGAAGGCTGCTGGATAACTGAAACTACATAATGGATACAATACATGCAATACATTCGTAAATATATATATATTATATCTTTGAAGAAGGTTGTAGTATATGCTACATATTTATACATATTTTATATAATGAGCATGTTAATAACTCTTAAAAAGCTTTTCCAAAAATTCCTATCCTCAGATTGGTTTCTTTCTACTAGCTGCCATCAGTGAGATGTGTTGATGTTCAGGTATATCAAAGTATCTCACTGATGACAGCCTGAATATCAAAGCACCTCACTGATGATATCCAGTAGATAGAAACTGGTCTAAGAATAGGGATATTCAGAAAAGCTTGTTAAGTAGTATTAGCATGTTCATCATATAACATTTGTAGTACAAGCTTATTAAATTGTCACATGATGTATGACTTGATTTCCTTGCAATTATACATATTTATATATTACAGCTCTGAGGAAGATTGCTGTATAGGTGAAACTGTAAGAAGATTTAGGCAAGTTAAAAATAAAACATTGTAAAAAGTGTTTAAAGAAAGGAATATTTGTTTAATTATATTAGAAGTAATCAATGCACAAAAAAGTGAATGGTGAATTTATGTTATAAATATGGACTATGATTATATAAATGAATGTTTAACTCTTGAACTCAGAAAGTGTAAATTCCCACATCTCTTGACAACAATAGGATAAAAAAATCTTTATATACATGATTATAATTTCATTCCATAGTTTGCTTTTATACCATTAACTATTTAAAAAAATAAATAAATAGAAGGTTAGTTAAGAGTTATATACATTTTTGAAAATATTTTTTAAATTTAATAATCAATAGTATGTACCTATACTAGGCATTTCTTAATAAATGTAATTTACTTTAAATCTAGATTAATATAATTTTTTAAGATGTACTATGTCATGACAGATAACAGAGAAAAATATATAATTATATGGGCAGATAGAACAGAATACAATAAATAGAGAGATGAACAGATAGATAAATTATGATGTAATTGTAACAATTTTAAAATAGCCAGTAAAGATGGCTTATCATATTGATAAAACACTCAGAAAAGATTACAACACTAATTCACAAGTCAAATTCTGAAAAAATCATTTTAAATGAACTTGGAAATAATGATTGCTTTTCTTTTATTAATTTTCATCTATTTGTTAGATTTTTAAAAATGCTCCTTATCTTGTAAATACAGTGGTACTTATATATAAAAAAACAGGCATTATTTCCAAACTCATTTAAAATGATTCTTGGTTAATGTGAATATGGTTTATGAAATATAATTTCTGTGACAAATAGTTGAGATGTGTAAATATAATAGACAATGGGATACCCAAAAATAACTGAAGTACTTTTGGTTTTAGATGTCTCTTGTAGAGACACTTTTGCACCAAGCTGTCAAATGATGTCATTGATGCCACATAACTTATTTTTTGTAGTGTTTTGAGTATTTCTCAATTTTTGTAATGGCTGAAAAATTAGAATGATGTGAAATTTTGTTTTCTTTTAGGAAAGATAGCAGAAAAAACAGGAGTAATGCTTGAAATAGCTTACAACCAAGCTGATCTGAGAAAAACATGTTTATGAGCAGTTTAATAGAAGTATGAATTTCACCATATCCCAAAAAAGCCTGCTATGTGAATACCAATATCAAGTGGATGCTGATATCTGTTTGGATGAAATAGGCATTGTTTACTCAGAATTCACTCATAATTATCAGGCATTTAAAACCTACAAGTTCCGACACTTTTGCATGTTGTGGTAAAATGTAAACATCTTGGTTTGTGGCAAGGTGAGGAGTGTAGAATTCACCATGACAATGAACTTGTACAGAAATCCTTCAGTGTGAAACAGTTTTTAATTAAATTTAGCATAATCCACTTTATCCATTAGCCATATTCACTCGATCTCATTATTCTCTTAAATAAAAAGAATGCCTCTTTTTTGCAAACTTAAAAGTGATGAAGTAATAATGGCAGAGACATTAAAATATATTTCTTGGCAAGAGTTTCCAAACTACTTTGAAAAATAAAAAACATGTTTATACTAGTACATTACATGAAATAGACTGTACTTTGAAACAAACTCAATTTATAACACCTAAAAATGCGTACACAATTTTTTATTAAAAAATATGCTTATTTAGGGTACCCTGATGTACCTGTGCATATTAAACAAGAAGATATGTTCCTGTTAAACTAAATTGTACCATGTAATTATTTTGTGATTGGATATATTTTTTTTCAGACTTATTTTAATATCTGTCCACTGCATATTTTTGAAACAGATAAATAAAAAATTTAATTGAATCATGCCACAATTTCCTGCACATTTCTGCATTTTTTATGTTTAATTAAAAAACCATATATATTAATTTGTAATTGAGTTTAAAAGCTATATCTAGGCTAGGATTACTATGATAATCTCTATCCCAACTACTGATTAGAATTTATCATTAATGTATTAATATGCTGTGTGTAATGTCAAAGTTATGAGTGAAGAAACTCTGACATCTAAAACTCAAACTATAATAAAAAAAAAACTTGCTGAGTATTTTCAAAATATTCACATTATTGTGTATTTTACATATAGAAATTCTGAGTAGATTCTACTACTAGCTCACATTGTTTTCAGTGAAAAAATTAAATTTATTTGTTCAAAAACTTATGTCAATTCACACACATGTATATATAGTATATTCTTAAAAATAATTAGCAAAAATTAACTTTGGCTACAAATCTTGTATTCACACAAGTTTTTGTTTTTTAAATATTTTCAAAATTACATGAAGAAAATAGTCTTATCTGGATTATACTATGCGTTATTTTGTTTCCATTTCCAATAGTTTGATGAATAATATTCATCCTTGTCAATGCTAAGTTCTTAATGAAAAACTGTTATGTCTTAAGTAATAATGAGATTGGGTGTGAAGCAAAGAATAATAATAGTTATATATATATATATATATATATATATATATATATATATATATATATATATATATATATATATATATATGATGGTTGATCAATCAGATTAAGTAGAATAACAAAATTTGTATTTCCTTCAGTTTTACAATTAATTGATTTTCAAGTTGATTTTAGAAGAGATAACATAGTGAACTACACAATGCTGAAATACATTGTGCCTCATCAGATTTGTTGAAACCATTGTGTCTTTTCAATATTTCAATAGTCTTTTACAGTTCTTAAATCATAATTTTCCAAATTAGTTAATATTTTAGTTTCATCAAAGTGATATCTGTGACCAATTTGTAAAAAATGTGATGTAAAAGTTAATGTAATCAACTGATGATAAAACACATTACCATGCTTCCTAATTTTGATACTAATAAATGTATTTGATTGACCCACATAGCTTCTTGAACACTGTGAACATGGAATTCCTTAAGTATGTTGGTAATCAAAAAGTACTCTGTCTTTAGGCTTTTGGAAAAATCACTATTTTTACTATTGGAAAAATTATTTTAATATTACATTTAAGTAATCTTCTACTGATTACATCAGTGACTCCATTAATATAAGATAAAAATAACTCTATATTCAGTTAAGTTGTCAAGTTTATTATTATTATTTTTCAGTATCAATGTTATATAGAGCTTTATATATACATGTATATAAAAGCCCAAATTAAAAAAAGATTGTAGAAGTAAATTAGCTTAGATTAAAAACAGTTGTGTTTAAGTTTGTGTTGATAGCTTTATAGATAACCAAAAGATACCAGGTGGGTTTTAGAGGGATGTATTATATCCAAGGATTCAGGTGTACTGTGCCCACATCTAAGGTTTTCCATTGATATCAGCCATAAGCAAGAAACTAGGATGAGGATATTGGATGGAATATATACTGGGTAGAGAATATAAAACACAACCTTCAAGCATTCTAAAGATTATAATGGATTGCACTAGGTAACATTATTTTGTGGATATATATATATATATAGAGAGAGAGAGAGAAAGAGAGAGAGAGAAATGAGTGAATAAAAGAAATTTGTTATCAATGGTATTCATAGATAACTATTTCTTACTATTGACGATATTTAAACTAATCAATTTATTTATCACTCACATTGTTTTTATTTGTATTTGTAATTGGTTTAATATATATATATATATTGCTTTGATTAGATGGATTGTTAACAAGATTTAGTAATTATTTTGTGAAATATTAGTGAAATGTTTTTTTTAACTTCGTTTTAAATGTGGCATTATAAAAAAGAAACATGGCTGATTAAATAAAATGATTTGTAAATTATTAAAAAAATTATGGATAGGTAATATAATATTCAGAACCTTGAATTGATTACGAAATAAATAAGAAAGTGAAGAAAATTATGAAATATGAATTTAATGTTGACATAGAATTTAAGGCAAATAGTAATAGATGTTCTAAAAAGACATGAGTAACAGAAGGTTGGTGGAATATATATAAAGACTTGGGATAAGATTTTGGTTGATGTGCAGAGCTTATTTGTTGACATATTTACAGTACTCCCAGTGAAAAGGGAACTGGAATCATATTTCTTCTCTAAGCAGCTTGCAATGTTATCTCTGATAGAACACAAGTGTCATATAGCAAAATAATTTAGGTTTTTATAACAATGCCTTTAAGACAGAAATATTTTTGGATTATGAATTATGACACATGATAAAATGTTATGTACCTTATTCCATAATGGAATAATAGAATTTTGTATTAAATTAGAATTGTGGGATAGAGTGGATTGAAATCTGTTAATTAAAGTATAAAGATTGCCTATCTTAATGTACAGTTGAGCATTGATTGTATATATGTGTGGAAATGATAATCGTGACCAACTGATGAGGGCTGGTTTAGCATATATATATATATATGTTAAAACGAAGATTTGCACGGGTTAAATATATAAAATACATATTTTGCGGGTTCATCCGTGTTAAAAACTTTTAATACCAATACACTGACGTTTCGACTTGGTCACACAAGCCATCCACAGAGTGGATGGCTTGTGTGACCAAGTCAAAACGTCAGTGTATTGGTATTAAAAGTTTTTAACACGGATGAACCCGCAAAATATGTATTTTATATATATATAGGTTATTGTTTATCTTTTTGACATATATGAGATCAAGTGTGTCAGCAGTATGAGATAACATAGATAGTTGAGGGTAGTGTGAAAGTATGTGTTCAAACCACCTATATATTATGTATTGGAGTGCAGGTATGAAAAAACCTGTACTGTAGAAAAAAATTCTTATATTAAATTGCATACTATGACTACTGAAATGATTGAAACTAAATATGGGAGAGAAACGCTAAGTTCCCAAAATGTTTTCAAATGGTTTTCAAGGTTTTACTATGGCATTAATTTACAAAATAAATTGACCCATTTTATGTCATAAAATCATACTTTATATATACTGATGCTTTACAATTTTTGTTACAAATAGGTAAATTACGATTCTGTAATGCATGCATTGACTCACATTTGGTACTGCAAAGAAAACCCTTTTTTATTTTTTATAATAGAAATGGTTAGAAATGAGATGGAAAATAGAAAAGTAGAAATGATAGTGAAAGATGTGGATGGAGAGTGAATGATAAGAGTAAGTTAGAAGAGTATAAAATAAAAGTTGATGAAACCATGAAATAGTTGGTTGGGGTGAGTATAAGGATTGGTGTGGTGCAATAGAGGAAAATGACAAATAGGGTTTTAGGTGAGAATATTCAGAATAATAATAATAATAATAATAAAAAGTGAGAGTTTGTAAAAGTGTAAAAGATAGGAAAAAGCATGCAGAGAATATAAGTTTGCTATTAAGAATAAAGAAAGTGAAAAAGATGTTAATGTTAAATAGGAAAAGTACTTAAAAAAAAGAAGTTGGCTAAAATAGATAATTATATAGAGAGAATGAAATTGAATAATAAACTGTTGGATGATATTAATAAAAATGAAAGAGATGGGAGTAAAATTTTTTTTGAAATACATTAAAAGAAGGAATGTAGGGGGAGAGAGATAGTATTACAAGATGATGAGGGAGTATACAGTAGCTCTAGAGAAGAATTAAATAAGTATGCAATGGATAGAGAAAGGATGTTAGATATGAAGGATAAAATGATAACAAACATGAAAGCATGTAGTAATGTGAATATTAGGTTTACAGAAAATGAATTGAATGAGGCAGGGAAAAAATTGAAAAGTGGAAAGGCAAGAGGTTTAGATAGATGTGCAGCAGAGATGGTAATGAATTTAGGCCATATGGCAAAAGTGAAATTATTATCATGTTTTAATAAGATGGCACACAAGAGAGATTTTCTAAGTATTTGGAGTAATACAAGAGTTAGGCTACTATTTAAAGAAAAGGTGAGTGTCATAGAAAGTTAAACAATTATACACCTATATTGGTAACATCAGTTTTATATCAAGTTTCCTCATATATTGTGGCTGGAAGGGTTGCAAAATGAAGGGAAGAAAATTATATAGTGGAAGAAATGCAAGGAGAATTTCAATCAGATAGGCATATAGAAGAGAGTCTATTTGTAGTTAAACAACTTATGGATATGAGTAGGTATGCAGGAAGACAGTTGTATATGGTTTTTAAAGATATATAGAAGGTGTATGACAGTGGGTAAGTTTAGTAAATTTGGGAATGGATGGTGCTTTAATGGATATTATTAAGAAATTATATGAAAATAATTACTATATGTATCAATTCGGGAATATAAAATCAGTTAAAGTTAAAAATGAGAAGGTACTAAGGAAAATATGGCCCATGTTACTTATTTTGTTTTTGTTGTATTTGAGAAAAATGGAGAGAACAATAGAAAGATTAGGAAGAGGAGTAGAGATACCATTAATAGGTGACAATGGAGTATATACATTATTGGGTTTTTAAATTGCAGATGATGTTTTTTTGTCTGCAGAAAGAAAGAAAAATATTGAAGTTATGCTCAGGGCATGTGCTAGAAAGAGTAAAGAGATGGGGATTAAGTTTAGTGAAAAAAAAAATCAAAAGTAATGATGATTTATTCTGGGGAAAGAGAAGACAATTATTTTTTTATTGGCGGATATAAAGCTAAGTGTGGTGAATACATGGGGCCTACTAGTATGACCCACAGACTCTACATAAATATTGGACCTGGTATATCCATATTGTAGTGTATCGTAAATGAAGTAGTCTATGATGCAACATGCTGGATTCTACTAGAGAGACATTGATTTCACACTACATGTATTCCAGCTGATACATTAGCATTATTGGGCCAACCTCAAAAGGGATGGTCAATACCAACAAACTGGAATGCTATTTACTCATACATCAACCTACTAGTGCAGAGAATGGCTCTGCCATACATCTACCAGACCAATGCCAGCAATGGATGAGCCAACATTAACAAAGTGTATTTATTATTCATCTGTACAATTTTATTATGTCAATAAATATATTTTTAAAATAAGTGTGGTGAATATATATAACTATTTGCAAATCGTCTTAAGTAATCAGAGAAACTGCTTGGATCAATGGGAAAAAAAATTGATAAATGAAGCAAAGAAAAAAGGGATTGATAAAAAATTAACAGTGTTTTCATATAATAAATATGATGCACTAGAATTGTATGGAAGGGAGTGGCAGTAGCAGGGTTAACATATGGCAATGATGCATTATGTGTTAGTAAAGGGTATTAGATTTCTTGGAAAAAGTACAGAGAAGTAGGAATACATGCATTAGATGCAGATGTGTAGATGGCAAAGGTGACAATTCAAGGAGAAATGGGATGATCAAGTTTTTACATGAGGGATGCAGAAAGCAAAATGAAAATGTTCAGTAGATTGCAGTTTATGAATAGTAAAAGATTAGTCAAAATTGTATTTAATTGGATTATCAATAAAGGACAGGTAACAAGGTGGATGAGAAACATGTGTTAGGAGAATTGTTGAGAGTTATAGTGGTAAAGAATGGGATAGAAGAATAAATGCATTAATAAAAAATAGGGAGTTGGAGAGATAAAGAACTACTATGGAGAATATATATATATATATATATATATATATATATATATATATATATATATATATATATATATATATATATATATATATATATATATATATATATATATATATATAAGTAAATGGAATACTGGGTGCAAGTTAATTTACAATAATAGCAATGAAAGTAGTTTACTGTTTAAGACTTGAATATTATCTTTAGCTACAGAGGATTATATATGTAAATGAAACAACATGGTTAATTTAGTCTGCAAGTTGTGTAAGGAAGGCATAAACAATATTAGGCATTTGTTAATTGAATGTAAATGCCTGAAATCAGAAAGGATACAAATAATAAAGTTGTGGATGAATAAATATATGAAAAGTGATTATACATAAAGTGGGTTATTGATTTTTATGCTGAGTTTGGGAAAAGATAAGGGGGATTTAGATAAAAAGGCTATGGTATTGACAAAGATTTGGTTGTAAAAATGGGATAGAGTAGAATATGGGGAGACTTGGAGAATGGAATGGAAAGAGAAGGTAAAATGGCTAACAGGTTTCTCTGGGCATAGTTGCTGAGAGATTCATGACTCCATATAAGAAGTCACAGTGCATCACACCACATTCTTATGATATAAATATAATGTAAACAATAATTGAAGAGCTCTCTAGTGGCCATGTTCAGTAATAATTTACAGTAAAAAAATGATCCATTTCTTATGGTATTTTAGAACTTTTATTTAGAGTTCTTTAAAACAATAACAGAGAGCATACTTAAACCATCTATATATTTTAATGTATATTGATTTTAACTAACTGATATTATATTTCTATAGAGCATAGGTATCTCTCTCAGTTCTAAAACTGTATAATAAATAAACATATGCAATATAGGTACTTAGAAATTTATTTATCATTACATATCAGATCGAAACATCTCTTCTCTATAAACTTAACATCAGTTATTTAAAATCAATTTATATTAAAATATATAAGATTAATTGCAGTTTGTTCTCTGACTGTTTCTGTTTTCTTACTGTAAAATGTTATTGAACTTGGTAGCAAGAGGGCAGAATGCAATTATTATTTAAAATAAACTTTGTAACTTTCATATGACTTTATATATATTCAATATTAAAATATTATTTATCATTATATATATATTATTGACGGAATTATTGTGCGCTTTGAAAGCTATTTAATACTATCAATTTTATTTAAATAAGCATCTGAGATCCATGCAGTTTATATATATAAATAATTTTGTCTTCTGTAGTCATTTTGGGATTCCATGCTTATATCATCATTGTATCATTTTCTATCTCACTCCAAAAAAATACCAATAAAATTTGAAATAGTTTCCGTCTTTCCAAAATTGATTCCGTTTTATTTACTCATCTTTTAATGAACTGCTTTCAATTCTTTTTCAATTTTTTATCTTTTTCTTTAAAAAGAACATAAATTAGGTTTTATTTATCATTTTAAAAACTTGTTTGATTTTTTTTTTTTAAAAAAAGGTTTCTCTTTTTAAAAAAAGAGTATACACATATATACACTATCATTAAAACTGTACAACATATTTTTATAGCGTTTGTGTTGTTTTATAAGCTATATGAACATTTTCACCCCTAGTTGTAACTGTTAAATAATACTCTTCATGATTTAGGATTGTGGTAGATGGTGGTCATGAGAGCGAAAGACCCATTGATTTTGTCTTAATCTGTTGTGCCTGAGGTTTACTTTTACTTTCTTTGCTTCTAAGTATTTATGGTGAAATTTGAAAAATAAACATGTTAAATAATTTGTATGAAACATAATATTAATATAAAGGAATTTGAATGACTATGAAATATCCTGCACGATTTAGCTGAATGGTATAGTTTTCGATTCTGGAGCAAAAGGTGCTCAATAGCAGTTCAGGCACTTCCAGTGACCAGACATCTTAAGAACTCATAAACAATAAAGGCATTTGACTTTTCCCAAAACTGATTGTTCCCTGTATGGTTTAGTGCATCCATGGAGTGATAAATGAAGTTTAAGGTTCATGGATCTATTTTAGTTTTGGCAATTTGAGCAACCATATTTGCTATGACCTCCCAGTTTATAAAGACATTCAACTATCAATATTATTAATATGAAGAAAGAAAAAACTAATAGATCAACATTTAGAAATTTATTGGATATTCAAGCAGTGATTGTTAGATCACATTTTATCAAAGAATCATTGGGCTTAGATGATATATCTTTAAAAGGTTTATGACTTAGGAATGTGTTGATTTGTTGGGGAAATGAGCAGAAGAGAATTCACAAATAATTGTTTAAAGACAACATCTTTTTTATTAAAAAAGAAAATTAAATAGATAAACATGGTTGAACATATATTTAAATTAAATATAAAAAAAACACAAACAGATATTATAAATAAAGAAGTGAGGGTGTAGTAATAGATCGAATATTTATGTTATGTAATTTTTATTACACCACTCTCACACAAAATGGATATGGTTTCTATCCACTTTAACACCTTTTTGAGAGATGTAATAATAAATATATGACCAAAGACAAGTAAAAAAGATGTATGATCTCCAAGAAACATAGTTCATGTTCAACCATCACTCATCAGTAGGCGCAGATCACAATTTCATATCATTATCATCATTCAGTATATAACAGTGAGAAAGATATGTGTAAGAGATATAAAATATGGGCCAATTGATGATGGCTGTAATGTCCATCTTAGAGACCATACATCTTTTCTACATGTCTTTGGTCATGTTTATGACTACATCATTCCACAAGATGTTAAAAGTGGATAGAAACCAGCCCCTGACTTGCATGAGAATGGTGTAGTGAAATTGCACTATAGAAATATTTTGTATCAAGTGGATAATCTCTAGTCTGATAAATGATTCATAAAAATTATTAATATGTGACATGTTTATTTTGATAAAAATAAATAAGCTTGCTTTGTTCATAGTGGTGAAGAACACTCATATTTCTCAAAGATAATTATTAAAAAAATTTGTGTAGATTTTGGAAAAATGATAAGTATAAAATGAAATGGGAAACAGAATTGCCTATCCCATTTTATGGAAAAAATAATTTAGATCCTTCTCTAATTGAGAGATTAATCGATAAAAATAGCATTTGTTGCATCAATACTTTTTTAAAATAGGACATTTCTGTACATAGATGAATAGTTTATTGCTCAGAAATTCTAAAAAAATTTCAGCATCAGAGAAGATAATCACAATTATCTTGACTGTCAGAATATACAAGCTATATTGATTGTTTAGTAAGTAAGGATTGATGAAAATGCTATAGAATTTTAACTACTCATGGAGAAAAGCTTTAACCATTATCATATGTGCCTCGAATGTTTATAATAGTCAAAAATATCTGTTTTTTGACTATAAAGGGACATCTCAAAACCTCTACACAAAAAATAAGAATCACTATCTTTATATTTAACCTAAATTCCCCCTTATTTAAGCTAATCTGAAGTATTTTGATTTGGGAGTGTTGAAGCTGTTAGTGCCTGACTTTTAAAGTCCAATATTTTCTTTACAAAATAATGTTTATGAAATCTTGTGATTTACAATGAGTTAATATTATGATTTTTATACTGCAACTATATAAACTAATGTAAAATTGAGATTATTTATTAAGCACATAGAAAGTATGTAAATACTTTTAGAGAAAGGCTTTAACTTTTATCATATATGTCTTGAACATTTATAATAGTTAAATTATGTTTTTGTTTTGACTATAGAAGGACCTCTCAACCCTTGAACAAGATAATGACTTTATAAAAATACGAATGGCCAACCTAATTCCCACTTATATAGGTTTGATATATTTCACTGTAGTAAAAAGAAAAAAGACATTATTTGACTATTACAAATATTCAAGGAGCATATAATAAAGGTTAAAGCCTTTCTCTAAAACTATTTGTTACTTCCTATGTGCTTAATAAACAATCGCAATTTTACATTAGTTTATATACTTCCAATATAAAGATTGTAATATTAACTTGTAAATCACAAGATTTTGCAAATATTAATTTGTAAAGGAAAAAAATCAGAGACTAACAGTGTCATACCCTCAAATCATGATAGTTCAGATTGGCCTATATGAGTGAGAATTTAGATCAAAGATAAGATGGTGGTTCTTATCTTTATAAAGCTACTAACTGTCATGGTTTGCGATAACCATTTATAGTAAAAACAAACATTGTTTGACAATTATAAATGTTCAAAGCACATACGATAAAGGTTAAAGTCTTGCTCTAAAAGTATTTACATAATTTCTATTGGCTTAAAAATAATCATAACTTTACATCAATTTATGTATTTCCAGTATAAATATCATAATATTAACTCATAAATCACAAGATTTCACAAAGGATAATTTTGAAAGGAAATAGTGGACTGAAAAAGTCAGAGACTAACAGCTTCATGCTCCTAAATCAAGATGGTTCACATTGGTCTATAAAAGTGGGAATTTAATTTTAAAGATAAGATGGCCATTCTTATTTTCATAATGTCATTATCTTGCATTGAGATTTGAGAGGTCCCTCTATAGTTAAAAAAAGAAAGACATCTTAACCATTATAAATGTTCAAGGCACATATGATAAAGGTTAAGGCTTTTCTCTAAAAATATTTAACTACTTCCTATATGCTTAATAAATAATCGCAACTTTAAATTTTAGAATAATAAAATTCAAACAAAAGTTAAGCATTAAAAAAATATATAAAATAAATACATTTGAAAATTGAAGCTGCTAATGGTTATAGGATAGCTTATTTTTTTGAACTGATAAGAAGTTAGTTGTCAATTACAATAAAATAAAGTAGAAAGAGAACTGAAATGATTATCAAAATGGGGGAGGGAGTATTTTAATCAGTGTATGAATAATAAACAAAACTAAAATCATGACTTTGAGTAATACATCCATCCTACCTTTTCAGTTAGATTGGAGCAAAAATACTTCAATAAAATTAAAATAGATCCTCTATGATGATAAAAAAATTCTTGATGAGTTATCTAGAGAAGTTTTAAAATATGTCAATGATACATTAGATTTAGTAATATATATATTAAAAATATAAGAAGTTGTCCCAATTGTATTATTATATTTCTTATAACACTTCTTTCATATACACTTCAATGCAAACAAATTTTCTTAAACTTCTTTATTTTCCTTACAGTTTCGACTGTCCAGCAGTCTTCATCAAAGCTCTAATCTTTTTCTCTGCTTTAATTTTAAAAAAAAGAAGAAGAGAAGAAGATTAGAGCTCTGATGAAGACTGCTGGACAGTCAAAACTGTAAGGAAAATAAAGAAGTTTAAGAAAATTAGTTTGCATTGAAATGTATATGAAAGAAGTGCTATAATAAATTTATATATGATAATATGAAAATATGCAATGAAAGTGAAAGAGAAGACCATTGTTGCAATATTTAATAATGAAGGGACTAGATAAGATTACAGTAATTATCATAGAACACCATGTTTCATATGATAATATTTTAGTAATAGTTGTATATGGGACTATTTCCATCATGTAATATTAATTACCAAATGTCTTTAAGGATATTCCAACTTTATTTAATTTTTCCAAATATATTTAACTTTTAGTAATGTAAGGAAGATTAGCATTATTGCAACATTTCAAGGGGTATTATTGTCATCTCTTCTTTGGTTGTTGCTAATATGACCATTGACAGGATTACTAAAATAATTGGACCCAGACCTTTATATTCATGAATCTTAAATTTAAGGTGAGTCTCTAATCTAGTGGTATGCTTTATTTTTACACTTGCAACTTCCATATTCAAACTAAAATTTTACATGACCCATTATATGTTGATATTATTCTATAATAAACATATAAGAATAGTAATAATAGAAGTCATATTACGACATACAAATATATATATATATATTCTTTCTTGCTATAAATATATCTTTTCCTTGTTACTATTTTTATCATTTTCTAAATATTTGATTTTTATTATGCACATCCATTAAAAGTTTTTAATTTTTATCATATACATAAAAGTGAGAAACATTTTAAAAAGTATTGGCAAAAATAAATATAGGTGCATAATAATTTTTGATTCTTAGTAGATCTATTGATTTGTAGCAATTACAACTTTTTAGCCTGTTTTAGAAAATGTGTACATTCAAGAATGTAGTACCACGTATCAATGTTAGGAGAATATTAGCACAAAGAACAATACTCTGAGGGTGAGCAAGAGAAATGACAGCAATATAAGCAAAGTACCATTATTATGTGCTGTTTGCACAAAGTGAATTGGAATATAAATGAAGTGTTTAAATACAAAAGTAGCAAGCACATAATAAAGAGTTGAGTGGTTTTTTTTAACTTTTTAATAGTATTTAGGTTTTTGCTTTTTTAATTAAAAATTTATTATCCAACATGAGAACTTCTCAAAATTTTCATGACCTCTCAACAGTTTTTTTATAACTTCTTGAGGGGTCAAGACACTCAGGTTGTGCATCACAGCTCTAATAAATTAGGTTAGAGCGCTGCCTTAAATTGAATATTCATTAATCTAAAAAATTCAATCCAAGTGAGTGTGTGCTACTTGGTTGTATTTGAAATGTTTAAATAAAGTTTACATTTTCTTAAAGACATTAATTACTACTAATGTAATAACACTAGAAGTACTTTTAAAGATTTTATTAATTCAGATGAGGCTATTAAAGTTATAGTTTTTTTAAAATGTCTTCATATAGATATAGAAAGCAAAGAAAAAATAATTTAAACTGTAAACATATGGTTTGTAGAATTTAAGTCAAAATAAAAAAAAAAATAAAAAAAAAATAAATACATTAAAAAACATAAGTGAAAAAAATATTTTGATTATATGTTTATAAGAAGTAAATAACATGTTGAAAAAAGACTATAGAAAGGGACAGAAAATAATTAAAGTAAAAACAGAGGTTTTGCCAATATCAACTCACAGTGTCAGCTTTGCTCAACTGATGAAAACATTACCCATCTTCTACATAACTGCCCATTCCTTAGCCCACTCAGAACATTCATCTGCCAAAAAGTTTCAATAGACTATAAAAACATGCTTTGTATTCAAAATGCCATCAAGATGGGCATATTTTTGACCATAAGAACATCCATTTTCCTCACTTTTGCAGTCTGGTTCACCAGGTGCAAGTACATCTTTGGACAGGCAAATAATAATGTCAGTGATACATTCTTAAAACTATTAAGAAGTACTCATGATAGAGACCGGCTTCTTGCACCAGACTGGCTACACATTAAATCCTGGGCTAGCATAGACCTAGTCTAGTAAGAATTTGCAACCCAAGATCTTCAGTTACCAGCATCAGGCCATCTGGCAGATATCTCATTTAACAGAAGACACGAGAACAAATATTGATTTGTCATTGTATTTTTTTTTTATTTAGTTAATAAAATTCTTTTTTTTGAAAAAAAAAAAAGTAAAAACAGATTTTTAAGAGATATTGTTTAAATTAGGAAAATCAAGTGGTGGAATTTCTTAAAGAAAATGATTTGTCTTTAGTATGTCATAAGGACAGTATCATCTCATCCAGATTTTTATTTGACAACAGCACCATTAAACAATACTAGTAAACACATCAGATCATCTGGTTGTCTGAGCAACATGGATTAATAATATACAATTGTATCATTCTTACATATGTATTTCAATAAAGTTATTTATATATAAACCTATACTTGTTAATTATTTAATAATGATTTTTTTAGTGGATACTTTTTGATTTTTTAAAAATGTAATATCAATTTTCTTATTACTCTATCTATAGTTGTATTTATTTTTTTACTTTTTAACCTAAAGTCTATTGATCAAATAATTTATATTTTTCTGTTTTTTTTTTGTTTGTTTTTGTGTGTTTATGTAATTGAAAAGTGGAAATATCTACCTCCCACTGAATTTGTAGTGTCTAAAATTAATGAAAAGATAGAATGATACCATTCGATTTTGGGGCTCCGATGTTATATAAGCTTAGTTTTTGACTTAATTTTTAAATTATATGGTGAATTTTGTCTATGGTTTTAATCATGTATAAATTAAATGTTCTGCAATAAACAATTTGATGTTACATAACTCAATCAGTGGAAATTACTTCCACATCGCAACTAGAGAAATTTAAATGTTATGATTCTCTCTTATTTCAATTACTAAAAAATAGTATTTCATTTAATGTCACAGGTTGTTAAAAAAAGGACTCATTTGACATACTGTGAATATAGAAGATTTTTATCAAGAATTATATAGTAATAAAGAACAAGTACCTCCTATATCTATTACATCTTCCAAATTGCCCAGAATTTTAAATGAAGAAGTGAGACATGCAATTAAATGTATGAAGAAAGGAAAGGCTCCAGGTAATGATGGAATTATAATTGATATATTAAAAGAAGTAGGTGAAGAAATAGAAACAATTTTAGCAAAGTTATATACCAAATGTCTAAATGATAAAGATGTACTGGAAGATTGGAAGAATTCAGTAATAATATTAATATTTAAAAAAGGTGATAAAGAAGATATTAGAAATTACAGACCCATCAGCCTTTTATCAGTTTTATATAAAATTTTTACCAAGATAATTACTACTCATCTACAGAGAACATTGGATTTCCACCAACCAAGAGAACAAGCCGGATTTAAAAGTGGTTTTAGTACAATAGATCATATCCAGGTATTGAGAGAAGTTATAGAAAGGAGAAATGAATATGAGTTGCCATTATGCTTAGGATTTGTAGATTATAAAAAGGCATTTGATTCTATAAACATTTCTTCAGTGATTAAAGCATTAGATCATCAAGGTATAGATCCAGGATATTGTCATAATTTAAAGGATGTTTATAAAAATGCAACAGCAACAATTAGATTACATAATGACACTGGGAAAGTCAACATTGAGAAAGGTGTAAGACAAGGTGACTCCATATCTCCAAAATTTTTACAGCAGTGCTGCATGAAATATTTTGTGGATTAAAATGGGAAACTATAGGAGTGAAAGTAAATGGTGATTATTTAAGTCACTTAGATTTCGCAGATGATGTAGTTGTTTTTGCAAATAATGCTTCAGATCTGCAGGAAATGTTGCAGGAATTATCAGATGAAAGTAGGAAAGTAGGACTAAAGATAAATGTTAAAAAGACTAAAGTAATGTTTAATCGATTTGCTCAAAATATGAAAATAAAGATTGATTATGATGAATTAGAAGAAGTTAACAGTTACAAATACCTTGGTCAGATTATTAATACAGATGGAAACATAATGGAGGAAATTAATCATAGAATTAAACTTGGTTGGAGTGCTTTTGGTAGAAATAACTTGATACTAAAAGGAAATATGCCTATGTGTTTGAAAAGGAAGGTTTTTAACAAATGTGTTTTACCAGTTCTTACTTATGGATCTGAGACTTGGACACTTAATAGAAGAGCAATTCAGAGACTTCAGACCACTCAAAGAAGTATGGAGAGATGTATGTTGGGAGTAACAAGAAGAGATCATAAATGCAATGTATGGGTGAGAGAACAAACAGGTGTTACTGAACTCATTGAAAAAATTAAAAGATTTAAGTGGAGTTGGGATGGACATATTGTTAGAAGAGATGATAATAGATGGACAATTGAAATTTTAAACTGGATTCCAAGAGATTGTAAAAGACCCAGAAAGAGACCACATGTGAGATGGATGGATGAAATAAGAAAGTATGCAGGTGTGATGTGGAGAAGAGAAGCTAAAGATCGGAGAAGATGGATTAAACTTGGAGGGACCTTCATCTTGCAGTGGACTGATGATGGTTGATAATGATGATGACATAAATTATTTTACTGTATAATTTAAAAACCAAGTCAAAACTAAGCTTATATAACAACAGAGCTATGATATCATTCTATATTTTCATTGGTTTTGACTGTACATAACTCAGCAGGAGGGAGTTACTTACATTTTGCAATTACAGGATTTAGATGTTATGACTTTATTTATTGTTGTTGATTATTGCAATATGCTAATGCGGTAATGTTATACTTCACTTGCAATCATACAATATTTAATCCATCATTGAAGAGTTGGGAAGTACTAAATAGATAAGCCATTCATAGTGTGGCCAAAAGAATCAATGTGAGTTGATGGCACTCTTTAATAGATTAAAATTTATCGATATAATTTATTTCCTCTTCAAAACAAAAAGTCAATAAAAATCAACTTAAAATTAAATTTATTAGATATTTTGTCATATATTAAAACTAATATTCATTACAACCATTCAACACTTATACAATCCTAATATCAATAACAATCAACAATCTCAACCTATTATCAACACAACTGTCCTTTAACAATAAAGTTTGGAATTCTATCTTTATTAATAGTCCAATATACTTATATAGACACTATGATTGCAACATATCCACAGAGATTGAGATTATTGACCCAAAGAAGTTTAAATAAACCTCCTTTAAATAGTTAAATATAACCTATCCTGAATGCAGTCTGATAAATAGTCAATTATAACATTACAAACTGCAATTATAATTTTCAAATTGCACCCAAAGTATTATTTAAATAATATGTATAATAATGTTCTAGGCTAAATGGGTTTATAAATAATCATTAAAATCATTCAACACTTAAATAATTCCAATATCAATAATAAGCAACAATCTCAATTTGTTGTCAAGGCAACCTCATTTTAAAAATAAAGGTAGAATCCCACCTTTACTAAAGGTCCAATATATATTTTTATAGATACTAAAGATTGCAACTCAATCACAGAGATTAAAATTGTTGATATAAAGAAATTTAAATAAATCTCATTAAATAGGTAAATATAACCTGTTTTGAATGCAGACTAACAAATAGTCAATTTTCAAATTGTACCCAAAATATTACTTAAATTATAAGTGTAATAATGTTCAAGGCTAAATATTGTATTCTTGAATATTAAAATTGTTTTCCCTATTTACTATTGCTACTTTAAAGAATAAGTCAAGTTTGCTAGATAAAATTTTTTTCAATATAAAATTTCTAATTCCCGGCTTTTTGAAATTTGGGATATTTTTGATATTCAAGAATCTATCTTTTACCCTTATTGTAAACCCAAATTTTGTTGAGGCAGAAAATGTATATAAATCTCATTGCAATCATATTTGTTAATTTATAAATATTTACTGAATGTTTTTTTTAAAAAATATTGTTTGTAATTAATATTATTAGAATGAATGATTTTTAATAATATTAATTTGGCACATTTTTGTATTTGGACTCAATGTCTGATATTATTTATAAATGAGGCATTTTCCATGTGCCATCCAATAAACATTAGATCTTATTCTGATTTTTTTTTATCTGGAATATGAGTATTTGACAAGTTGATAAAGTTTTCATTAATGCTAGAGATTATTTGGATGCCTTGCTAACATTAAAATGATACTGCCATATTAAAAACAATACAAAGGTTTATAAAAATACTGTTTGTATGAATATATACAAATCAATTTATTTATTATAATAGTTGCCTTGCTTAACTTGGTGGCATGTTGGAAAAACAGATTCTCACAATAAAGATCCACGTACAGTAGGCCAACACTATCACTTTTGACACTCAAATTTTTTTATAAAACCAAAACCCAGTTTGTTATTTTATCAAAATGACCTTTAAAATTTTATTTTGTAAATAGAAGTTTTGGAAGAATATGTGTTAGAATTAAAGTTCTTTTTTTTGCTGATAGTAATAATTTTCACAGAAAATTTACTTTGATACATGATATTACATTTCAAATGTTTGTGTTTACATGTACCAAACAAGATAATTGAGAAATAGGTAGATGGAGGTGTTGATCAGAAAAGTAACTTAAAAGCAATACTAATAATAGCAATAACTGTAGAATGGATCTAGTGGAAATTATAAATTGTACTGCTGCATTGAAAATTGGAAACAAATTATCTTGAACACGGCATATTATATGGTTGTTTAGTGTATACCATTCTACCATCTCATTTATTAAAAACAACTCCCTTCATTTAGATTTTTGAATGCAAACATAATTGTAAAGATTAGGATATTAAACCAATTCCCGAAGAAATTTTGCATTTTAATTGTCAGTCATGCTATATTGGAAAAAAAGGCAAAAAAATACCCTAAGTGCAAATAGGCTACTAATTAATCAGCCAAATATTTTTCACATTACTACTTACAAATAGTATATGATTAAACTAGGCTTTCATTAAGAATTTTGGAATTAATAATTATTAAAATTAATTGATTGTATATATATCAAATCACCTTCCCAAATGTTAATATAGTCAGTAACACCCTCTGTAAATAAATATAAAGTCTGAACTTCAAGAAGCACTGTCCAAGAGGTTATCTTTTGAATACATATATTGCAGTGATGTTATATATTGAAATACAGACTAATTCCAACAAAGATTATAAAACTTTAATGTTACTTTGTATACCTAAATTAAACATGTTTTTTTTAGCAATTTAAATTCATTGCTAAGTAAAATTTACACTTGTTGCTTGAATTAGTGTGTATTTCAATATATAACATTACTGCCATATATGTATGTATTCAAGAGGTAATATATTGGATTGAGCTACTTAAAATTCCGACTTTATATTAATTTTAAAAAGGTGTTACTGAATAACTTATTGGTTGTTAAAATGATTTGGCATTTATATATTTAAATTTTCAGCTATAGGTATGCACTTGGATTGAGCATGAATTACATATATTGGAGATCATTTATGTTTTATACATGTATGTGAGCATATGTATTGGTTGTATAAGATGGAGTGTATGACTAAAGACAGCTTGAAAGTATGGGTTCAAATCCCCTATGAAAGTCATAGGATAAATGTGGTAATGAAATAAATAAATAACCATATTCATTAGAAAAAAGCAAAACAAAGCTGATAGTTTCATTTAAATTTTTTTCAATGTTTTTGATTTAAAGTATTTAAGAATCTAATCTAATTTAATATTTTTTTGTTTGATGACGTCATATTAAATGAATTCCATTGCAATAACAAAAAAAAAAAAACTTTTGTTAAAGATATAAATTAGAAATCATAGAGTAACAATGTTTAGGTTTAAACCTGAATAATAAACATCTTTATCAATTTTAAAGTTAATCAAAAAATCTTGTTATGGCTCATCTTACCTTCATCTAATGAATTTGTCCAGATTCAATTATATCTTGATCAGATTAAAACAACACCAATGGATATATAGATAAATATAATATATCTAATGGCAAGAACAGGTAAATAGGTGATGGTGCTCAGAGAATCTCATTGTTCCCATTAAGGAAGGGGATCTGGCTGTAAATAGGTGTCTATTTGGAAATAGATTTAGACAAAGAACCAAATAATTGAGAGAGCTTAAATGGCAATAAGTATGTTGTGTACAATTTCTTCATGTTAAGGTAGAGGCTTCATCTGACAAGAGGGAAGTTGTGTTTGCACAGATAGGTGTTACCAAGCCAACACATGATGAAAGTTGCCAAAGTACAGCTGGAAGTGTTAGGCATCCCTAAAAGTGCACCTGAAGATCTTTTGTTTTAATAATTGCACAGTAACCAGATGTTACCCTGAGCCAACATATCAGGCAAACGATATAGTAGACGTTTTGTGTAAAATATATTTAAATATAGTAAGTCCATATTGCAAATAAATTTAATAAATATTTAATCTATGTTTGTGTGTTGTGTTTATTCTGGGTATATGTAAACACAATATAAGCACACACTCCACATACTTTGAATATTTATAATATATAGGGTATATGAGCACAGACTTTCACACAACCCACCACTCTCCACACTATCTCATAACACTAATACACCCAAACACATATATGTTGAAAATATAAATAATCACCAATATACGTATTTCATGCTAAACCAGTAATCATCAGATGGTCCAGATTACCATCTCTACACATATATGCTATAAGTGCTCAGATATATATTAAGATAGTCAATCCACATACTTTAATGGACAGGCTTCAAACTACTCCACACTCCAACTCTTCAACCATCCATCCAATTGAAAATCTGTTGATGGAATGCTCAAAGGCCACCCTGAGGCTGAGATTCTTGTCACACCCATGTTGACCTAAGGTCAATCTGACCCCTCGTGTAAGGACATAATCCATTTTATACATATACAAGGGATGGGCAAACATCTCCAATATGTAATAACTGAACCACACAGGCTTATTTATAGGAAGACTGTGCAGTAGAAGTAATACAGTTGGGCCATTATTGTCGACCTTAAACTTTAGAGTTTGGCAGTTTTTGACTGTCCCAAACATGGAGATTACATATCTCTCTATTGCTTATTTTAAAGTTAACATATATAAAACAGCATTAAAATTCTACAAGCATAACACATATTACTAGGATATTTTTTATATGCATTATTTTTATTAAAAGCTATTATATGAAAATAAAGAGTAAACATTAAATAACTTTATAAAAACGGACATAAAAGTATACTTATGCAAACACACACTTGTGTAAAATAGCTCCGTCATTTCATATTTAGCACTTTTTTTTTTCATTTAAAATAGAAATGATTTAATATGTCCAACAAGGGAATCGTTATAATGGATTTACATTGCATTTACATTTTAGTTCTATGTTAATGGAGCAAAGAATGAAAATGGAAAAAATGAAATAATAGTATTGCCCTCTTTTCTTTTATGAATGATAATCAAGAAATGTTTTAAAATAAATTAAATTTTTTTAAACAAAAAAAAAAATATTGAATTTTAGGATTTTTTTTTTAATACAAGTATTTTTTTTCTTAGTAAAAAATGCATCGATATTAATTTTCACTCGCGATTAATTTGAAATTCAAACTTTAAATTAAACAGATTATTATAATAATTGATTCGTTTCTGTAGAGATGCGTATGAATTTAAATAATTGTTTTTAATGTTTTAATTAATTAATATGAAAATTGTAATAAAGAGGTAAAGGAGAAATACGCCATCAAAAAAAACACATAATTTGTATATTATATACACACAATTTTGAACCCACCAATGCTGAAATCATGTGCTTGGAAAGAAATGATGCCAAACGCAAAATAAGAGGCATATTTCATTGCAGACGACCCGAAGGCCACCAATAGACGAGATTCATGCTTTTCAATTTCCAAGAAATGAACTGGTTGATTAATTTGCATATATTTGCATACACTAACGTTAACACAAAATTAAAAATGACCCAGTCTATAAATATTGGAGCAAATACGTCCCGAAATTGCTAAGCCAGAATAAAACATAATTAAAATATAGCTTCACTAGTGTGCATTGGAAGCGCAGTATAATAATTACACAAGTATTTAGTGGATTAAAATAGAATGCTAAGAGAGTAAAATTAAATGGAAATCTTTATTTTGTAGATAATGAGAAATAAAAATGTAGAGCAAAAGGTAAACGCTAAAATAATGATCAATGAGTTATTTTAGAAGAAAATAATTGTTGATGATAATCATGAATAAGTAGAAATTAACAACTTGAAATATTTTGGTCAGATTAGTAATACATATAGAAACAAAATACATAAAATTCATCATAGAAACGCACTTGGATGGAGCGCTTTTGGAAGAAATAATTTAGAGTTAAAAGGAAATTTACCTACTTGTCTGACAAAGAAGGTTTTTAACAGATACATTTTAATACTTATTACTGTGGATCTGAGACTTGGATACTTAAGAGAAGAGAAGATCATTCAATGAGGAATGGAAACTTATATGATACTTTCTGAAACAGTAGTGCCATTCAATGTAGGCCATGGTAGTCAATCTATGCTAGAATGTTTGTGTACTAAAATTCCTAACTAGTGCCTATTTTTCCCTTATTACCAGGTCTTCAACAGTGAAAAGCATTGGATCTGAGAGCACTCCACCTAGATCTTTGAATGTAGTATAACCCTCCTGCAGACACTTTTTACCTTTTTACTTAACTATAAATCCATGATCTCAAGATAAAAATGTATGAATATTTTCAATCCAAACTTATTCTCTTGTATAGTCATACATATCTGGAACCAGTTCCAAATCTGTATATAATTTGACATCAGGTGAAGTGCTCTCAGTTTTTATTGCATAATATTTAATAATGGTAAATCAAATTTATAAATATATGTATGCAATTAATACATCACTGAATTCTTAATTTGACATATGAATTTTAAATATTCAAATTTATTTAATCTATGTGTAAGTATTACACTGATGATCAACATATTTTGAATAAAACATTGTAAGGAATGAATAAAATGATCGAATTTTAAATTAATAATTAATTGCTTTTTTAAAAAAAATTCAATAGGTAAAATAATGTTTGGTATAACAAAGGTTGAAAAATAAAACATACATTATATAATATATAAAACACACATTATACAGTATATAAAACCCATGTACAATATATAAAACATGCATACAATCAAAATACACACTATATATCTAAAAAATGTTATCCAGTATATAAAATATATACTATTATACAATGAGTGTGCCAATAGCTCTTATGTTTTTCAGAATATCCCTATCCTCAGACTAGTTTCTAGATCTGGCTGTCATCAGTGAGGTGTTAGGATATTCCAACATTAGATTGAAAATACGAGGTCAATCCCAGCACTTTATCTAATGTTTAACTATTAAGTAAAAAATCTAAACTTTTCAGTCATCCACATGTCTTCAAATCCAGCTATCTAGCTTAAATAGCCATATGGGACTGAACTAACTTCAGATACACTATATTATAAAATTGCCAAAGCTTTAAGAGCAAAAACAATAATTGCAAAGAAATCAAGCCATATATTACATGAATTAGTTGCTAGTCAGAGCTAGAAATACATCTGAGGATATTCTGAAAATCTTGTTAAGAGTGATTGGATGCTCATTATGTAATTTGTAATACAAACTTATAAAATTAAGATACGTGATATATGATTTGATTTCCTTGCAAAATATATGCTATACAATATATAAAGCACTAATTACACAGTATTTAAAACATACATTATACAGTTTACATAACTCACATATGGCATATAAAACAAACATTACATAAAATACACATTTAAAAACACTTTGTATTGTATATAAAATAAACATATTATAAAAACACACCTTATACAGTACATAAAATGCACATTATAAAATACAAACATAGGATATAAATACACATTATATAATGTGTGAAAGACACATTCATATATATATATTATTTATCCTATATATTAAAATCATAAATAATATGTTAGACTGGAATTATTTTGAATTATTATTTTGTATAAAAAAATATAGTTTTTGTTGGAGTAAACAAATGTAACTTATAGAGGTTTTTTTTTTAAATTTTTTTAAATTAAATGTTTCCTAAAGTCTTTATTACTATGTTTGAAAGTTAAAAAAAGCTTAAAGCACTTGAATCTTTCAGTATTTTTTTATCATTATTATTAATTTTTGTCTTTTAAAAACATAATTTGAAACCACTGATGATATACTTATTGTTATTACATTCTTTAAATTTTCTTTGTCAAGAAATAATTTGTTTTTATAAATAAGACTTAAAAATACATATCTACCTTAAGAAGTTTTGCAAAAAATCATAAGTCACAATTATATGTAACACATTAAATTGGACTTATTTTAAATCCTAAATATATTTTTGATATAATTCTTTTTTAATTTTATCTAACTTTAATGTACTACTATTGGAATTTCAAAAACATCTTATATATATATCATGGAAAAAAATATTAGCAATAAATATTTTTTTACAAGCTCCACTGAATGGATTGGATGGAGAAAAACAGACCTCAGGGAGTTGGATGTTTAAGGTGAAAAAAAGACTGCGCTCCCTAGTACTTTTTATAAAATACACATACAGTTTTTGAAATACTAATTCTATATTATATATAGAGCTTGCAAAATAAGACCTTAACAAGCTTTGTAGAATATCCCTAACCTCAGACCAGTTTCTTCTACTGGTGACCTCAGTAAGGTGCTAGGATATTCAAGCATTAGATTAAAAATGCCAGGACAAGCCCAGCACTGTATCTAATGTATAACTATTAAGTAGAAAGTCTGAAATTTTCAGACATCCATATGTCTTCCATTCCAGCTATCTAACTTAAATAGCTGGGCTTGTTTTGGTATTTTTAATCTAATGCTTTAATATCCTAGCACCTCACTGAGGATGCCAATAGCAGAAACCAGTCAGAGTCAGGGATATTCTACAAAGCTTGTTAAGAGCTTATTTTCCAAGCTCTATATAAAACATTTGTAAATACAAGCTTATTAAATTAGGTTATGTGACATCTGACATGATTTTTTTGCCATTCTATATTATATAAAATTTACATTCTTATATGTAAACTCTGTATTTTCTCTGTTGTGTGATAGTCTTATATCATGTGTCAAATTCACAACCACTACATTTATGTGAAGGAAGTAATTCCATTATTAACTATAAAATGTTAGAGAAAAATTAGTATAAGTGTTTTAACTACAGACATATAGTATATATTTTATGGAAAAGATTCCCATCCAGCTGCAGAAATAGCCTCACATGCTGATTCATAATTGAGTGTTAAGGTGCTTCGTGGTTATATGTTCTCTCAATCCTCTAAAATAGTTCAGTTGAATGACATATTTAGAAATGTTTAATTTAAAATATAAAAAACGTTTATAAATTAGCAATGTTTGATAAAAAAAAACATTTACATTAAATTTTTAATTACAATAGAATGACAGCCTGTTAAGCTAATTGCACAGATGCTGTGAGAATGTTATTAATAAATGAATACCTTCGAACAACCACATGATATAGTATTTGTATAAGAGTAAAAAGGAATCTCTTTACTCTTACGACTCAAATGTTTATAAATGAGCAAATCTGAAGTAGTTGTAACGAAGGCGTTATAAAAATAAATGTTTATTCATGTATATGATTTAGTTTTGTTTAAAGTGGCGTTTAGTAAATTCTAGAAAATTTCATTGGTGTCATTCATACAGACATTATATATAGTAATTTAAAGTGACTATTATGTAGTCACGCCTTCGTTACAACTACTTCAGATTTGCTCATTTATAAACATTTGAGTCGTAAGAGTAAGAGATTCCTTTTTACTCTTATACAAATACTATATCATGTGGTTGTTCGAAGGTATTCATTTATTAATAACATTCTCACAGCATCTGCGCAATTAGCTTAACAGGCTGTCATTCTATTGTAATTATAATCGCACGCAAGACGTTATAAAAATAAATGTTTATTAAATCTTTAAAAAAATGTTAAAGCAATCAAATAAAAAAACACATGCCTTTCCAAGACCAGGTGACTGTGAAGCTATTAAAAAATCATATATATATATATATATATTTAGAGTACTCCAGCCAATATGTCAAATATAACATATATTTAAAAAGGTAAATTTTAATTTAGCTTTATTAAATTTAGCAATTTTTTATGTAATATTATAATAATTTGTTTAGTATATGTTTAATTTTAAATTTTTTTTAAGGAACCAATTACATCTCAGTCTTATTTTATGTGGATTTTTTAAATGTGATTTTGAAGTTAAGCGATTCATGTTTTTTCTTAATATCTTTTTATGCAGGTTTTCTTTTCTGCAATAAAGAAGTTCATATTTCACTATATTTATTAGATATCAAGAAATTTAAGTTATTAATAAATTATTTTAACTTCAAATACTTTTTTTAAAAAATATAATGTTATATTAGCAGTTAACATGAATATGGCCTGAAGTTATTTAAGATCTTAGCTTTTACATAAATAACCTACTTATACTTATGAGTAAATAATAATAGATTTATACTTATGAGTATAAAAATATCGCAATAAATATTCAAAAAGTTAGATTTTTAAAACATATTTTGTTAGATATAACAGAAATAAATATTTTTTTAGATTTTTAAAAATAATCAGAAATAACAAAGATTTTGTAAACTGAAAATAATCTTTATAATGATAATGTATAATCTTTTTGTTTTGATTGCGATCTCATTTTTTAAATATAGAAACAAAATATTTAAAATTTATTTCAGTAGTAAACAAAAATATCTATTGAATGAAGACAAATTTATTATTTTCTGATAAGGAATAATCATTTAATCATAGATTTTATATTGATGTGTGAGACAAAGAAAAATATCAGAAAATGCTGAATTCTGAGAAAGTTTGCTGCAATGAACAACCTCTTAAATTCCAATGAGAGCTAAATAATTGTATGTCTGGATATCGTGAGCTTTATAAACAATTAATAAAATCATCATCTCAAAGTTTAATCACCAATTACATTATCAAGAGAAAAACATTAACACAGCATAAGACTAAAGATAGCACTAGTTATATTTCCTCTTGTAATAAATCTGATTTCTTACTAGATCACAAACTGCATATTGTCAAATAGTGATAATGATTAAAATATGTACAAAAAAATGTAAAATTCAATACTGTTAGTTAATAAAAAAAAAAGCTTGTCTTGTATCAATTTTTTTCAAATATTTGAAATGTTTTATTTGTCATATTTTATTTCCTTATTCTTTTTATGCAAATTTTATGTTGCTTTTATGTGATTTTTAAAAATTACAGAATGTATCCCCCATTTTTCAAGGTAAATTAAGTCTATTTTTGTGCAATTTTTTTTAATGCAGGTTTTCTGTGGAACCTATATACTGCATAAAATGAGACCCAGGTGTATTACAAAAACAATGGACTGAAAGCTTAAAGGTTTTGTTCCTCCATAATGACAGTCTTTCAGACCTGTGTATAATTCTTACCTTTAAAATCTTTTAAAAAATTGTTAATGCAACCAACTAAAAAACAAACCTTTACAAGGCTGAGTGCATCTGGTGCAAAATATAAAATACATATTATATGTAAAACATTCATCATATAATATTTAAACCAGATATAATACATTAAGTAAAACACATATTATAAAAACACAGAGTATACAATATATAAAATTTATATACAGTATTTAAAACATTGTATAATATATAAAATGCACATTATGTAGTATATCAAACTTATATCATATGGTATATATGTATCACATATTGAAACACACATTATGTTGTATATAAAACACTTATTACAACTCAATTTATAAAGTATATAAAACTAACATTATTCAATACATGAAAAATACATTATACAATAAATAAAACTCACATTAATAATAATGAATAGCTACTCAAAAAAAGTATGGTCATTCCATCTCTAAAAAAAACGGGAAGACAAATATAAAATCTACTGTAGAAGTGAATTTTGCAGGGACTACCCAAATCAATCTGTGAAGTACAAATACGTTCTCATATAGAACAGTTTGATGGCACAATTTGCTATGTACATCTTATTTTACAATCCTGTCACTTAGTTTCCTCAGCAGAAAACTAAATTGTTCTTTCTGAAATACTTCAACATCATATCTAGTTGTAGCTCTCCAATGTATTCTATTGTCATCCACATCTTTCCAATTCAAACAATAGATCTTATATTTCTTAAGAATGTTTTTGAGATAATCCTTTATAGATGGGGTGTTCCCTCCTAAAATTCCATCAGGTTTATCATAAGACCCACTTTTAGGAAGTATTTTATTGTTCATTCATTTTGAATTTCCATTCCAATGAAGGTATGATTTTACAACTGTGGATTTAATAGTAACATATACCAAGCTGAAGAATATATTGCTTGGCTTTATGATCTTAACATTATATTTTTAAAATTTTACAATGTCCTGAAATGAATCTTATCTAATATCTTTATATTAAGTGATAAGCACCCAAATTCCATATCCATATAATAAATTGGGTGAAATAACCAGTTTATATAAAACTAACTTAGTTGTAGAAGTTATTTTTCTACGATGAAATACCACTAAACATCACATGATCACAATTTCTTATGCTTGCTCATTACTGTTATTAAAACAGGCAAAATTCTCCATACAGTACTGCCACTAAGTGCAAGCCAGAGTAATCAATGGATGCCAGAAGGCTTGTGCATAAAATCCTTATCTAGTGCCTACTTATCCAATATCTCCAGCCTAGTTTCAAGCTTGTGGCTTTTGTCAGCTCCTCACTGATGAAAGCCACAAGCTAAAAACATGTCTGGAGATATTGGATGAGTATGCACTGGATAGGATTTTATGAACAAGCCTTCTGCAATCCATTGATTACTCTGGCTTGTACTGATTGGACATTACTATATGAAAGTTTTGCCTGTTTTAATGATGAAATACCCTAAATTTTTATTTTTTTTAAAAACATCAACC
Organism: Epiperipatus broadwayi; assembly: GCA_028023455.1. Taxonomy (NCBI): domain Eukaryota; kingdom Metazoa; phylum Onychophora; class Udeonychophora; order Euonychophora; family Peripatidae; genus Epiperipatus; species Epiperipatus broadwayi. Next base: position 933,053 of record JAQFVV010006356.1, on the reverse strand, counting down.
GCACATTTCAACCTTCAACTTCCAACTCCATCCTTCTACTTATAAAACTACTAAGGTATTTAAACTGGTTTGAATTCTCAAAAGAATAACTGTCCAAGGTGCAAGTTTCTGAGTTTTCTTTCGTCATTGGCTGATAAACAAGTTGAGGTTTTATAACATTAATTAATAAACTGAGGTCTTTATAAGTTGCATTTAAAACATCAAGAACATTCTATAAATCATCTTTTGCATTGGAAAAAGTAGCCCAATTATGAGCTTACTGTAAATTCAGAATCCAATAAGATAAAGTTCTTATTTTTGCTTTTAGCCAATTCAAATTAAAATTTCTATCATCAAATCTATTTTTGCAACTTGATCTTTATCTGATTAAGCCACCTATAAACAATTCCAAATTCCATTGTTTTAAAACTGCATTTCAAGTAACTCAGACATCCTTTTATTCCATCATATAGAATCTGTATAATATGAATAAATTTGAATGGATAACCAATTAATTTCATCAAGGCCATATACCTATTCTATTAATTAAATCAAATAATTTTACCAAATCAATAAAAGCAATATATACATCATTCCTTTGTTCGTGATTCTTTTCTAGCATTTGTCTAGCCACAAAAATCACATCTATTGTGCTTCTTGATTCTCTAAAACAACATCGGGTCTCTGGTAACCATTCACCTATTCCTGGAAACAATCTAATCAACAAAATTTTTTAGAATACTTTTGCTGTAGTGGATAATAATGATATTCCGTAATAATTACCATTGCAATCTCACCTATTCCCTTTGTTTTTAAAAATTGGAACAATTAAAGCATCCTTAAAACCAAATAGCACAACAAATTCATGGGTCCAAATATTCCTTAAAAAAAATCCAATATTTTTGAAGCTAATAATTTACCACCATCTTGAGACTTTCTATTTTTAAGATTACACATATCTATTTTGAATTCATTAAGCTGTATGACTTTATCCAAATCTAAATGAGTGGATAAAATAGACATATCATTAAAATTCATTGCAAAAAGCAAATTACACGATATAGAAAAAAAGATCTATTATATTATATACAAAACATAAAATAAAACTCAGATTACATAGTATATGAAAATCGCATTACAATGTATATGAAACTCAGTATAAGTGGGGTTTTATTTTTGGTCTTCTTATATGTTGTCGGAGTGACGAAGAATGATTTTGGATCTAAATATATTTTTTTTTGTGCACATCATATTCGAATACTGAACCTGTGCATGAATACATATGTATAAATGTGTGTGCTAAAACAAACTTTTAACTCACTTAAATGACAACATCTGCTCCCTCACTTGTTAACAAGATTCGATTTAAATTTAAATGATGTTGAGAAGATTTTAAAATGCAAATTGGTATTTTACTCTTACTAAAAATGCATGCATAATATTAAAAACACTTCTGAGCTGACGGTTATCACGTGACTAAAGCTAATGAGCGAACTCAATGATAGAGTTACCAAAGAATGCAATACAAATTAAATTATCAAAGTTTTTGATTAATAACTAACATTTTCTCCATTATCAATATCAAAAATGGTGTATTTAATGCAATTTGAATATAATACATTCCTTAATTGTTAATTATTAGAAAGAAAAACATGAAAAATGTTAAACAAATGACTTGACTGTCTGATAAATAAAATATCAATATAAAATAGAAAAAAAAAGGGAAAAAGTATTAAATTAAAAGTGTGTTGCTTATAAAAAATTATCTATAAGTACAGATCGTATTATAAATGTTCTGTGGGGGTTTAGAGAGATGTTTGAGTGGCAGGCTCTATAGCTTCAGGTCTATGTTCACAGCTCAAGGTCCATGGGTCGCCCATTCATTTAATTATTACCTGTATCCAAACTTCAAATGAATTTTCACATAAACTGCACGCCAACAAATCATTTGTTATGTTATTTATTACAATATAACCAAAAATCATTTCGTCCATATTTTAATCATTTTATTCTTTCCATAATGTATTTTAAAATTGTATTCTTATCTCAGTGCTTCATTTACCTTAGCTCAGTCATGTCACAACCATCCATAAGTGAAGAAGTCAGATCAGTCACTTTTATTCTAGATGCATTATTTGAATTATCCAGTTCACTTTTTTTTAGTGAGTAAAATATACATAGCTTATATTGTGATTTTAACTTCATATACACTTTTTATTAGATATTCCTTTAACATCATATATATATATTTCAAACTTTTATTTCATCATATATATATATTTATATATATATATATATATATATATATATATATATATATATATATTCAAACTTTTATTTCATCACAATTTCCTAAAACATAGGACCAAAGACATGTAAAAAAGGTAAATGATCTCCAGGATCCAACATTTTGTGCCAAATCAGCACTCATCAGTTGGCCCAGATCATAGTCTTTTATACATATTTCCATTATTTGCTTATGAATTTATAAATAGTAATTGACTATACTTTGATTACAAGTGTCAAACTTTTTTAATGTACAACTTTGCCACAAACTACTTCATAGAATTATGCTAATAATTATTACTAATTATTTTGTAAACTAGTAATTATCTTTATATCAAATATACTCTTTAATTCCCACTTATTTAATCATATAGAGGCAACAGAACCTGAGTTTTTTGCCCATGTTGACAATTTTGATAAATTTTAATACATCACTCTCTGCAAGACACAGCTTAAATTTTATCCATTTTAATTATATTTACTATATTATATTTACAACAGATATAATTATCTCAATTCATCTTTCATCTTAGATCAGTCAAATCATAATCATCCATCAGCACAGTCTTTCCAGAAGTGATCCAGAAGTATGGCACATACACACACCCATATATTGATTTTCCCCCAAATATTATAATGCAAAAGTATTATTAGAAATCCTCAGTCAAAAACAAAGAATGTGAAAACATTACTCCATAGGCTACAAATCTGTACATTGGTAAGAATTTTCAATGATATTTTTGTTTTGTCTTTCACTTATAAAAATGGGATATTCATTGAATAATGAATAATTGAATTGCAACGTGAGTTAATTAAGGGTCCAGTACCCATGATAATCTCTATTACATGAAAACATTTTCATTTTAAATAAAGTAAAATCACCTTAGATAGATCTGCATGAGGAACAATGAAATATGCATTATACATAAACAGGGCCAAAATAATATAAAAAAGATGATAATTAATAAAAATGAGCAATACAGTATACAAGGTTATATCTTGGAAGTGATATTGTTAAGGAACCTGCATGTTTACATGCCAAGACACAGAGGTAGCAACTAGATATTCTAGGTATCAAATTCCTTGGATTATAACTATGGTTTTTAATCTTTTTATAAACTCTGAGCAATAAATCATTAGATTATTTTTTCATATAGTTAGTAAGTCATATTTATTGCCAAAATAAAACAAAATTAAGAATATCCAGAACAAAAGTTATTCTGTGAACCATGGATAAGATTTTTTTTTCTCATGTGTCATAGCATCAGCCAGAAAGCAAACCCGCTAACCCTGGACAACTGCTTGTAAAACAGCTGTCGCTGACCTCTCGACCACCAATTTTTGACATGGATAGAATTTTAAAATGCAAACATATCAGATTGCAGACCAGATCAGGCTGTTGGACACTTTCATATTTTCTAACATATTGTATGGTTGCAAAACATGGGTAATAAAAAAATTTTATTAAAGAAAAACATAAAGATGGCAAGGGAATTGTTTGCCAGTATATGCTGAATAAATAAGGATGAAAATCTAAAATCACATTTTTGGGAGGAATTTTGCAAAGTGTAAATGAAAATTTTATATTACAGATTGGTGCAGAGTGAACATGCATTCATAGAATTTCTAAGATGAGAGTTACAAGGATAAAAAGAGTTCATTAATAAAGTACCATGTATCAGAGAATACTAAATCTATAGTTTTTGATAATGTTACTCAATGTTCAGATAATATTGTTATCACAGCAGAAAATATAAAATTTGTAGAATACAGAAATCTGCAGTATATTAATTGGAGAAAGAAGAGTTATAGTTACTAATTAGTCAAAATGGTCTATTTGAGACTATATGTAATAGATTATGAATTTACTATAGCAGATGTGAGAGCAGCATTCAAGAGAAGACCAAATTTTGTCTATAAAAAAAGAAAGTTCAGTGGATGGATTTATATTTATTTTTACTTTTGTGGAAGAGACTTTGACACTGGTACAAATATAGCTAGATTCAAATATGAATAAAACCTTAATAACATTCTTAAAGGGAATAGTCTTTTGATCAGTCCTCTACAGGACAATCACTGCTCTAATAATATCCAGGTAGATAAAAATTTGTAAATTTATTTCTTTGTTATTGCTATCTACAATCAACATTTTAACTGAGGCTGAGGCAAGCCACCATTATTTTGGAAGGGTCAGACTTTAAAGGGAGCTCACAGTATTCCTTCCCAAATATTAGCTACACGACAAATGACCCATATTTTTTCGTTAACCATCGATAATGAAGGCCAATCAAGGTATCTAAATGTTCGTATATATGCTTTACATAAAATATTGTATACCTGTATCATTGGTTTTGAAAATATGCATAAAGCGTAATTTATATTTATTTACACACTGATGTGTTATTCTTAAATGACCATAGCTAGCCCAACAGCTATCCATTTACAAATTTCAAAAATAGATTATTACATTTAAAACACCTCATCTTGTTTGAAATTCCAAGACTTCTGTAATCATTTTTCCAGATTCAACTTAAGATCTAAAAAGAATTTACTAAATACAGCCTACCAAACATTAATATAACATAATTATTAGATACCAGTAGCTAACGGCTTTATAAAACTATTTAACTTCTTTTTACAGTTATCAAAAGTAAAAATATTTAAACTGCGACGTAGTTTAACAGATAAGTGAAGAAAACGATGGGTGTTATCCAAAATAATAGGGTTACTTTGTAGTTAGTTTTGAAGTGCATTTATTAGCTAATGTAAAACATTTTTTTTAAATAAAAATCTTTTACCTCTTGCCGTTTTCGACTTGTTACTATTTTAAAAATATAAAAGGAAAAAAAACTGAAATTGGAAAAATAAAAGTAAATTATAATTGATCTTTTGGTAACACCTTCAATCCCCATATTCATTCTGATGAAAATACTAATGCCCTGCTAGCTGGTTCACATGGAAAAGTTTATTGCTGTGAAAATACTAAAAAGTGAAATACCTGCTGATTAGATGGAAGAATCGCAAATAATATATTAAGATGGGGAATAGCAATTTTAATAAGAGAGAAGAAAAATATATTAAAAAAAATAGAATTTTTATGCTTCCAGACATTATAGAACTAAACGCGATTGATTAATGAGAATTTTTATTTCTTGTTTTACAAAATAAACTTTTAAAATAAACATCAATCACGCTGTTCGATTAATACTTAATAATTTACTTCAGTATATGAATGGGTTTATATACTCGTTTTATTTATTTGTTTTGTTGAGTACTGTTTCTGGGCACATATCACAGTAACAAATATTTATATACAAGGTTAAATTAAACACCACTAAATTACACTTATTATTTACTTCTAATATATGTTTTTCGGATATTTCGTTATGTAGATATATGTTAGGTATAATAAGAAGAGATCAAAAACAAAATACTTGGATGAGAAAACAGACATGCCTTACTAACATCACTGAAAGAATTAACAGACAGAAATGGAGACAGGTTGGGAACATTCATAAAAGAGGTGATGATAGATGAGCAGTTATCAAGTTGATCGCAAAAAAATGTAAAGGCATAGAAAAAAACATTTGTGAGACGGGTGGATGAAATAAAAAAGTTTGCTGCTGTGATGTGAAGAAGAGAGATCAGAATTTGCAGAGATAGGATTAAACTTGGAGAGACATTCATCCTTCAATGGACAGATAGTAGTTGAATATGGTGATGATGATAATAAATTGGAGAAATAAACTTCTACATTGTGCATGTCACAGTTAATATATATATATATTGGAAGTGGTAGCCACATAGATTGCAAAAAATGTAATTTATTTTGTTTTCATTTGTATCTTTGATCTGATACATTTTATGTCATCATCATCATATTTAATCATTATCTTTTCACTGCAGGATGAAGATCTATACAAGTTCCAATTCATTTTTTCTGCTCTGTTATCAATTTGTTATTTAATGAATTAAATAGTTTAGAAGGTTTAAAATGGAGTAAATCTTTCGAAGAAAAAATGTCAATTCAATAAGATGTGATATGTTGGACTATTACCATCATTTATGAGTGAATGTTGAATGTATAGAAAATTTTAAAACGTAAAGTCATTTTATCATTTTTATATTTTATGGATCCATAGTAGGATGGTATACCCTTGATTAAGGTGGTGTTTTGATTTACAGAATTCTCTTTGCACATCACTCCAACAAACTTATGCATCTTTTTTACATAGAGATTTTTCTATGACTTTTGTTATTTCTTGAGATACAGTTAAATATTTCAACTATGCATCTATCATTATTTCTTTTAGCTATTATATATAGGTCAACTCTATTTCAGTTTCTTATTTTTTTGACATCAGGATTGTTTTTACTTATTTAAGTTTCAATTTGCTATGGCTGCTTCAGCATGCATCTTTTTACACTCCATTTATGAAGTGTAAAGTTTTTTTATTGCCTTTCTCTTATTATCCAATGTTCCAATCCATACATCAAAACTGATAAAAACACTCCCATTATTAATCTTTCCTTTTAAACACACACATATATTTTATTTAATATTATTGTTAGATAATGTGAATCAAACAATGTCTTTTGTTAATGTCTTTGATTCTAAATTTTTATTTTACATACTGCAAAATTTCTGGATAATGTAATGGGTGAATAATACATGTGATCTGAACAATCAAGTAAAATTATCGTAACTACTTATATCATTTCTATTCTATCCTATAATGGGGATTCAAATTATAATTTTCTTATGATTCTATTTATATTTCTAAAGCAAATATACAAATATTCTTTCCAGATTTAAAGCAACAGATCCTTACAACTTTTCTATACATCATTTAGTAAATATTCTATAATCAAATATTCATATGTGAATGCAGATGCTGGTCATCGATAAACAAGTTTGCATATATTACATTCTAGGCTTTGGTAATAAATTAACAGTTATTCAAAGGTTATGATTTAACAGTAGTGCAATAAATACAGAACAAATGACAATGATTTGAAATACTGATAGACAATTAAAGACATTTGGTAGTATGCACTGTCACATGAATTGTTTTGATTTTGCTGTGATGAAACTGAAACATGGGTATTAATACTACCTACTAACAGCATCTCATTTTGATTTTCCCTGCTATGAACTTTAGACAAATTGAGTTTCTATGGTCTATTTTTGGAACAACAAACAAGTCACAATTGTTTCCTGTGCAAACATTAACTCAAATATATCCTCTTTTTTTTTGCATGCTATTTCATAATCATTTACTTGTTTTGTACTTTTTGGTCTGTATTTCTTTGGTCTAAGTGTACAATAAATTTGGTTTTTGAAAGATAATATTCTATTGGTCATTGGGATATGGATTTCATTGTTTTGAAAAATTCTCACTAATAGAAATCATTATTACATTTTTATGACTATTAGAAAAAAGTGATGCTATATAAAATGGTTTCTGTTAAAAGAAATCAGAAGTGTTTGTCCATGGGCCATATATGCAACAATATATATTCAAATCATTAAACACAGCAGTTAATTTCCAATTATAAAATCATTTCCCCACTACTGGCTTTTTACTATTTCTTTTATGTTATTTTAATAAAAGTTGTGCATGGTATGGACAGAAAATAGAGGATCCAATTTGGGATTGGAAAGTCCCACAACCAATTCTGGTTTTCATAGGTCTGGTGCATGAACTTCTTCCAATCTCCCAAGCATAAGGCCATATGCCTTTATTCTAAATAAAAACTGTTCCAATAATCTCAATATTCTAATATATTTTTTTCTACCACTGTCTATACAATTTAAAATTTTGATTTTTCTTCAACACCTTTTAAAATCTTGTAATAATTTATTATTTAACTAAAATATACATATATAATATTCTAAATTACCCCAAGATCCTAATTTAGACTAGCCAAAAAACAAACAAACTCTAAAACACAACCATTAAGTTCTATTGCTACATGCACTTGAGAAGTCTGCTTGCATCAGGAAATCATTGGTTGCGTTTTAGTTTATTTTCTTTGATTAGACTAATTTAATTGTGAATTTGGAGTAGTTTTGATCATTTTATTGGATAGTTTAGTTTTAGATTTTTAATGCTTATATATACATATAGCAGTCATTCATAAATAAGTATGGTCATTCTAAAACAAAGTGAAACATACTCTGGAAATTACTTTGGTGATGACTATACAAACTGATATTTGAACCACAAATACACTCACATATAGAGTATGCTGTCCCATTTACCAGTTTGATATTTTGTGGTGAAGTCTTAATTTATTCAGAAACAACAACTTTTTTCTGAAATACTTTAACCCCATGTTAACTATTATTCTATTCTCTGACAAATCCTCCCAATGAAAACAATCTACATCACATTTTTTAATAATGTCTTTTAAATAATTCTTGTAACACAGACAGGATTTACCTCCCTCATGAAAGTCATGTTTAAGTTTCACATAAAACACCCATTTATAATGTCTCACTTATAATATTTTTATATACAAAATTAACAAAGCGTATGACACACTTGACTGTGAAGCTATCAAGATACATACACTAAGCGCTTTTGAGGCCTTTTGCCTCATATTCATAGTGGTACTGTGAGCTGCAGAATGAAGAAAGCGCTTAGCGTGTAATAATTTCTGTGTATCTTGATAGCTTCACATTCAAGTGTGTCATACGCCTTGTTAATTTTGTATATTAAATTATCGAATGAGAAGTTTTAAAATCTTTAATATTTTACAAATATTTTTATATATAATAAACAAATTCAGAATTGTGAATTGTGGTAATAGAAGGATCATAGAATTGATATCAAGTAAATTTTTTTTTCATTAGTTATCCCTAGACATAACTTCACAATTAAAATTTTAATTACCCCTGTGATGTATTAATTACAAAATCTAGTGAGTTCATTAATAATTTGAAATATATAGAAAGTTTAACTGCCCACATAAACTTGTATACCATAGTTCTTTCCTCCCCCCATGTCTTGGAAAAAAGATCTAGCAATTAATTGTAGCATATGCTAGATTTATATTGCTTGAAGTATTTGAACTAATAATGTTCAGTTCCATCAGAACTAAAGTTTGAAAATGAACTTTTTTTTTAGTTTTTTTAACCCTTTCCATAAAGTATGTGCCTCTTATATTTGTGTAGAAAGCAAAAAAAATATTTTTAACTTTTCCAGCTATATATTGTAAGGATACATTAAATCAAACCACACAAAAATCACCACACATGCACCCATCTTAAAGACTAAACCTTCTAACTACAGTCAAAATATATTATTAATTATATATTAATAAACATATAGATGTGCTAATTAAAATTATATTATCATAATACTGACTCATAAAAAATGGAAAACATATGTATATCAAACCCATATACACAATCAAAAAAAATCTCCACAAAAAGAAAAGAAAGAAATAATTAATGTTAAATTTGTTTGTTTATTAATCCAGCATAAAATTCTATAAATATCAAAACGATGTCAACAATTGAAATAAAAGAGTGAACTTACAGCCCAGATACCAATAAGCAAAACGTAAAATAACAGACTTTCTTTTAGAAAAAAAATGAAGGCAAATAAATTAGACTTCAAGAAAAGTTTCTTTATAAATTTCCAAAAGTAACATTCATCACCTTATGTATTCTTAACATTAAAGCTCATAAATCACTAATTGCAACTTGGGAAAGGTGACTAAAGAAACACACCACTAGTTCCATAAAACTTATATTTTTTAATGCAAGTTATAAGCCAGGTAAGAACAAATCATGTGTAGCTAGGAAGTGAGAAAACACTGTGGGGATGAAACTGCTTATCATATAACAAAGAGTTCCCGATATGATTATCATTTAAAATTAATATCATGATGACCATGCTAGCAAAAAGATCTACATTGTGCTATAAAAAATAAAGAAATTATCTCAGCATAGGAAAAATAGTTTATGAAAGGAGTCACCACTGTGAAGATTTAAATTGTGACCAAATACTATCAGATAAACTACCGTCCAGTTAATACAAAAGAACATTTTTAAAGGTAAAGATACCTGAAAGTTTTCAATATGAACTATAAGATTTTGAACTGTGACTATACTAAACTGGATTAGTATCTCATGTTATGTTATATAATTTTTTTAGAATTATTTTGCTTGTTAAATTGATTTTTTTTCTTCTGAAACACAATCAATTCATCCAATCATTGATTAGTATATGGAGAAGTGGAGTCATCAATTATAATATTAATTTTTCACTTAATAATAAATTATAGGTGCAGACTTCCAAGTTTTCTTGCTAATAGACCCAATAATTTACTGACTTGAAAGGTGAGACTTTGTTTTTATGTAATACCAAGCACTCACACTTTGACAATTACAATATTTGATGGTGTGTTTGTGTTCATTCATTATTCAGAATACATGACTAAACCCTTGAATGATTGGTCTGTTCTATCATAGATCTATATGACACAGAATAGGAGGGGACTCAGAATCTAAAGGCAACTCTCAACAAATCACAAAATATAGACAAACATATTGGAAATTAATGACCAAATGTTGACAGAAATTTTAGTTGACAAAAGAGTTAATTGTTAAAATATAGTTTTTATATTGTCTTCAATGTAAATTTGAAATTATTAAATTAGAATGTTAAATGATAATTTTTAGAGATCAAAGGTATGGGTTAGTAAATAGTTGATGAATACAAGCAATGGATGATCATGCCTATACGCTTATTAAATGGTAAACAAATGCATCATTTTTGTTATACAACAATCATGAATGGAAACCATCATCAAAATTAATTTTTTAAACATTAAATAAATTAAATTAGTTGTTTGTCATTTGGTTTGTCTATTTGATAATTAATCACACAATACACATATCCAATGCACATGTCAGATACAAAATAATCATACCTTGAAACAGAGTATATGTACATTCTTCCTGAGTTTGATTTCTGTGGCATAATGAGGATAAGAAGTAGTGAAGTAAGAGAAGTTATACAAGTATGAATTCCATCCCACTCAATCAATAATCATCATGGATCACTGCATAAAACTTAGGTAAATAATCAGATAATTATTAGGTTTAATGCTTAATCTTGAAGAGCAAACAGGTGACCATAGCTAAATACACCTCTCAGGGAGAAAAAAACCATGCCATTACATCTGGTGTAGCCAATTGTTGAGCTTGAAACACCCTTATATATATATATCTCTCTCTCTCTATATATATATATATATATATATATATATATATATATATATAGAGAGAGAGAGAGAGAGAGAGAGAGAGCTATTGGTAAGCTCCATCTAGTGATCATTTAAATGCAAGCTTAAAAGCAAGTTACATAATTTATGACTTGTTTTATTAATTGTTATAACTGTACCTTTGAAGACTTTTGTGATGCTATATTGCAGAGGCTTTTACTATATGGTGAAACTAAGCTAAATTCAGACTCATATAGCTATCTGGTCTGAAAAGCTGGATTTGAAGACATTTTCATGTTGGAAAAGTTCAGACTTTCAAATTGATAGAAACGTGTTATACAAGTGCTGACTTTTGAGTTAGTATTTTGGATCTAGTTTCTAGAGTCGCAGACATCCACTGAGGTGAGCAATAAGCTTGAAACCAATTGGTCTGGAGGTAGGGACTTAACGATAGAGATTTTGAATTCTTTCTCTTTCAGCACTTATAAAAATAAAGCTTGTTTAGCACTATTGGTAAGCTCCATCTAGTGATAATTTCAATGCAAGCTTGAAAGCAAGTTATGAATTTTATGACGTATTTTATTAATTTATATATATATATATGTTGAATTAAATGCTTTTCTAGATTGTTATTATAATAATAAATAAAAATGAGGAGATAATATTCATTAAATAGAGATAAACCTTAGAGTTTGATGTTACTAAGAAATTATCAATAACTACTAATTGATAATTTCTGAGGATAAGCAAGTTTTTTTCATAAATCTTTAATAGCACCCCTATGTTGGGCCTCTTTAAAATAAACCCATTTTTATAAGTATGAAAATTTAAAAGAATAGTATCTTTTTGACACTCTTCAAATAATATTTTTATCCCCTCCAGAGAGTTATATATGTTGAATTAAATGTTGTATTATTATAATAATAAACAGAAATTATTTGCAAAATGTCAAAAAAGATACTCCTTTTTCACATTCTCACACGTATAAAAATAGCTTTCTGGTTTAAATCAATAGAAGAAATTGAGTTTGAAGTAAAAGAGGAACTTTTTTACTTTTAAGACCCCTCCCCCCCATGCAACAAAAAAGTTATTAAAAATTTATGATGAAAACTTGTTCAGCCTTGGAATTGTTAATTAGTAGTAATTGATAATCTCTTAATACCATCAAAAATAAATTTTCTCTCTATTTAACAAATATTATCTCATTATTATTATTATTATTATTATTATTATTATTATTATTATTATTATTATTATTATTATTATTATTATTATTATTATTATTATTATTATTATTATTATTATTATTATTATTATTATTATTATTATAATAACAATCCATATAACCATGTAATTCAAATATATTATGGAAAATCTTATTTAGAGCTATTAGCATGCTCGTTATATTATATTTGTAGTACTAGCTTATTAAGTTAAGTTATGTGATGTATCTCTTGATTTTTTCACTATATATGTATATATAAAATTTAAATGATTCATTACACAGAGAATAAATTCTCCATACAGTAGTGCCACTCAGTGCAAGCAAGAGTAATCAATAAATACAAGAAGGTTTATGCCTAGAAGCCCTATATAGTGCCTACTCAGACTAGTTTCTAGCTTGTGGTTTTCCTCAATGAAGAACCTTGTACATGAGAGCACTGCAACTAGATCTTAGGATCTAATACAACCCTTCCAGCAACGACATTTTATCTTATTAGTTAACTATAAAACTTTGATTTTCAAAATGAAAATGCAATAATATTTTCAATTCAAGCTCATTAGCTTGTATAGTTGTATGCACCTCAGAGCATTACATTTAGATCTTAGAATGTAATGCAACCCTCCAAAAGCCACCTTTTACTTTTTAACCTAACTATAAGTCTTTGAGTTCAAAATAAAATTATAATAATCTTTTCAACCTAATCTCATTAGCTTGTATAGTTGTATAGATCTGAGCTCACTTCAGCATCCATACTTTTTGGTGTCTTTGGTTCTTTAATAACCACTATCACTATAATCATATTAGGCATGATTGGTATTAAATCATCAAACATTATGTGATTCACATTCTTTATGCTTATACAAGCTGTTTTTCACAGAGACAAAACTCTCCATACAGTAGCACCAGTCAGTGCAAGGCAGGGTAATCAATGGGTGGAAGAAGGTTTGTGCATATCCAAATCATCAGACTAGTTTTTAGCTTGTGACTTTAATCAGTAAGGGGCCTTGGATCTGAGAGGACTGCACCTAGATCTTAGGATCTAAATGCAACCCACCAGCATGAAGTGCTCAGAGATCCAAGGCTTCTCACTGATAAAGGCCACAAGATAGAAACTAGGCTGGAGATCTTAGATGAGTAGACACTAGATGGGAATTTTATGCACAAACCTTCTTGCATCCATTCATTACTCTGGCTTGCACTGAATGATGCTACTGTTTGGATAATTTTGCCTCTGTAAAAAGCAGCTTGTGTTAGCATAAAGAATGGTGATCATGTGATGTGAGAAGGGGTAAAACCCATGCACATTATAAGATTATCACAAAAACAGTGAAGACATACAATGTTAATTATTTACAGGGGGTAGATTTACTAAAGAAATGTTTCAAAAAAGATTGTCGCAGAACTTAAAAGACCACATTGCAAAATATCAAATAAACAGAATAATTGACTAGCATGTTTTACATGTGAATGTGGTTAAGCTTCATACATTAGGTTGCATAGTCTTTAGAAAACTAATGTCTAATGTATTACTATTTTTTTAGTTGCAAGGGTCATAATAATTTGACAGTGGTTGTTGGCTGATGATGATGACTTCTAATACAAGTTTTCCATTATTTTGGCTTTACATATGTGTGTGTAACTTTATTTACATACTCGTATTCAAATTGTTTAATTTCCACGATATCTAATGTTTTGTCGTTTGTTTTTTTTTAGTTTAGAAAATGGTTTATTTTAAAAATTAAATAATCAGTTTCCTTTGTAACTTAATTTTTTATTATTTTTATTTAAATTTCAAATCGCTTGGAAAGTCTGAGGTTTTTTTGCTAATGTTTGAAGTTGCGGATCAGAAGTGAGGTTTTATTGAAGACCGAATCACAATTATTTCATACTTTTAAAATGGAGACAGAGAAGAAAAAAGAAAAATGGTTTCAAAGAAATGGATGACATTCATACACGGAAAAAAAAATGTATTTTTAATAAATGTTTGAAATTTAAATTCACTTTTCTGTTGATCGCTCTATTTCCAAATAAATGTTCAAATTATACAGCTTAGTTTTATTTACCATAAATTTATGTAAAATAATTTTGTTGGGTTTTTTACCAATTCACGCACAACATGGCGTGTTTGTGGGTACTTGCCTGTGAGTGATTCAACTATACCAACTTTTTTGACGGAGAGGGGTTTTATTTAAAAATGTAAATCATGACTTTCGTCACTAAGGCATTTTGTATTGAACTATCTTATTAACATTCAGTAATTTAAGTATGTGTGTTTCATAAAAATAGCCTTTTTTATGCATGCACTAATACAAAAATTAACTCTATAAAAAATAAAAGCGAATACAATTTAAATTGCAGATACTTATAACATTATTGTTTTTCTTGATTAATGTTTTGTTTAATTACACATATAAAATTTATCTATGAAATCATTTATTTGTTTGATTTTTTGATAATTTGGATGTTATCTCATACAAACAGATAACATTGTAATTATTTTTTCTGTCTGTAGCTATCTACTTTAGTGGACACAAGATATTGCTATTTACGTATTATTTATGAAACTGTTGTATTTATTCGTCAATTATTACATAAAACAAGCGTGTAAAATGATTTTCTTTATTTACTAAAAAACAAACATACACATGCTATATTTCCGCCTAGTACCGTTGGCGAGGTATAGCTTCCAGTTAGCAAGCTACTATAACATAAAAGAACTTCAGATTCACTGATAAGTTTTCTACAACTTCTGCCTGTCAAGTGGATAGATGTGGTGACACTTGTACTACGACAACTTGCCTCGTATGTGATTTAGATTTTAGCAGTGTCCAACCCTGAACATTGACATGCCTTACTGAATTAACCATATAGAAGTCTACCAACATACTGTTATTTAGCTTCAATCCTTGTTATCTGCTTTTACCTTCAAATAAATTGACCATCTCTGTCCAGATCCTTATCTTTAATGGACACAATCATATTTAAAGAGCATCGTCACCTGTTGACCTGTTCTCATTATTTGACGTAAGCTTTTTATTTGTATGTTCAGTGGTCCATAGTAATAAATGCTCAATCCAATGAAGATAAGGTGCAATTTGGACTAGTTCATCATTTGAGGACAAAATGAGATTAACAGAAACAAATAAAGTCTATGTAACATTTTGTAACAATTGTTTTAGCTTTGTATGCCATTCATGGTTTGGTACAGGAGTAGAGTATTAGGAAAAATAATTTTAGATCATGGATCAGGAACTTCAATGTTTATTTCTGGAATTTCCCAACTAATAAACAATTCAACTATTTACATGGTATAAATCTAAATTACATTAAACTATAATTACAATCCAATATTGATGATGCTCTAATGCATTTAAAGTCCAAATCATCCAACTCATATTTGAGAGATCCTAATCTCAGTTTTAGTCATTTTTTTCTCTTCGTATATTAGATTATAATATTGCCTATTTGAAAAATTTGCCAAATAAAATATTTATTTGAATTCCATTTTTAAAATGGAAACAAACTTCATCAAATCATCTTAAAAGAATGAAATTATGATTTGAAATTCAAAATTAAACTTATTATTAAAATTTCACAATAATTTTTTTTTCCAGTATTTAAGAATGCAGTTCTTGTTTTTCAGAAGAAAAACTGTATTATCATCATTATTTTCAATCATTAATGATCACTATAAGAAGAAAAACACTCCAAGTTCAATACATCTTTTCCAATCTCTAGCCTATATTCTTCATATCACCACCACACACTCCCTTATTTTAACAATCCATCTCATCCTTGTTAGGTTTTTTATAATCTCTTGGAATTTAGTTTAAGATTTCAACTATCCATTTATTATTATCTCTTCTAATAATATGTCCAACTCAACTCCACTTCTCTTAATTCTTTCAATAATGTCTGTAACATCTGTTGTTTTCTCCACCATGTATTCTGCTTTACCATAACAATGTTTATATGACTGTCTTTTTAAAAACAAATATTTTTGAATAAATTCTAATTGTTGTCATAAAATTATTTGGTTTAAAATAAATATCTTACAAATATTTTGCGTAAATAAGCTTAAATATGTAAATAAATTACTGAAAATCACGATTTTTTTTATTGAAATACTAAAATAATAAAACACACACTAAAAGCCTGGGGACAAATAATCTACCAATCAGTGATATTATTGATTTTTTCACTTCATGATACATCCAGTCAGGGCATTGTAAGCTTGCTTTGAGATGCAAATTTGTGATACACATGTAGGTTTGTAAAATATTGATATGGTGTTTCATTTGTACATACAAATAAATTTTAACAGTAAAATAACATTGTAGATACCTGCAAAATAGCAATGAAAAGCTGAAATGACAGTGCCATAATACTGGCTCATATGCCTAAACTTTTTTGACAATGTTGCTTTCTTTCTTCAAATGTATTATTTATTTAAATGTTTTTACTACACACAATATTACATGAACATTAAAATAAGATATTAAATGGCTTTATTTCTTGAGAGTTCATATGATGTTCAAATGCCAATATGACCAGCAATGGAATTGAACCAAAAACTTATCAATACAGTATGAGACTTTTAACCGTAACACTTATCCATGCAGGGCAAATATTGAACAGTTTTATTGCTTAGGAGTTCAAAAGAGATTCAGACATTCGTGGTGTCAACACTAGAATTCATCTGTGGATTGCATATTCCAGAGTGTGTAGAGTAGAATCAACATTGATTTTATAATATACAAATAAAAGTAAAAAAAATATTAGCAATTATATCTACCTTTGTAAATTATAATATATGTTGATTTGAGTAATATTGTGTCTGTGTGGCTGCTTATTATGTGTTCTCCACTATTTTGAATATCTTTTCTAAGTATCCATGAAAGAATTTGAAAAGTTGATGAAAATGATACATTTTCAAAATTAACTACAGCTTTGATACTAAAGGGCATTGCATTAATGTATCCAGAGTAATGAAGTCAGGAGTTTATCTCTCACAATAGTATATACTATTTAATGCTATTTAATATATCATATATTTATTATTTGATTGCAAGGTTTTAAGATGAGTAGCAATTAACTCTGCTTTGTAAATCAGATTATAGCATAATTCATGTAGTGGATATATCAGCTTATTTAAATTTCATGCTCATTGCTATTATTGTCCAGTCTAAACATCCATACAACTACTTGGAAAAAAAATTAAAATGATTTATTTTCTAAATTAATTTACAGCTATCGTACTAGAGAGCATTTACATTAATATGTCCAGTCCTAAACTTTTATCTCTGATTAATAATAGATAGATAGATAGATAGATAGATAGATAGATAGATAGATAGATAGATAGATAGATAGATAGATAGATAGATAGATAGATAGATAGATAGATAGATAGATAGATAGATAGATAGATAGATAGATAGATAGATAGATAGATAGATAGATAGATAGATAGATAGATAGATAGATAGATAGATAGATAGATAGATAGATAGATAGATAGATAGATAGATAGATAGATAGATAGATAGATAGATAGATAGATAGATAGATAAATAGGTAGGTAGGTAGATAGATAGGTAGATAGATAGATAGATAGATAGATAGATAGATAGATAGATAGATAGATAGATATATAGATAGATAGATAGATAGATAGATAGATAGATAGATAGATAGATAGATAGATAGATAGATAGATAGATAGATAGATAGATAGATAGATAGATAGATAGATAGATAGATAGATAGATAGATAGATAGATAGATAGATAGATAGATAGATAGGTAGGTAGGTAAATAGATAGATAGATAGATAGATAGATAGATAGATAGATAGATAGATAGATAGATAGATAGATAGATAGATAGATAGATAGATAGATAGATAGATAGATAGATAGATAGATAGATAGATAGATAGATAGATAGATAGATAGATAGATAGATAGATAGATAGATAGATAGATAGATAGATAGATAGATAGATAGATGTGTTTCAATAAACTCAAAAATCTAGAAATGTGGATGGGTGAATTAGTAAATACAAAACTAAAGAATATGCTAGACAACAATTATGAAGCCAAATACTTAAGGCAATGAAATGAATCAATAAGCACAAATGCTTTTTAATGATTAATTCTAGTAGAGAAAATTTGCAATATTTTTTGTAATAATTATAACTATCACATTTTCTCTTAAAAACAGATCAATGTGCATTACAAATGATGATGATGATAACTTGAAGCTTTTATAAACACATATGTCAACAAAGTCCTCAACAAAAAAGCTATTATAGGTTAATGGAGAAAAACTTGTTTAGCTTGAGAATAATTGTCTCTTTGTAGTAATTGATAGTTTTCTGCAATCATGAAAAGGCAAAAGTTACTTTTGTTTTCATGAATATAATATTCTTATTTCTATTTGTTATTCAAATAACAGTGCATGAAAATATTTAATTTAACATATATATAAAGCTCAACAGCTAATTGTCAATAAATCAATATAATCTCTCGTCAAATATAACTCTATAAATAAAATGTTACCTTGACAATAAACTTTGGATGATCATTTTGTTAAGAAAGCTTTGGTTTTTATACTATAAATTACTTTCATAAACATTTTGAATAATTGTCAATTTATGGGTTCATATATATATATACACACATACAATATATTATAACGGGACAGCCTATTTGATAGCCTTAGTTGAGGCATCAAATATAACGGAACGGCATTTAATCATCCCAGTTGATGTATTAATTGTAATATAATCAATTATATTTAATGTTTAGAAATCATTAACTTAATGCTTCATAGTTAGGTTCGCCAAATATAACAGAATGGATTATATTTAAAATCTAAGTTGGTCTTGTTAAATATAAAGAGATGATTAAATTCCTTAGAAAGAGGATACGCATTTCACTACAATCGGACTTTGGGTCTTCAAGTAGAATGCTAGAAATGAATCGATGAAATACCAAGTCCATGATTATATATACCTCTATTATGCTAGCTCATTAATCTTTAAATAAGTTTAAATACAATTTAGACCAGGACATCCATCTTTCATCCCTCTTTCAGTCACCATTATGCCACGATATTTAAACTCACGGAGAATTTGCAATCAGCTCTTTTCAGGAATAATTTCAAAAACAAGTTATTTCATATGCCTCTATATAAGCATTAATTATAACTATTATTCATATGACACTTATAATACTAGCATATATATAATATAATTCAATAATGATTAGACAAAGAGATCACGTTAACAAATCAATATTTAATAAACAATAAAAATATAATAGAATAGATAATAAAATATTAATAAATAAATACGGATGAATTTTATCATTTTAAAAGAATATTAATAAATGATATTTTTTTATTTAATACCCTATGATAAAACTCAATACTATAATAAACTTTCAAAAATTAAAGAAAATAGCTTAAATTAACAGATATATAAAAACAATATCTGGGTTCAAAAATTAATAATTTATGTAACTTATTAATTTACGACCGCTCTTCCGATCTTTCACAATTACCCATATATAAGTATTATTTGCCATTGTATAACTTATATATTATATGTATTTTTAATAAATAAAAATACATTAAACGTTTACAATATTACGTAGTAAACACAATACAATCCTGTTTAAGATATCTGTCAAATAATAACTATTTTTTTATATCCCTCATCTAATTTAATGAATTATGTTAAGCTTTCAATTAATTATATTTAATAATAAATATAATTTTCCTTTTAAGATATATATGATGCGATGCCAAATTTGAAATAAAAATAATAATAATAATAATAAACATATTAAAATAATATAAGCATTATTATAATATATGTACGCTCTTCCGATAAGGAAACTTAGTTATAAGTGAGTTGAGAGTAGATATTGAAGTCTATAGTTCATCATCCCAATGAAGATCTCTTACGAAGCATATCACCAATCCATTTGTACAATGATGATTCCATTTATCCTTAAACGATAAACTGTTAATAACATCCAATGACCGGATCAATGTGAAATAAAATAAATATTCTTCGAATGTAGATGTTCTTAATCTTCATTTCTCTATTATCACTAGACGTTCTATATATTCAATATTTCAAAATATTTTAAAATAGTATGCAAGGTTGGTTTCGAAACCTTTTACGATATAATGAGTGTACTACTCAGTGCACATTGTTTTATCCTTAATATATATAATTATCTTAAATTTATATATATCCGAAGAATAATGGAAGAGTTAAAACAACGTAGTTTCAAAACTTAAACAGGCGTTCTTTTCCTTTATATTGCTATTCCTTTAAGATTAAGTAGAAAATTAAATATATTTTCCTTGCAGACTTTGAATCCACAAATTATTTTAATTTAAAAAAGTTAATATTTAAATTCCAATCGCTAAATAGTAGTATTGATAGAAGAAAAATGATATTTTTTTAAAGAGAAAAGATTTTCTTTTTCTTTCGTTTTTTTTTTTTTATTTTCCAGAGCACGAACGAATCTGCTCGTGTGTTATATAAGTTCATGTTTAATTCAACTATCAATTGTTCCACTGACATTAAGATTTAATAATAAAATAAAAAAATATATAAGTATTTATTCTTAACTTCAAATCTGGCATTTTACTCAAAAGCTTAAGGTATATATTATTTAAAACTTAAATGTATATATAAATAGTACATATATGTTACATAATAAAATAGTCAAATAAAAATTTATATTTATAAATAATTTCACAAGAGATAAAACATGCTAGACTAATAATAACAACTGTAAGTTACTATTATATTTCCCCTTCCCTTGGGAAATTTAAAATTTTAATTTAAGTTAAAATTTTAAACACTTACAACTATTTTAGTATATTCTTATAGTTTAATTGCATTTATAGTTGGATTTTATGAAGGGTTGCATTTTTTTTTTTAAACTGTTATATCTTCCTAATACTTGGGCTATTTTATTTTTGTGATAATGATCAAAAAAAAAAAAATTAAGGACTTTGATGGGTTAATATTTTTTTTTTTGTATAAAAAAAAAAAAAATAAAAAAAAATAATGTGTTTCCTTCTTGGACCACAAATATATTTACTAGCCTTATTCCTGCTTCTTTAAGACTTATGGATTTGAAAAGGACTAAATAAATACTAGAGTATCCATCTATAAATATGAATTGACTCTATAGTTTTAATTATTTTAAGGCATTAAAGAATACCCTCACCAAAGCTAATGTTTTTAACTATACTTCTCTTTACATTGATCACTATTATTATTATTTTTTTTTATACAACCGTATGGTTTACACTGCCCAATTCTTATCTTGGTCTTCACCTCATTTCTTTATAAAACATTATAAGCAGCCAAAATATGGTTTTAAAATTATGAATTGTATGTACCAGAATCTCTCCTTCTTGGTTAATCCAAAATGCATTTGGACCAGCCCTTTAACGATAGTATAAGGTCCTTCATATGTATTGAAGAATTTATGGTATTTATTCTCCAATGGTTTGCTGGGATGGAAAGTCTTTATCAAAACTTTATCTCCGACTTTAAATTCATAAATACATTTTTTTTTATTTTGACTTCTATTATTTGCCATTTTAACAAGTTGTTTATGAGCTTTTACTCTATCTTCTCTTGTATCCATATATATATCCAGAAAACACATGTGCATTGGCTTAATGCTGATTGCTATTATAGTTAAACAACATCATGCTATATAATATAAATGTTTGATTTATATATATCCTTATCAAAATATATAATAATGGACTTACATTTTATAAGTGGTGTCAATATCAAATTGCATTATCATGATGCTTAACTGATCTACCATTATTACTTATTTACCAACAATAACTTGAACTCTAATAAACCTATAAGTATTTTTTTATACTTTGGTTAACTTGATGCATTTTTATTGCTATTAATATCAACTTCAATTATTTATATACATATATACATTTATTTTCTTAAAAGAACAGCCTAATGGGTTCTATTATTCAGACGTGTGCATTGTCCGATCTCAAAGTCGTAATCTATGAAGTCCTTCCTTATATGTGTGCTTTACTTTTTAAGCACATCCCTTAACATGTTCAATGAATGTGAAGGGACCTTCATAAGTATTACACAACCTATGGAATTGTGAACCTTTCTGTCTTTTAGCTTGTATTATACATATCTTTATTATTGTCTGAAGACTTTTTATAATTTGTTCATCTTCAGGATTATGGTGATGCTTCATACACCATAATTTACTTTTAAGACAATTAAATCTATTGCCTTCATTCATATCTTCTAAATTAAACTTTCTATTATAACAACCTTCTTTTCCATTAAATATTATCATTGATAATGATATTATCAGATGGTTGTCATACAATTTATCAACGCCTTGTTGATGAAATGTTTTATATTTGTTCTGGGAGTAAAAAAAATATGATGGGATGACTCAAAATACATTTCACTGTTGTATTCATCTATTATATCTTTAGATAGTGGAGTCATCTCAAGTTTCATAAGTTCATGATTTAACTTGTTATTAATACAAAAATCCAAGTCTTAATTTATCTAGACATTCAGTATTATCATTTGATTGTGTTTCTCTCAATTCCTGAGACTCGAATTTAATTTATATTTCACATGATCCATATCCTCTTCTTTTTCTAAGTTATTTGGATCAGATTCAAACACTTTAGTAATGCTGCAATGATCTTCGACTTCATTGCTCTGCTGTATGAGAAAATGATAGTCATGACAGTTTTCTTCTGAAATATTCATTTGAACTAAGAGTGATCTGTTTTGGATGCTATCATCATATTCACATATCTCAAGCTCAGGGTAAGTTTTGGATTCTTGGCATTTAATTGCCATCAATATTGTTGATCTTTTTGTGTCATGAAGTCTTTCTACTTCATTGGCAGTTTGTTTCGTTTCAACAACTTTGATTTCTACTTGCATCTTTTCCTTAACATTATCAATATCTTTCTTTAAATCATTTAATGCTTGTTTAATTTCTTTGTTATCTTTTTTAACATTATCCACATTTAAATTTAATTGTTGGATTTTTGTAGATAGTTTATTTTCAATTCCTGTTATTTCAACCTTCAAATCATTTTTTAAACTATCTAATTTTTTACTATTATCATCCAATTTTTGATTCAAATCACTTTTTAAACTATTAATATTATCATCCAATTTTTGATTCAAATCACTTTTTAAGTTACACATATCACTCCTAAAACTAGTACTATTATCATCCATTTTTTTATTCAAGTTATTTTTTAAATTAAACATATCACTTCTAAAACTAGTACTATTATCATCCATTTTTTTATTCAAGTTATTTTTTAAGTTACACATATCACTTCTAAAACTAGTACTATTATCATCCATTTTTTTATTCAAGTTATTTTTTAAATCATCTAATTTATTCATAAACATTTGTAACATTTGCTGAATTGTACCAACATTAGATGATTGATTAATCTCAATTGTAGATGATTGATTTAAACCTTCATCAACTATATTTTGTGTTTGAGATAACACTTGATCTAAACTCGGTGTTTGTTGAGGGTATTCAATTATGGTTGTAGAACCCCCAGGTGCTTGTACTAATGATGATTGTTCAATAATAATATTATCATCATTTAGTTCACTTTGCAAATCATCTTGCATTTGACTAGAGCATTTAATATCTTTGTTTGAATACATTTTCCCACTTCGCAGCATAACAAACTTTAACTTAATTCAAATATTACTTAAGTGTATATATATTTTTATAACCAAAATATTATATCGTAAAGTTCTCTACCACCCCATGCTATTTATATATACTTATGATGTTCTAATAATATATGTGTATATTTTTAAACGTCTATGTCTATATAAAACTTTATCCCACTCAACTCTTATTTAAAACATAATTTAATAATTAGTTATTCAAATATTGATCTGTCTAAATCATATTATATATATTATCATTTTTTTTTTTTTATATTAATCTTGCAATTATAAATACCATATATAATGAATCGAAATTATAGATTCAATGCCTAAAACGTCGCACACCAGATAAAACGCAGTCTACAGGGTATGAGATTTAATTAATCGAAGCCCTTAACGTTTGGGTCGCCAGATATAACGGAATGTATCTTTATATGATCTCAAATGAAAATTTTCTTTAAACTATACATCTCATATCAATAAATATACTACACATCTCTCAGGTATGTGGGGTATTTCAAGCTCTAATTAGCTTATTTCGAGCCCTAGTTGTTGCGCCAGATATAACGGAATGTATCTTTATATGATCTCAAATGAAAATTTTCTTTAAACTATACATCTCATATCAATAAATATACTACACATCTCTCAGGTATGTGGGGTATTTCAAGCCCTAATTAGCTTATTTCGAGCCCTAGTTGTTGCGCCAGATATAACGGGACAGCCTATTTGATAGCCTTAGTTGAGGCATCAAATATAACGGAACGGCATTTAATCATCCCAGTTGATGTATTAATTGTAATATAATCAATTATATTTAATGTTTAGAAATCATTAACTTAATGCTTCATAGTTAGGTTCGCCAAATATAACAGAATGGATTATATTTAAAATCTAAGTTGGTCTTGTTAAATATAAAGAGATGATTAAATTCCTTAGAAAGAGGATACCGATTTCACTACAATCGGACTTTGGGTCTTCAAGTAGAATGCTAGAAATGAATCGATGAAATACCAAGTCCATGATTATATATACCTCTATTATGCTAGCTCATTAATCTTTAAATAAGTTTAAATACAATTTAGACCAGGACATCCATCTTTCATCCCTCTTTCAGTCACCATTATGCCACGATATTTAAACTCACGGAGAATTTGCAATCAGCTCTTTTCAGGAATAATTTCAAAAACAAGTTATTTCATATGCCTCTATATAAGCATTAATTATAACTATTATTCATATGACACTTATAATACTAGCATATATATAATATAATTCAATAATGATTAGACAAAGAGATCACGTTAACAAATCAATATTTAATAAACAATAAAAATATAATAGAATAGATAATAAAATATTAATAAATAAATACGGATGAATTTTATCATTTTAAAAGAATATTAATAAATGATATTTTTTTATTTAATACCCTATGATAAAACTCAATACTATAATAAACTTTCAAAAATTAAAGAAAATAGCTTAAATTAACAGATATATAAAAACAATATCTGGGTTCAAAAATTAATAATTTATGTAACTTATTAATTTATTTACCGTTCTTATTTATATGCTTCACAATTACCCATATATAAGTATTATTTGCCATTGTATAACTTATATATTATATGTATTTTTAATAAATAAAAATACATTAAACGTTTACAATATTACGTAGTAAACACAATACAATCCTGTTTAAGATATCTGTCAAATAATAACTATTTTTTTATATCCCTCATCTAATTTAATGAATTATGTTAAGCTTTCAATTAATTATATTTAATAATAAATATAATTTTCCTTTTAAGATATATATGATGCGATGCCAAATTTGAAATAAAAATAATAATAATAATAATAAACATATTAAAATAATATAAGCATTATTATAATATATGTAAATAAATAGTAAAGGAAACTTAGTTATAAGTGAGTTGAGAGTAGATATTGAAGTCTATAGTTCATCATCCCAATGAAGATCTCTTACGAAGCATATCACCAATCCATTTGTACAATGATGATTCCATTTATCCTTAAACGATAAACTGTTAATAACATCCAATGACCGGATCAATGTGAAATAAAATAAATATTCTTCGAATGTAGATGTTCTTAATCTTCATTTCTCTATTATCACTAGACGTTCTATATATTCAATATTTCAAAATATTTTAAAATAGTATGCAAGGTTGGTTTCGAAACCTTTTACGATATAATGAGTGTACTACTCAGTGCACATTGTTTTATCCTTAATATATATAATTATCTTAAATTTATATATATCCGAAGAATAATGGAAGAGTTAAAACAACGTAGTTTCAAAACTTAAACAGACGTTCTTTTCCTTTATATTGCTATTCCTTTAAGATTAAGTAGAAAATTAAATATATTTTCCTTGCAGACTTTGAATCCACAAATTATTTTAATTTAAAAAAGTTAATATTTAAATTCCAATCGCTAAATAGTAGTATTGATAGAAGAAAATGATATTTTTTAAAGAGAAAAGATTTTCTTTTTCTTTCGTTTTTTTTTATTTTCCAGAGCACGAACGAATCTGCTCGTGTGTTATATAAGTTCATGTTTAATTCAACTATCAATTGTTCCACTGACATTAAGATTTAATAATAAAATAAAAAAATATATAAGTATTTATTCTTAACTTCAAATCTGGCATTTTACTCAAAAGCTTAAGGTATATATTATTTAAAACTTAAATGTATATATAAATAGTACATATATGTTACATAATAAAATAGTCAAATAAAAATTTATATTTATAAATAATTTCACAAGAGATAAAACATGCTAGACTAATAATAACAACTGTAAGTTACTATTATAATATATATATATTCTAACAGAACAAAAATGAGATTATGCTTTTCTTTTAATGCCCTCACAAATTTGTGAACTATTTGTAACTGAATAAGAGTAATGGCCATGGGAAATGAAAACTTTAATATAATATGAATGACAATATATCCCAATCATTGGTCACCAATTTCAACTGAACTAAAATTTACTCTGAAGTTGAATGTCATTTATAAAAGAAAACAATTATGGGTTATACTGTATCCTGTATGATAGCCTAATCATTGATCATCATTACTAATGGAACAAAAATATGAACCAAGGAAGAAAATCCTAATTTAATAATGTCCTTGAACTGTAGTATTATTTGTAGCAGAATGGAAATATTAAATGAAGCTAAAGTGAATATCAAGCAATGACTAACAATGTAACACTTAAATTCAATAAAACAATGATAATATTCTTTATTGTAAATCTCATGAATTCAAATAGCATTTAGAATGAATAAAAAACAAGCAAAATTATTATTTCAAACTACCTTAAAATATGAACATTATTTGCAGTAGATTAAAGATAAAGTAATAAAACCCAAATATTGTTATTTTATAAACAATGATCTATGCATATTCTAAAAAAACACTTATAATAAAATAAAAATAAGAACAAAGAATTAGATAGATAAATCCTAATATATTCCTTATGTATCAAATCACTATTTATAATAATATACAATAATACCAAAACTCAAACATTGGTTTGTTTACATTCAAATAAAATAATTCATGTATGATTAGATAATAATTTTAATATGCCCTATAAATCTAAAATATCAATGATATCTAAATAAATATGTAAATCAATAATTGATTTCCAATTATAACCTAAAAATTTAAATATAATACCAACACAGCTATACTATTCTACTAATATTAATATACTTTTATTAACTAAGTCCATCGTAATAAGATTAAATACTTAATAATAATATTTTACCGATTAACCTAACATTTCTTTGCACTTCAATTATTTTAAAATTATATAAAATAAAACCATCCTTTTAAATAACTTTAAGATTTTCAATATCCAATCATAACAATATATAAAATAAATGATAGATTCTTATTTTGATTCTTACTTAAACATAATTGGCACATCATATTCAATTGCTTTTCAATTTAATAAAGCTAGGTTGTTAAAACTTTAGACTATAACTATCAAAGCATATGAAAGATTGTTAGTGTTTATATAATCAAATGTTAATATCCAAATTGAGAACTTTAAATATAATTAAAACAGATCATTCTAATTTGAACAGAATAAAATATACCATTAGCATCAGCTCTGTAACTGAATAAGATTACAATCTTTAGGATTGTATACTGACTTAATATATTATTCACTTTAATCAATAATGGTTTAAAATAAATTACACTATCATTTAATTGTAATTAGCTTTACTTATCTTCAATGATCATCATATTTTTAACTTTATCAATCATCAAATCAATTCACATATAATTTTTATCTTAATATAACTATTACTTATTGCTAACAAAATAATTACAATAATCTTCTAATTACCGATTAAATATTTAAACTTGTCAAATCATTTAATTTATTGTTGTAGAAAATATATACCTAGTCAGATAATAAACATTAAACTCAATAAAAAGAAAATGATATATAATTACACTTTCTCAATTATCCTGTGGTTCTAGTTTCCAAATTATTTTGCAACTGCTTCAAATAAATTATGCAGTATAATTAATTAGCAAATACTGTTTCATCCAAATATGATTAACCAATAAATTTGCATTGTAAAATTGAACAATAGCCAAGCAAGTTTACTTGTTTTAACTTAATTAAAATTTATTAACAAATGGATATAAATAAAAATCATATATATATATATATATATATATATATATATGACAACTAAACATTTAAAATATATACATATCATTTGATTCTGCTTATGCAATAGGTTTCCAATCAACATTAATTCTTGTTAAATTAAACAAGTGATTAGATATTAATCTCTATTTATTGGATACTAAATACACAGATATATGTTTATGTAGTACAAATATGTTGCAGAACATTTATACTTTTTAAAATATAAGAGAGTTCAAGATATATTTTCTTTTTACACTTCATATAAAAATATAGTTATTTGAAATATATATCTATATATATAAATGAATCTTCTTAATTTTTAATGTTATTTACTTTCAAGTCATTAGAGACATGCTTCAGTTTTTAAAATTTAAACTTACATTTTTCACTCTCTGCTGAAAATTTTGTGAAGCTTTTTTTATGGCTTTAAAATTCATGTATATTTATTTTCTAATATTTTAAATACGAAAAGAAAATCAATAGATGGATTGGAAATCCAAGAGTCAGTCCAACAAATGATCATAAACTCTGCCAATAATGGATAGCCATTATATATTCTGCAATCTCAAACCTTGCATGTTCACTTTGAGAAAATATTACGGTTGTCGATAAAATATTATGGTGGTGTAAAAACTTCATTTTTTGGAAAGTTTATGATTGTATAGGTAACCTAATTATGTAATAATTATTAAAAATGAAAAATAAATGCATTTATATATTCATTTTTTACAGAATTGTTTTATTTTTATATAAAAAGGAACATTTTCTTTTAAATATTGTTACTCTAGAGTTATAATCATGGGAAACACAGCTGTCTACAAAATGAGGTCATTCAGTTGATTGGCATTATATTTAGCAATATCATAAAAATTATGAAAAAATTATAAACTTTTAAAGCATGTTTTGATATGTTTAGTAGTTATTAAAAATTCATTTAGATTTTTAAATCAAATTTGAAACAAGGAAGATTTCATTTGTTTTATAAATTGAATCAGGTCCACCTAAAATTTGATGACATGACTATGTTTTGTTTTGAATAAATATATATATTTTAAATAATTCCAGAAATCAAATGTGATTTTTTAAAATTTATTTAATTTCTAAGATCTGTTGAATGAAGTCAAATTTATTATATTCTGACAAATAATAATGGTTTAATATCAGAATGAAAGTTGAAAGCTTAAATCAATTAAATCTAGTAGTACAAATTAAATGGTCAGAAAAATAATGAAAATCAGTAGGGCTAATATTAATTTAAGTGAACAATATAAAACAAATACTTATTACAATATAATTTTTTGAACTCCTAATATAAGTGATATACCTTTAATTAATTTACAATCAATAAATAAAAAAAATCACTATTTTAAATTAAAATAATAATTATTATACTGCAAAATATAAATTCAAACTTAGCAAAATGTAACTCTCTTGTATTTAGGTATATAAGTAGATCATTACTTAACCAAAAATTGTACTACTATTTATATCAGTAAATAATGTACATTTTAAATGAAAGGGGAAAATATACCAATAGTAATGATAAATATAAGTAAAGAACTGAGTAAATAGTTTTTAAATATATCATTTTTAAAATAATACAGTAGTTCTAATGTCTATTTCTTAAACCACAATTCGATGATAAAAATATCACAAAGGATATAAGATTCGAAGCACATTTTATTAATTCCAAAATTTACTATATATATATATATAATCTTTTTATTTATCAGATAATTAAATTATAAGTGTGCAAACATTAATTTATATCCACGATGATGTGATGTAGATATTCATTCATTTAACAAATAATTAATTCATAAAACATTACAAGTGAACAGACACTTGTTTTATCCATAATGATGCTACAAAAATTGAACCAATTTCTATCTTATTTATAAATAATCCATCAAGTTCAAAAAATCATATCAGCATGTGAAGATAATCTTTTTGTACATTTTTTTGTTATTAGCATTTAGACTTCATCATTGAAAAGTAAGTAATATTTCCATTTTTAAAGCAGCATTTTGTGGTTTTTTAAAAACACTAAGAATTAATTTTCATATTTTCAATAAAGTACCACCTCTCACAAATTTGATAATCATGTCAAGCCAATGGATGAACATTATTGTGTTCACCCTATCATTCTATCCATTAGGAGTTATTGACAGCATTAATAAAATTAAAAGGCTGAAGTAGAGTTGGGCTGGTCATATTGCTAAAAGAAATGATAATAGATGGACAATTAAGATCTTAACTTGATTCCAAGGGATTGCAAAATACCCAGAAAGATATTACATGTGAGTTAGACAGATGAAATAAAAAAGTGTGCAGGCATGATGTGGAGAAGAAAAGCTAGAAATTTGAAAAGATAGATAGAGATTGGAGAAACGTTTATCCTGCAGTGTATTGATAATGATTGATGATGATGAATTCTAAAACTTTACAAAAAATAGATGAAGTAATGTAGATTTGCTTCTACTGAAGCCAAGATAATAGAGAGATCATTTAATAGGCTTAATTTTATTTATAATCTTTTTTCCATTGATGTAAGAGATACCATAGCAACACTCTGTGGTTAATTATTTGGTTATTTCTAGTCAGTGTCTCATAAATGAAAATCTCATTATACAATATTAACAACAAATAAAGTAAATATTTTATAATTATTATATATAATAAACATTTACGTTTTTAAAAATACAAATAAGATTTTTTCACTGCAATATAAATTAAGCAATTAAAATTACATTATATCATAATATAATAGAAATAAACCTTTTTTGCACATATCATTCAAATATATCATACAAATAAAGCAACAAATACACTGGAAACATTAAATATTTAAGTGTATTATTTGTAACCTACTATTATGAATTCATTAACAAAAATATATCTAATTAAGAAAATAATAATTTTATCAAGGCTATAAACTTTATTATTGACGGATTTATTTTTTAAATAAATAAAGTCAATACACATTTTTTACAAACTAAAAGTAATAATAAACATTTCGTTTTCAATAATATATGTTTCCATAGCATATCCAGTGCATTCCAGGTTAATATATTCACCATTAAAATTAAACAAGAAAAGAAAGAAAAAAAATGCAACTAACATTTCTTCACATACAGAAATTTATTTCAAATTTCAGTAGATACAATATATATATATATTGATACTCTGTCATTATAATTATTAATCTCAAAAATAATAAATCAGAGTTTAATTAAATATAGTAAAATTTATTGCATCAATATACTTTCAATATTTTCACATTTATTCATGGTTAGTCTACTGAGAAAATTAATTTTTTGCTGGCTGGAATGCTATTTGCTTTTCGGTTCACTGTGTATTTATTTTGTGCATTGAACAGCACCTCTTTTGTTTTACATTTGCAATAATTTCTCTCTTTGCGCATAAATTTTAACAACACTCAAATTACAATTATGGCCATTTTCCCTTTTATGATTATAAAAGTCTGATGAATTACTTACTAGTGTTGGACTTTTTTTAGATTTTTTATATTCTAGAAAATACTGGGTTATATATATATATAAATAGCTAATGTACATGTTAGATTAGATTTATCATTTAGAAATTTTGAAATTAGTTGAACAAGTGTTTGAAGGTTTACATTAAATAATTGAATGGTTCCATCATTCAGGAGTTCATAGTAAGGTCGAACACAGGAAGTTACAGAACAAGAATTGATCCAGAGAACCTATACTTCAGAATCTGATGTCCTATCATTGCAATGAATTATATAGGTTCAGGGTTTACATTATAAATACAAATCTGGCTTTATGTTTATATTTTCAACACCATATTCACAGTTGTAAAATATAAAGTGATATTTTTTATTGGATGTGACAACTGTGATAATTATTTGCTTGTGGATCTGTTGAAGTAACCCAAGATCTGTTCAGAAGAAAGTATGGATTTCAGTTTAAACTGTCAATATATTGCATGAATATTATAAAATTTAAACATTACCAATTCAGAAATTCCATTCCATAACATCTACTTTCATTTCACTTCAAAAAACCTTCTTCATTATACATCTATTAGAGAGTCTTTATTTAGATCTCTTCAATTATTTTGGTCATCTAAGTTGGTAAAACACATCACTTCCTTCAATCATCTATTTTATTCTCAATATTTTGTTGCTTACTTAAACATGCTAAAGTTATTCATCCTTGCACAAGGTAGTAAAATATGATAAAAATCAGTTTCCACATTGCATGAAAGTTGGTGTAATAGACAAATATTTAGATACTAATACATGGAGATTTAGGTGCAAATTTGATGTTTATAATCCTACTGAAGAGTGAAGGTTGGTGTGTGAAATGCATTCATAATGAAAGAGGATGATTTGGAATTCTATGTTAATGGAGGGTTATGATATGGCAAAATTGAGATAAAGGATGTAATAATTAAAAACAAGGTGAAAATATCTCTTTCCGTACATTACTGTTTGGTCTGGAGTTTATTGTATTAAATGTCCATGAGGACAATCGACATATAACATTTATTGAAATCCGTTTGTTTCAGGAACAAATGAAATTTCACACTATATATATATGTACACACCGCACTTAGTTATGAGCAAGTCTTGAAGTTTATAAAAGATTATCTTAGTAATATATCATATGCGAAATTAAAAAAATATATATAAAAATATGAAACGACACAAGCACAAAAAGGAATATTTAAAAGAAACTTGAAATATTTCTGCTGTTTCTTTTTTTTTCTCAACTGATTTATATTCAAAAGCATTCTTCCAAACAAACTAAGTCATTTGACATCCATCCATGGTGCCGCATAAACCCTTTTTTCTGTTTATTCAAATCAAATAAAGCTTCTTACGATAAATTATTATCATTACCGTTCTAATATTTCTTTGCCTGATGATTATAAGGATATACCTTATTACTTTTTACATGAGTATTTTATAAATAATTCATATTTCTTTTTTTTTATATTTATTTTTCTATTTTTTTGCTACCAAATAAAACCTCTGTAATCCACTTTATTTCGCCGCTCCTGCCTAAAGGTTCACATTATTTATGAATTATTATTTAATTTTAAATATTAAGTTAGAGATAAATTTAATTATTATATTTTATACAACCGCGCACTCAAATTTGATTTTATTTCTTGAAAAGACTTCTACATAATAAACAATTGTGCTGCCTGATTCCAAATATACCATGGTACAATCAATAACCATTGAAAATTACGTAGTTTAGTTATATATATAAACTGAATATTTATTCATAAAAGTTAGAGTAAAATAACATTCCTGTTAATATTAAAGTAATTTATAAAAGTAAAATGTTGTTTAAGGAATGATTTGTAAAAAAAAAATGCACAAGAGGTGTGTGTTTATATATATAAATCATTATCTATAACTACTCTAGTTACAAATAAATGGTAAATATATTACATCAAATATATATCTATGCAATTATTTCAGATAAATCTGATTCATAATCTTGGAAATAGGTAATTATTATTAAAAATATTGTAAGTGGTGATCTTATCATCATCATTGGCTTTAATCATTATCAATCTATTGCAGAAGTAAGACCACTTCAAATTTAATCTATTTGGTTCAATCCATAACTTCTTTTCTTCACATTGCTTCAATAAGTGTAAATAAGCATTTATTTTTATAGTGCTATGTTTTATAAATTGTAATACATTAAAGATCAGCCTTTTCAAGCTATTGTGCATGCGCTTTTTACGAGTGTTAATAATAAATGAATACTTTCATTCCCAACACAAGATATAGTATTTATGAAAGAATAAAATGAATCGACTTATTCTTTCCAACCCAAATGCTTATAAATGGGCAAATCTTAAGTACTGGAAGTAAAAGCGTGAGGATAGACCACTCACTTTAAATTACTGTTTACAATGTCTGAATAAATGGCGTCAGCAAAATTATCTAGAATTTACTAAACGTCACTCTCAAATAAAACTTAAACATATTCTTTCATAAATACTATATCTTGTGTTGGGAATGAAAATATTCATTTATTATTAACACTCATAAAAAGCGCATGCACAATAGCTTGAGAAGGCTGATCTTTAATGTATTGCTTCAATAGTAGACTTTTATATCTCATCCATTTAATTTCTCATGTACTCGTTTAGGACATTTTTTTGGAATACAATTTCAGTTGTCTATATATTATGATCTTCTGTGCTAATACCAATTGTAAGTTGTGCTTCTTTTTCATCTGAATTGCATGTGTTTGCACTTATCTTGGTAAACATCTGACTGAAGTGAATTTCTAATATCTTCTTGCTCAGCTTTTTAATAAAATATAAATACCATTGCATTTTTCCAATTATTTGTTTCATGTTTATTATTTGGGCATGTGATATATATATATATATATATATATATATATATATATATATATATATATATATATATAACTACAACCATTAAATGTCTGTATTTTTAAATTATATAATAATAATTAAACAAATATATTTAATACAGTATTAAAATTAAATAATATATTTTTACCAGAAGTATTTAATTGTTTCTGACATCTTTTTAACTGTTAATAACGCAAAAAATAAAAACTGTATTCCCATCATTCAATCTATTAATTTCCCACAATTTGTTGTTTTATATTTGATTGTTTATTCATCAAACCACCTCTATTCCTAGATATCATCTTCTCTAATTTGTCTACACCTTTCAATTTGAATAATTTTATATCTCTATTATAAATTCAAAACCATAATTAATGTAATTATGGTTTTGAATTTAATAATAGAGATATAAAATTATTAAATTGAAAGGTGAGAAAATTAAGGAGGAATGATGATATCTAGGAATAGAGGTGGTTTGATGAATAAACAATCGAAATATAAAGAAAAGAATGTGGGAAATTGAATAGATTGAATGATGGGTTAAAGTTTTTTTTTGGTTTGTATAGTTGAAAAGATTGTGAAAATGAATATTGTAATTATTATTTATTTGAATGATAAATATATTTGTT
Source organism: Epiperipatus broadwayi (assembly GCA_028023455.1). Taxonomy (NCBI): domain Eukaryota; kingdom Metazoa; phylum Onychophora; class Udeonychophora; order Euonychophora; family Peripatidae; genus Epiperipatus; species Epiperipatus broadwayi. The sequence goes on along the minus strand of JAQFVV010006356.1, from coordinate 896,818 downwards.
TATATTATTTTTTTTATATATATATATATATATATATATATAGCTTTGACAACAATTTTTATATTCTTTTTACTTTTATGATAGCAATAATAATTTTATTATTTTCTGGAACTTTTCTGTTTTTATAGATTTGATAACAAATCACCTTTGCATTTAATATACTTGGTGTTTTAAAAAGTGTAATTATAAAAGCTACTTTTTCTTTTTTACTACTATATAATTGTTTGTAGAACTCTTCTACAAACATTAAGAGCTTCACCAAAGTAAGTTGTGATAAGACTATCATATTTGACATTTTAGATGCGTGATACCATTAGAGTCACTACTTTGCTACATTATTTTAAAGTGTTGTATATATTACATTCCAATGTATGACAGGCTGTAATCATTATTTCTATGTAGCTTTCATTTTTAATGCATTAATTTAAAAATCAAAATCCAAAATATGTCAGCAGTATGTGATTGACAGCACATTCTATTGTTCTGACAAAGCTATGAAGGGGATGGCAATTTGTGATTGGTTGATGCTTTAGATTACCCTGCAGTTAAATGTCACAAAAATGTGAGTTTCTTAATTTTATAATTGGTCTGCCCAGTATATGATTGCAAAAAAAATCCACATGGAATTTTATATACACCATATACTAAATTTAAAAAGAATAATGAAACTATCAATTTTATCAGTCGCTCTCTTTATGTATGGCAGAACTGTCTTAATTTCTGAAATATCAAAATATTTGTTTTTATTCTATAAAAAGGTCACATGATCATCATTTATTATGCTTGCTTATTACTGTTATTAAAACAGACAAAACTTTCCATATAGTAGTGCCACTCAGTGCAAGCCAGAGTAATCAATGGATGCCAGAAGGCTTATGCATAAAATCCTTATCTAGTACCTACTCAACCAGTATCCCCAGACCAGTTTCTAACTTGTGACTTTCATCAGTGAGGAGCCTTGGATCTGAAAGTGCTGCACCAAGGTTCCTCATTGATGAAATCCACAAGCTAGAAACTAGTCTGGGGATATTGGTTGAGTAGGCACTAGATAGGGATTTTATGCGTAAGCCTTTTGGCATCCATTGATTACTCTGGCTTGCACTGAGTGGTGCTACTGTATGGAGAGTTTTGCTTGTTTAAATATATAAAAATGTCCTATTAATAATTATATGATCATTAACATGACGATTTCAAACTTTGTGGAGGATATTACATGACTATCATTATGAAATATATAAATATTGGACTATTTCAATTATCTGATATTAAGTATTGAATCTCCTTTATCATTATTTGAAATAATAAAACCAAAAATAACGGTCCTTTTCTCCAGATAGTATTATTAATCAAAAAAGAATAAATAGAAAAAAAATACATCCCGATTATAATTTCACTTGATACCACGTGATTTTGAAAATTAAAAATTTTAATAAAAATATTATTGGAAAATTTTGAAAAATAGAAAAATAGATTTTATTTTCAAATAATATTTTTAATGCAGCAAATTTTTTGATATATAATTTCATTATTAATAAATTAATTACTGATAGCAAAAAATGAAATATTTATTTTGTATCTGCAGCAACTCTATTTAAAATTTATTTCAGCCGTCACCACCTCGAAATGTTAACTTTTTAACATAAAGCGTCTACATATGTATGTATTTTGTATATTGTAGTCTTTATGAGAAGACAAACCGAAAATAAAAAAAAACTAACTATATCTGTAGATTTCAATTATATATACTACACCCCCCCCTCCTTTCTTCTTAAAAAGTATAACTTTAAAAAATAAAGATTTTTGAAAAGTAATTTTAAAACATAATTATTTATTTTACTAGAAATCTTAATTCTTATTATACTTCTTCTGCCATCACTTGGAAAATTAATGTCTGACCTCATCCAATGAGTGAATAGGGTTTCTATAATCTTATCTATTTTCCATTTACATTTCTGTTTATGTACAATAATTTTCTTATCTTAGAAAGCAGAAAAAGGCAAACAGCTGTTCAGAAATGTTATTATTCCATTATGAATGATCTGAATTAGATCTGCTTTGTTCCCATCTTGTTTAGTCCAAGATAATTAACTTCTGGAGGCAAAATTAAAAGTCAGAATCAATTTCTGTAAAGTCAAATACTGTTTTAATATATATATATGTTATCTACCAAAAAAACAATTCAAGATAACCAAGAAAAAATGCACTTTAATAACATTTAATCATCATTGATATTAGCTTGCTTTTGCTTACCATTTATGTGTGTTTCTAATAGGGTATTATATATATAATCCATTATTATTGCTTATGTTATTAACATTGTTAGTACCTTAACATTTATTTCTTCATCTTCATAACATTCTTTTATATCTATCATTTATTCTCACTTATGTCCATCTCACAAGTGGGCTCTTTCTTGATTGTAAATGACCTAGAAAAAGATCACATATGAAATGGATGGATAAAATAAAGAAGGGTGGTGAGATGGTATGGAAAAAGAGACTAGAGATTGGAGATGGTGGACTTAACTTTGAGAAATCTTTGACCTAAAGTGGATCGATAATAGTTGAAAATGATAATGATGATTTCCACAATATTTAATAGAATTGAATTTTGTGCAGCCATTCTTCAGATTTTACATCCATGTAGCAAAAATCTTTAATATTCTTTTTATAAATTGTATTTTATTATATTCGCAAGTATCATTTTTCCTGAAATATCAATTTTGACATTACTGATTTTAGATAAGTATATTAATGATTACAACTAATCATTTATTAAGTAGAATAAAAGCTTTAATTAATCATTTTTCAGCTATATGATATTATGAAGTATTGTGATGGTGTGACTGTATTTTAACTTAAATGTTTCTCTAATGACAATCTTTAAACTATTATGATGCATTTGTACCTCCTTGATGGTAAAACAGGAAGTAAAAGAACATTGAATTATTAATTTAAAAAAAATTCTCAAGATGCCAGTATTATGGATTTTTTTTTTTTTACAAATAAGTTATTAGAGAGCCTTCAGCATCACTAATTGATAATTTCTAAATTTTTCCACTAAAAAGTGCTTGCAAGAGTTTTGAAAATATTCTTTTTTAGACTTTGAAAATGAAAACATATATTTCTAAATTTGTTCACATATTTGTGATTATTTTTTACAACATATTAATGAAATTGTATTTAGTGGATTTTTTTTCTGAATGTTGGTGGTGGTGGTGGTAATTTAATTATATTTATATATTGAACTATTGCCATGTCTGTAGAAAAAAATAACATTACTTAGCTATTCCAGTTACATTCAGCTGTTAGTAATTACTTAATTTTTAAATAGAATAAAATAATTAGATTCAGAGTTTATTTGATATTTACTTTTAGAAGACAAATCAAAAAAAATCAAAAGTATATAGCCACATTGACTAAAAAAAAAACTCTTTCAAATTGACTGCAGTGGATTTATTTTTATTATTTTTTATAAATTTATAAGTAGTATTTTAAAGAGAATTTTGTGAGTTTTACACAAAAATCAGTTTTAGCTTTACAAATTAAATCTAAAACCATTCTGATTTCTTTCAGTTTAAATTTTTTATGAGAGATGCAATAATCTTCCAATTTAAAAAAATATTTTATTCTTTATAAATTGCATTACATATTTTATCCCTCCCCCTCTATTTGCAAAGTTGAAATAATACTTTTAAAAACAATTTTCATTTGTAAATATATATTTCAAATAAATAATTCAAAATTTTTGAAAATATAATAAAGAATATAGGTAAATTTGATTAAGTAAGAAGTTGCAGATTAATTCAATCTGCTGCTGGGGATTCTCAAAAAAGTCCATCTAATAAATAAGAAATATTTTTAAGATATTATATGCCAAAATAGAGAGAGAATTGAATTATTCTATGAGTTTATGTTAATGTTAATTACATGGATAAAAATAATATTATAATCTCTCACCTTATAAATGATTAGTTATAATTATTTTTTAGCCCCCTTAGATGGCAATTGGTTCTCCAAAACTCATTGTTAAGCAAGAATATTGTATACAGGATATGTATTTATAATAGGGGTCTATGTGAAAAAAATTGGTCGCTTCCTAAAACTTAAAAATTACACTAACTTAGCAATAAAGTACATATTAAAAAAATATTTGTTAACATTTATTTTAAATGCAATCTGTTTTTCTTTTTAATTTTTTTTCTAATTCAACATTAGCATTTTAAAATGTTGTTTTTCTTTTGATTTGAAACCACTTAGGTATAAACAACATTTTTAATGAAGTTACAAAATCAATAACTATTTTTATATAATACTGTACTCTATTTATATATTGGACTAGTTCATCATCTAATAAAAGTGTTGAATGTCTTTAGAAAAAATAAACTTTATTTAAATAATCCAAGTACTGTACATTATATTTAAATAAAGTTTAATTTTTCTAAGGACATTCAACACTTGTATGTACAGTATATAGTATTATAGATTCATTAATTATATATATTTTAAGACATTATATTTAAATAAAGTTTAATTTTTCTAAAGACATTAAACACTTATATATACAATATATAGTATTATAGATTCATTAATTATATATATTTTAAGTTTATACATTCTAAATTTAAAAAAAAAAATTGTTATAGTGAATAATTGATTGCAAATCAAAGTAGTGGGTACAAGTTGATAATGATCGCTATTGTGAAATATTATTAAGTGAGGTTTAGGTGTATTCATATTAAGAGCATGACATTAAAGTTGTGAGCATTCAAAGTTTGACATAAATCAAATTGTAATAATTTGGTATTGATAAATACTGAACAAATAATAAAACCATGAATGAGAGATTGTGATCTGACCCAACTGAAACATGAAATGTATTCTAGACTTATTAATTTATTTTTTCAGATGTTTTTATTCATATCTTTTAAGAATATCTAGTAGAGTTAAAGTTTTAAGCATATCTGAAAAGGGTTACATTTTTCCTTGGTGTTTCTTTATCCTAAACTATTTTTTATGCAGTCTAATATCTTATTAGTGAATGAATCTCATTAATGTCATAAGAAATGTCAGATCTGGGTCATGATCCATGCACCACCAAACCATGCAGGACTTTAATGTCATCAAAGCTTTTGAAGGTAATTCTACATAGTGAGATAATAGCTTAAATTATAAAAACATTGTAATATATGGATATATATCTACCTGCAAAATTTATGATCTGACATTTGAGATATCAGGATTAACATTAACAATATCTTTATGTAATGAGAAGACAAACATTTTATTTAGATACTAGTTAACCTAGTTAATTATCTAATATTAGTTAACAAAGAAAATCCACCTATTATTAGTTAAAGTGAGATGTCACATGTTTATTGTGCTTGTAAAATGTGCCTCTATATCCTGATACAAGACCTTGTCCATTGCTATGGAGGATCCATAGTTGTACCTATATTAAGGCTATATTAACATTTTAGAATGAGTTGTGATTTAATACACTCAAGCAGTTGTGAAATGTCATTGATGATAATTAAGTTATATTTTATGAATGTATTATGTACTTTATTGCTCAACCTTCTGCTTGGTAGAGTATATTGTACATACAATTTATATTTACTTTTATTTCAGATTTTAAAATTATATGAGTGATAGGATTGAACCTTCATTTATGATAATTACTAGTAAAAACAGATATAGAAATTTATTCAAATAAATCAGTTTAATAATGCAAAACTGTTTGCAAATATAAAAACAACAAAACTAATTTTATTACACAAATATATAATAAAATCATATTTAAAATAAACTTAAATTTGAGTTGATATGACATAACATGCTCTGATTTACTACATTCCAGATCACCCATTTTGACAGGTTTTGGGCCTTATTATGGCAATACAATCACTAATGATTTCCTACATTATGCTGTAGCTTTTTAAACATTAAATTCCCATTCATAGTTTTTACCTTTTCTGTAGGCATCATTTTAAAGTAGTTGGGAAAAAATCTGAAGATGTCAGTATCATACAGATCTTTAGAAAGTTAGAATAGTAAATTTTCATATGGAATCCATATCTGTCTCATTTTGATCTTAACAGAAGTGAAAATTTTTGGTTGGTGCATCTTTTGGCTTTTGGTAAATTTTTAAATTTCGTATTTTGAAAAGAAATATTTTAATTTTCAGTAATTTGTTGAAATATTTAAGATTAATTATGCAATATTTTTGTAAAATATTTATTTAAAACTAAAACCTATATGACTGCAATTAAATTTTATTTGAAAATATTTATTTTTGAAAAGACAAATCATAAAATGTTGTTTACATCAAGCTGAAAGTACTTTTGCATGGCTAACAATAATGTTTTTTATAAATACTGGTAAATAAATTATTTTAAAATTTTAATAATAATAAGTTTAATTATCAATTTCTATGACATATTTTTTTCTTTCATTTTAATGATTTCTCTAAATTTCACTTGAACTTAAAAAATGGAATTAAAATAAATATTCCATTTAGTAATTTTGCATAGTTTAAATATTAACATTTAGATTGTTTATCATTTGAAAGCTTGGATTTATAATAAATGATGTAAAAACAGTCAATATATGATACAGAAAACAATGCTTAATAGTAAAAATAAAATTTTCCAAATATTAACAAAATACTTGTTTGAGTTTTTCAAATAAGAAAAGAGGAGTTGGATGCCTTAAATAATAATACCATGGAAGTTTAAAGATGGTAGATATGAAGAAATAAGTAATGCTAACAATCTTATGCATATTTGTTAGTAGTATTATTTTTGTTGCAAAAGCAATATTTTCTAATTGGAAAATTAATGACATTCAAATAAAGTCATGTTGAATGTTTATTGCATCTATTTACAGTGGTAATATAGTTATATCAATTTAAAGATTTCCCCCACTAATACAGATGATGGACTTACAAATGCATATTTTTGCTACTAAAAACTAGTAGTTTGTAGGTATTCCAAAATTAGTTGTGCTTAGAGGCAGTCTTAAGCTTATTTATAATTAGAATTTGTATATTGAAATTGTTTTGCTTAGGTAGTTATTTAAAGAAATAAATAGGATTTTAAAATCCTTTCTTCTTTAAGTTCAGTCCAGTTTGTTTCAATTTTTCTATTCATAAAATATTACTGAGAAATCGTTGCGCAACATTATTAAAAGAAAGATATTTACTAGCATAGCCTTTTTTAAGTTTTATTTTTGATAAATCAACAACAACAAAAAGGGCTAAATGTAATTGTATTAAAGAATAATAAATGAATGCGGAAATGGCTATCTTAATTCTCTTAACATTTAAATGTGTTTTTTTTTTCATTAATAAATTCATTTTGATTAATTTTATAAAAATATCAGGTTACATAAATATTTACATTTTAAACTATTAAACTGTATTTATTTATATTATAAGTTGATGTAAATATTATACAAGATATACGATTCCACTTCAAAGCTTATTAACTTCTCTCTCTTTTTTGAATGATGAAAAATGTCTTGCAGTTATCAATAACTTATAAAAAGTACATTAGTTTTTGTCTAAATTTAAAAAAAAAACATTTTGACTTTATGATTTAATATAAATGCATATTCACGTAAAACTTTTTATCCAAAGCATAATTGTAACGAAACATTTTATAATATATAAGTTGTTTATCTGTTCAACCAGTGATTTTTAAATAGTTGTATATATAAAATGTAAGGTAAAAAAATTAACTGCTTGTTTTAATGCAGTGGTATAGTGCAGGCAGTCCATGAATCCCATTTCTATAAGTTTGGATGCTCCAACTTTTATGACGTTCCAAGCAATAAATCGTTTGATTATTTATTTAAGTCAAATAAGAGCCTTTAAATAGTCAACTTCTTAGTAGCAACTTCTTCACTGGCACCTGGAAGAAAACTAGATGGTATTATATAATAGACTTCTCAACTTCTGGAATTGGATTATTTACAGTCTATCTAGAAATATGAACTGATTTCTTTTTGGGATGGACACCATAAATAAAAATCTTATAGAAATAAGTTGGACATATTGCAATCACAGATAAATATACACTTGATGTTAGGTCAATGACATAGTGTAATGTGAAAACATCTAAATTAAGACAATAAAATCAGAACCATATATAAAAAAGTAGTAAAACATGAAAATCATTAACAGTTTATCTCTTTTTCAGTTTTTATTAGTAACTAAGAATGTACCATGTGAGAGATTAATCACAGATTAGAATTGAACAGAATTGGAAAGAAAAGTTTTAAAAAACATAGTTGCAGGATATCAATGAGATGAAAACTACTCAATGTACTATGCTATTGATATGAATCTTGGACATGGAAAGTGATTTTAACAAAAGTGTTTGAGCCAATGGATAGCAAGAAGAATCAATAATTTTTTTTTACTTCAGTTATAATTTGGAGCACAAATAATCAATCTAAAATTGGATTTATTTTGGCCAAGGCATAAATGCATCTAATACTGTAAGTATAATAAATCAGACAAATTAGGGATAAAAACCAAAAATTTACCAGAAATGATGGGGTTTAAATCCATCATTTCAATAATAATTCTGAAAACTAAACTAATAATGGGTCATGGTAGAGAAATATTTATGTGAATATCAAAAGTCAATTCAATTTTTAAACACTTTTATTCGACATAAAAATTCTGTTTGTTGATTGGTTTGTTTATTTGAGACAAATTTTGTAATTGATTTGTATTTCTACTGAAACAATTTTTTATTTCAAATTTTGTGTATATGTTTGTGTAAAATTTTCAGAATTGTCTACCTGGTTGTCCATTTTAATGGTGTTGCCAGGATAAATTTCAAACTGCATTGAGTTTATAAGTTCTCAGTAGGTATAATAGACAATGGTATATATTTAAAAATATGCTTATGCTGGATTTCATGATTAATTTACAAAAAAGCACTTACTGTTAATTAAAATAGGAAACAACAGAAATGAAAGATGCTTTATTTTCTTTTGATTGTTTAATTAAAACTTGCTTTTTTAAAAAAGTTGTCTGCATAAACATAAAAGTCTTGTATTTCAAATACTAGAAATAGAGTAAACTTGTTGATATTCTCAGATTTTAAATCTGAATATGATTAGTTACAAAAGTTTGTAGCCAGATATATGAATACTAAATAATAAAAAAATAATACATAAATATTTTATTAAAATATCTCTCTTATTTAATTTGAATGAATATTGCATTAAAAAACAAAAAATAATTTTTAATTTTTTTTTAATCACAATTTTGATTGTGATATATAACTTGAAATAAAAGCAGATAATGTCTAAAATAATAATAACAATTAACCCTGAAGCTATCAACACTCTTGATAATATCTATAAATTAATTAATTCAGTCACTAGCTTTAAACCTAATGTTTGAATTAATTATTTTATAGACTAATAATTAAATTAATTAATTTATGGTTGCACAACAATTTTATTTTTAGTTATAAATAACATCCAAAATTGTGATTGTAAGGAATAATTATTATTTGATTTTACAACATTATTCATCAAATTAAATACTTTTTTTTTTGTAAATATTTTATATTTGTGTAAGTTATTTTAATTGTAGTTTATTAATATTGACATCCATATTTGAAAGCACAAAATATAGGATGGGTTATAAGTTTCCATACATCCCTTTGCTTGGATTGGTCAGCTTGGCTTCTAGTTTCCCAGATTTATCCCATTTGATTTTTATCTTTGGGGCACTTGAAACGATGGTGTATCAGGGAAAATATAAAACATAAATCATCTTATAAAATGAATCACCAATGCCATTATTTCAGCTGTGCTGAAATTTATCAGCAATTTATGGACATATATTGAAATGTGTTTTCAAACAATGGCAGTCATGTAGAGCATATTACATAAATACAAATGGGTTTTCATTTTAAAAATGTTTATTTTTCATATGTATGGAAACCTAAGGTCCACCCTTTTGTAGTATGTTTTATTTTACAATTATACTTTCATGAGTACATATATCTATAAGTCATGTGACATCTGACTTTATATATTACTATTATTATTTTTCTGTTGGAGGCTTTGGCTAAATTAAATGGCTAAACCTATTAATATATTGAGTATCTGAATTAAGTTCAGGCCCTTATGATTTTTTCAGTTAGAGAGCTGGCTTTAAAGAAAGGAAGATGTCTAAAATTTTTAGATCTTCTTCTTGCTTAACTATTAAACAAATGTTTAGCTTGAGTTGTTTTTTTGAATCTGGTATCCTAACTCCTCACTAAAAAAAGCCATAGCTCAAAACCAGTCTGGATATGGGGACAATCATAAATAAAGATGATTCGAATGCCTTCTCTTGTAGTAGCATTTATCATAAAAAAAATTAAAAAAGTTTGTTTAGGGCTTATTAGCATGGTTCTTAATTTTACATTATTTGTAAATACAAGCTATACATAAAAGTCACATGACATCTGACTGTATATATATAATCTGATGTCCTAGCTTCTCACTGAAGACAGCCATTGCTTGAAACTGATATGGGAATAGGGACAATTTTAGATAAAGATGATTTGAATGCTTTCTCTTGTAGCATTTATCATAAAAATAAAAAAAATGTTTGTTTAGAGCTATTAACATGATCTTTATATATATATATATATATATATATATATATATAAAGATCATGTATATTTAGAGCATATATATTAGAGCATTATATATATATATATATATATATATAATGCTCTAAATGAGGATGTATGGTACTGCCTATATTTTGATTATTTTGCTGACCATTTTCACAATGATTATTTTTTTAATGCTAAATTTGATTAAATTTAATTTCATGCTTAAGATTTTTTTTCATATCTCTGGACTTTTGCCAGTATAAGTTTCTATTTAACTATTAGTTAGAAATTGAGTATTTAATTATATTAGCAGCTAAACCAAGAAAAGAATGTCACAAACATATTGACTACTTTAATGTTGATCAGCCTGTGAATATCATCTTCATTTTTTCTTATAGATCAACAGCAGAGAGTCCTTGCCATATGCAAACTTTTGAAAGCAGTTTTACCTACTGATTAATGAGTTTTTATTCATTTCAACTTTTAATGTGACTTTAATTACATCATAGACATTATTTACATTTTTTCTAATATATAAATTTGATTACTCTTTGATAATTCAATCTATTATCAGACCATTTTTGATTTGGTAGTTAATAATATAATAATTAAAGACAGGTGTTTATAGTATATCTATATTTACAGTAAATATTTTTTACACCAATGTTTAACCTTTTAACAGAGGTTTAAATGTTTTTTTTTATTTTTTATTAAAATTAAATGTATTCATGGACAATTTAACAAATACATTGAATCATAGTTAGAATGGATACATGAGTATAATTTACATGCTTGCTTCCTTTTTTATTTGGACATTTATGTTTGAAGGTGATAAGGTCTTCTCTAATTGCATGGTAAAGTTATCTTGTTCCAAGTGTCCTGCAATAATGTGTCTGGAACTTAAAGTTTGTCTCTTTCCTCAATTCCTTTATTTGAGGTTAAAAATACTAGTTTTAACTTTTTATATAAGTAACCTTAGGAAGTATGAGTAATTAAATGTTGGCCTATTTTCTATCATCTAATATTAATTGTTAAATGCCTGTAGAAAAATACAAACTTGGTTTAAACATTTCAAATATATTCAACTGTTAATAATACCACAAAGGTTAGTATATAACACAATGTTTTGAGTGGTATTATTTTCCCTTCTTCATGTGTTTCTGACTTAAATGACTAGTATTTTGCGAATTGACCTTGAATCTTTAGATTAATGAAAATTGAATTTAAGGTCATGACATTCTAGCATAGTTAGTTAGAGCAGTTCCTTAAATGTAATGGAAAAGAGAATAATACTGCTAAAAATATTGGGTTTTATACTAACTTGTGTGCTATTACTAATAGTTGAATAATTTTGAAAAGTTTAAATGAAATTTGAAAACTTTTAAACACTTTTAACAATTACTATTACATAAATAATGAATATTATATAATGAAAAGTTCAACCCCCTATGCAAATAAAGAATACTATCATCACAAATTTTCTTACAATCATTAAAAAGAATCACTAGTTTAAAAAATAAAAACATATATTTAAAACATTTTTAATAATATAATTAAAGGAGATTTAAACCTAGACTTTCTTGTTAGCTTCAGTCATCCACTCCATCTTATACAACCGATACACATGACCACATAAGTGGGAAAAAAGATCTTCAAAATATATAATTCATTCTGAACCAACACTCATCAGTTGATCTACATCACCATTTCCCACAAACATATCGATAAAAAAATCTTCACATTTTAATGAACAGACTTCAATCTTCTCCAACTCTTTAGCTATTCATATAAACAGAACATATATTTTATATATGTGAGATGATAATCCAGACAAACTGATAACTGTTGGTTCAGCATAAAATATGTATATTAAAAATTATTTTCACTTGTATGTGGTTTTGTGTATTAGTTGGATAAAATGGAGTGGATGATTAAATGAATATTGAAAATCTGGGTTTAAATCCCCTCTAATTACATTTAACTTAAGTATATATATTATACTTGTATTTAAAAATTAATAACAAATATAGCAAAAGATTATATTTTTTAAAAAAATGGAATAAACATAAAATTTTTATTGCATTTAATTTATATTGAGTAATCTACAAATGATTTGGCCTTTTTATATATGGGATGTTAGAATTTTTAATAATGTTAATACATATAAAATAATTTACATTTGAATTTTATTAATAAAAGTATCATTGTAAATATATATATATTTGCAATGTACAAATAAGTTTTTAAATGAAATTAATACTTAGCTTTCTTTTTATGAAACATAATACAAAAAGTTCTCATTGATTCACATGAGAAGTAAATGAATTCAGATTATTTCTTATTGTCTAATTAGACCTGACATCTACCTATATAAAAGAAAACTAAGAAATAAGTTGTTGTTTTTATAAATAAATGGCTATCTATAGGAAAAAATGACTGACTGCTTACTAAATTTCAACATCAGTCTATAAAATGCAAAAGAGTACAAATGAAGCAGGAAGTGTCTTTCTAGTTAGCATCTACATTTTGCAGATGGTATAATCATTTTTTCCAATAAAGCTTCAGAGCTTCAGAAAATATTGCAAGAGTTATTAGATGAAAGTAAGAAAAAAGTTCTAAAGGTAAATGTTAAATGTTAAAAAGATTAAAGTAAATTTCATTGGATTTATTCAAAAGAAAATGAAGATTAATATTGATGAGTTAGAAGAAGTTAACAATTACAGATACCTTATTCAGATTATTACTACAAACAGAAATGTAATGAATAATGATAATAATAGAATTAAACTTACTTAATATTAAAATGAAATATGTTTATGTTTGAAAAGGAAGGTTTTTAAATAAGTGTGTTTTACCAGTTTTTAATTATGGATGTAAGACTTGGACATTTAATAGAAGAGCAATACAGAGACTTAAGACTAATCACTGAAGAATAGAAAAATGTATTTAGGAGTAACATGAAAACATTGAACACCAAATACATTGGTGAGAGAACAAACATGTGTTACTGACATCATTGAAAACATTAAGTGACTGAAATAAAGTTGAATTGGACATATTGCAAGAAGAGATGATAATAGATGGACAGTTTAAATCTTAAACTAAATTCCAAAAGATTATAAAATATGTAGAAAAAGACCACATATGAAATGGATGGATGAAATAAGAAAGTGTGCAGAGTCGATGTGGAGAGGAGAGGTTAAGGATCAGAGATGATTTGAAATTGAAAATGTCATGATAAAATATAGTGGACTAATAATGGTTAGAAATGATGATGGTGATAAATGAAGAAGTTTGTTTATTTAATGAAAAATTTAAATATCTAAATAAAATATATTTATTTCTAACCTAAGATGTAACTTGCTACATCGTTACATTTTAGAAAGAGGTTTCAGCCTTATGAATGTTAATTCTAGTGTTTAAAGTGTTGGCAGGAAAGTTGATGTTTACATATGGAAACTTATTATGTTTATATTTTTATTATTTTTTGCTATTTGTACTTTTTGCATTAATTATGACAAAAATTTTATGGGTGAAAAATAATTTTAAGGATTAGATGTAATGATTTTTTTTTTGAAAGTGTAACACCAATATGACAAAAAAAAAGTATACAGCCTTATTTATCTGGGAGTGTAGCCAGGGCCTAAAAAATTGGTTCTGGGATCTCCTGATCCTAACTCAGACACATTACCAGATGTATCAAATGATACAAGGTACACCAATATTACAAAGTTTAACATTTATATTGTAACCTTTTTTTCTGTCTATGATCAACATAATGGTTATTGATTGAGGCATATAAATTATTTATAAAATTACCAATTATCAAAGCCCAATACTACTAATATATGGCAAAAAATGGTGATTAATGTGAGATTATAATAATCTGCATTATTTTAATATTGTTGTTGATCACTAAGATGTTCAAAACATGATTAATTAAAGGAGGTTTGGTTTCAGTTCCCCTCAATCATCCATTCCATCTTATACAACCAATATACATGTTGACATACATGTGAAAAAGATAAATGATGTCCAATATCTGTATTTCATGTTAAACCAGCACTCATCAGTTGGTCCAGATCATCATCTCTCATACACACATATATAATCAGTGCTCAGTTTATATTATGATAGAAAATCTTCAAACTGTAATGTACAAGCTTCAATTTTTTTCACTGTTCAATTCCTTAGCCAGCCATTCATGTCACTGAAAATCTGATAACAGCCTGTTCAAAGCCCTTGTTTGCTAATATTGTTGTCGCAACCATGGTGACTCTAAGTCATTCTGACCTCTTATAAGCTCATTTAAATACCCAAAAAATAGATGTATAAAATTCAGACTGAATTATTGAAGTCTCTTTTATTAAACTTTGAAGATTTGCTGTCTTAATGTAAACAGAGCACTGATTATATATATATATATATATATATATGGGGGAGTGGGTGATATCTGGACTATCTCATGAGTGCTGTTTCAGCATTAAATATGTCTATTGGAGATCAATTATCTTTTTCACATGTGTGTTGTCATGTGTATCAGTTGTACAAGATGGAATGGATGAGGGAAGGTAGCTTGAAAGTCCTGGATTCAAATCCCCTCTAATTACATCTAGCTTAAGTATATATATACCTATATTTAAATAAAACGATTAAATATAAATATATCTACTAAGTAAATCGAAAAGAGGTGATTTATTCTTCGTTCAAAAATTTATTGGGAAAAATCGTCATATATATATAATTTTGTAATTTAAATATGCATAGATATATATATTGATAATTTGCTTTAGTTAATTTTTTTCTGTCGTAAACATCTGCTGACTGCAAGTTTTCACCTGCCTGATTAAAGCTTTTCACCTGTTTAAATTACATTAAGTCATTTAAAAATATTTTAATTTCACGCAATTATTTAAAAAAAAATTGAAAAATGAGAAAAAATATAAACTATATTTAGTTAAAAAAAAAACAGAAAGATAATATATACATAAATGGGAATCTTATTTAATTGCAAAATTTTATCAAATAATTAAATTAGGAAAAAATAAAAATGAAGATGTAGCTGGAGTCAGTGATCACGTCCGCATGGCATATTACTCCTGGTACTCAAAAATGCACCCAATCAATTCATATTTTTTCATGAACAATACATGAATAGCCACCTGATTGATTTAGCACATTGTAGAG
The DNA here is from genome assembly GCA_028023455.1 of Epiperipatus broadwayi. Lineage (NCBI taxonomy): Eukaryota > Metazoa > Onychophora > Udeonychophora > Euonychophora > Peripatidae > Epiperipatus > Epiperipatus broadwayi. The sequence continues at coordinate 880,998 of JAQFVV010006356.1, read as the reverse complement.
TATTACTCTGCAAATAAAAATAGCTAAATATCCATTTGTTGACCAATATGAGATGGATAGCTAAGATGAGTATGAACTATGTAGTGATTAAATTCTAAAACTGTTTGAAAAATATTCAACTACTAAAAAAAAATCCAAGTTTTATCTACTGCAAACTTCAAATCATGGATACGTTTGGCAAGTATTAACCACAATACCACGATATAATCCTTCGTTGGCAGACAAATTACCAAAGAAATTATAATTAATATAAATAATAACAAAAGTTTTTTAGGTTATATTTTGAATAAAGACATAAAACTGTATATAATTTTACAGTTTTAGACAAACATAGAACTAATTAAAGATTTTGTTTATAAAGTTAAAGTATATCAGATAGATGACGATGATATAATTAACAATTTGATATTGTTCCGGCATAAAAAAATATATTGATCTAAAATCTGGGATTAAAATGGGAACCTTAATTTGCATTTGATTTATGGGTTGATTAAGATAAATGTTAAGAATTACAGATAGAAAAAAAAAGTTTTTTCATGTTTTATAGAAAAGAAGAGAATGCAGGTGTGTGTGTGTGTGTACATAGTATGCGGATAAAAAAAAATCACTAAACTCTAATATTGCTTTAACTTTATTGTGTTCTTCTTGTTGTTGTTTTTTTAGTTTCAACTATGACCTTTGAAAAAAACCTGCTACGACTCCTTATTTAACAATTTTTCCATTCCCGGTAATATACATATTACCAAAAGCATCCAAAAGCATCTTTTTTCAACGTACTCTAAAGTCTTTTATAGTATCTTTGAGTTATCAACGAATAGTAAATCGTAGGATCAAATTATGGACACTTTTAGACCACTTTCTGGCTTTTGACTTTGCCCGTGTTGATATGGGATTCAAATCTGAAAATAATGTTCTTATATATCTAAGCAGATATCTTTTATTCCTTTACAATATTGAAGCTAAAAATTTCTGGTTGACAAACTTAAGGATTTAAACCCGGAATAACTTTCTTGTATACCAAAATATTAGTTTAATATGAAAAAGATCATTAGTTCCACTTTAGAATCACAAGACTTTATTGTGAAATATAAAACCAGGTTCTGGAATGCAAATAAATGGTATTGCCATACAACATCAATTAATTATTCAGAATTATAATAGATGATTTTACAAGAGAGTGGATGAAACAGATCTTGCTAGTTATGTCTTAATAGTAAGTTGGGAAAGTTAGATGATATATTTTGGAAACCATTAAAAAGTCTTTCATAATTAAATAATTACATTTTTTTAACTTTCCCATCTTTATCACCCATTATATACTTCCTTTCTCTTGAACCATATTTTGTATACCATAGACAGCATTACGGACACTCCTATGGGCTCACCTATCTCAGGAGTAGTAGCTGATTTACTCATGGAAAATATAGAAACGTTGTGCTTTAAAATCATCATCTTTAAAACCTCTCCTTTGGCTCAGATACATAGATGACATTTTTGTCATATAGCAATATTGAAAAAATAAATTAGATTTTTTTTTTTTTTTTAACATTTAAATAATATGCGTCCTCATATTAAATTTACAATGGAGACAGAGTCTGATGTGAAACTCCTTTTTCTTGATGTTCTCGTCATCAGAACACCAAATAGTTTATCTTTTTCGATTTACAGAAAGAAAACACACACGGACAGATATTTATATTCTCATCAGCACACAACTCAGATAGTTTCCATAGCCAAAACTATTTTAAATAGAACAATTAACCTTTCAGATAAGTCGCATTTGAAAGAAGAAATAAATCATATTAATAGTATTTTATTAGCAAATAGTTATAATTATAAATTATTAAAAAAAGCCTTATTTCACGTCCAAAATGGACAAAATAGGAAACAAAAAGATGATAAATCAGCTATTAGGATTTGTGTTCCATGTGTAAAAGGAACTACAGACAGTGTTGGATGTATATTAAAACTCTATAATATAAATACAGCGTTTTCTACTCATCAAAAGATTAGCAATATAATAACCAAGCCTAAGGCTTCAACTCCTCTTGAATCTCATGGTGTTAATCAAATCTCATGTGAAAATTGTAAAGCTTCTTACATAGGTATGAGTAATTGTCACATCAGTGTTAGGAGAGATGAACATGCCAATGCAGTTAAACAATACTCATCATCATCAGCACTCTCACTCCATACTATAGATTCAGGTCATAAAATTGATTTTTCTAGTACCAAAATCATATCCAGATGTGATAATCTCTACCAATGTAAAATCAGAGATCCATTGAGATACTTAAAAGGCCAGATTGTATCAATAAGTGAGATGATACATGCAAACTTCTTCCTATTTGGAAAGATTTTTTTAAAAAAACATTCTTATTTTACCATTTTTGCTACTGGTGGAACTTTAACATTTTTTTCCAAATCAATAATTGTAGTGCCTCTACAACCATCTTTCTACCTTTTATCACCCAGTAGATGACTTGTCTGATCAAGTCGAAATGTCGGTATATCAATATTTACATTTTTAATACAGATGAACCCGCAAAATATTTTTTTTATATATGCAACCTGTGAAAATCTATGTATCAATATATATATATTATTAAGCAAAGATAAAAGTCTAGAACTGGACATATTAATGTAAATGGCCTCTAGTATGAAAGCTGTAAATTAATTTAGAAAATAAACCATTTTTTTCCAAATTGCTGTATGAATGTTTAGACCAGACAATAATAACAATGAGCATGAAACTTAAATCAGCTGATATATCCACTGCATGAATTATGCTAAAATCTGATTTACAAAGCAGAGTTAATTGCTATTCATCTCCTAAACCTTGTATTCAAATGATAAACAGTTAATACATGATATCAAATTAAATAGCATTAAATAGTTTGTAATATTGTGATAGATAAACTCCTGACTTCTTAACTCTGGATACATTAATGCAATCCTCTTTAGTATCAAAGATGTAAGTTAATTTTAAAAATTGATCATCCATTTTCCATATTCTTACATAGTTAGAATAGATATTCAAAAACGGTGGGAAGCATATAGTAAGAAGATACATAGACACAATATTACTCGATTTAATCAACTTATAGGATAATTTACAAAGGCAGATGTAATCGCTAGTATTTTTTTAGTTTTCTTTGTATATTATAAAATCAATGTTGATTCTACTCTACACATTCTGGAATATACAATCCACAGATGAATTCTATTGCTGACAGCACTAACATATAAACCTCTTATGAACTTCTAAGCAAGAAAGATGTTCAACACTTGCCCTGCATGAATTAGTGCTGTGGTCAAATGCTTGATACTGTATTGATAAGTTTTTGGCTCAACTCCATTGTTGGTTATTTTGGGACTTGAACATCTTATGAACTCTCAAGCAATAAATCCATTCAATACCTTATCTTAGTGTTTATGTAATACTGTGTGCAGTAAAAACATTTAAGCAAATAACTTAATACATATGAAGAAAGACAGCAACTTTGTCAAAAAGTTTAGGTATGTGGGCCGGTATGATTTCACTACTACCATTTCAGCTTTTCATTGTTATTTTGCAGTTACCTATGATGTTACATTACTTTTACATACTTATTTGCATGTACACATAAAATACCATATCAGTATTTTACAAAACTACACATATATCACAAATTTGCATCTCAAAGCAAGCTTACAATGCCTTGACTGGTTGTATCATGAAAATGAAGAAATCAATCTCTGATTGATAGAATATTTTCTCCAGGCATTTTAGTGTGTACTTTATTATTTTAGTATTTCAATAAAAAAATTGTGATTTTTTAAGTAATAATTGTCACTGATATATAAAGCTAAATTAATTATCAGCATTATTCAGTCTTTCATTTTTATTACCTTATTGTATTTTATTATATAGGCTAACTTTTTGTATGGTATGTCACCATATTCCATTTTTAAGAAATTGATTTGAGTCACAATTTTCACAATAACTTCAGTTTTAATAAGGTTAGAGTAAAAGGCTATATATTGATAAAAACTAAAAAAACAGAGGGGAAAATATGGCTAAAAATTAGTGATTACCATTAAAATGCTAAGAAAAAAAATTTTCAATATCCTAAAAAAATATTACAATACTCTTTGTTATTAATTTTTAATTTATCATAACTAACTTTTAAAATTACATTTTTATTGATTTTTTTTGTATTCCTCACAAAATTCTGATTCATAACATATATAATACTTCTTTTCTGAGATAACTCATAGCTTCAATATTTACAAAAGTAGTAACATAAGAATTCATCATTTTTTCTTGTACCCCAGAAGTTAAAAAATCTCAAGACATCTACATGAAAAAAGATTCTTCCTAAGAAATGATACAAAGTAAATCATTTCCAGAAGATGGATATGCATTCTTAATCATAGAAATTGTCTTCTAGTCTATCCAAAACTAGAAATTGAAGACCACAGTATTTATCAATGACATAATGAATCTCCTCTCTTTATTTTATATGTTTTGTATACACCAGTGATGTTATATTTATTGTCAATAGGGATATAATTTATTTGGATATAGCTCATTTGGTAGCTATAGACTTGAAAATAATGTGATGGAAGATGTGGCAAATGTACTGACTCCACAGGATGAACATGAAGGCATAGACAAGAATCTGGATTTTATTCTCTGTCTGCATACAATTCCATGTGGTATACATGACTATTGTAGCTATTACCACACAACTTCCACTTGAAACCCTTTTTTACTGCTTTTAATAATTTATATTTTCACATGGTACTATGTCCAGTAAATTTTGTGATGGCTTTATCAACTGCAATCTTTCTATGAATCTAATAATCAGTCTTAAAATTTACATTGTACTGCTCTATAATAATCTATTTTTATGGATGAAGTCAAGATCATTACTTGTTTCATAAACACACCATATTAGAACAAACACACTAATACAAATATAGGCATGACTCTCCATACAGTAGTGCCACCCTAATCAATGGATGCCAGAAGGCTTGTGCATAAAATCCTTATCTAGTTTACAACAATTATGTGCTAGTGTAGAGATAGTGATCATGTGATGTTTAGTGGTTTAAATACAGGCATGCTAATAAATTAATAAACCTTTGAGAATTATTACGTCTATAAAATAATATTTTTTCAAACTTGGATAAGAGACCCAAAATTACATTGTACATAATTGGCTAATTTTATAGAGGTCAAAATCATTACTTATTATACAAACACAGACAGCTAATACAAACATACTAATAATTGATATGTATTATTAACAATTACTTTCAACAAATAATATATTTTTAAAATAATAACAATCACATAATAGAAAAATCTAAAATGAATACTTACATAACTACGATTGTTTTAGGGATGAACACTTTAAAATTGCAAAACCTTTGATGAATGTTTTCCATCAAAAATGTATATTGTTTTCCATGCATATTCTAATACATTGAGTAAAAAAACAATTAAGTGGATTTATTAATAAAAAAAATTAATAGAAATGTAAATTTTTTCTGATTATAGCATGACCTACATTATTTGACAAAGGAAATAAAACGGCAGAGAATAGCAGTATTGGCTCATGCATAGTCCCCTTGGTTTTTCCACAGTTTTAAAATAAAAACAAATAAATTATAATTTCAAACAATAAGCAGCAATTGATACAATAAACATTACAATGTACTTTTAAAAACAGAGACTAGCCATTATGAATTATTCATGCCATATCCCAACTCCAAGTGTGATAATGGGGTTGCGTTTTGGATATCCACACTTTCATCACCTAATTACACTCACAATTCTCACTTCAATATTTTTATTGCTTTCTAACTATTCATTCTTTTTTTATTACTTTGTATCTTCAGTTTTTTTTTTAGTTAGAACTGCTTTTCACATTAACAAATGGCTGATAATAATGTTAGAAATTAGCATTTAAAAATTGTTTGCTTTTCAGAGCAGTGCTGTTATTGACTGGTGAACATGACTACTCTTATGTGTTAAATTTTACATCACTAACTAAAATAATTTTTGTTTGTCCATTATTCTGGAGTATATACTATTTATACTAGGAGTAGAAAATATTTTTGAGTCAGAGAGCCATTTTGGAAAAGAAACACTGAAAAATTATTGTTTAGGCAATCACAACTTGAAATCAATTCCATTCATTATATATTAAGTATGATACATACAAGATTTGAACAGCTCTTAAAAACTTGATATAATATTTTTTTAGGTAAAACAATAAAAAAAAAAATTCTGTAAATTTTATTGTTAATTGGAACTTTTTTCTAATTTTCTAGTAAATTCAATATATTTGCTTTATTAAGTTTATCAATGAAAAAAACCATTTATCTAAATATGAAGATACAATGTTCATACTAAAATTATTAATGTGACTTTGAACTGTTATGTTTAGAGACATCTTGTTCAAATTTGGAGGGCGTTTTGTGCATTTTAATCAATCTGCTCCTGTGTTTATTTTTCATATTTATTTAAGAAAACATATTGCATGATTCGCACTCATCTCAAGAATTTATACACATCAGTATTAATTAAATTATAATAAAATTAATACAATTAGTTACAAATTGTATATTACTATACATAAATAAAATATTATTTTATAATAAATTAATTTTTTAATAATATATATATATAATTCAAAATAAGAAAGCCGCTCTTTTCTTTTACTAAAGATCCGAAAGCATTTGCAAAGTCACCGGTTCCAGATTCCTGATTTAGAATGTTGCAAAATTAAACGAGTCATTATGTTTAAAAGTAGAGATAAATAATTGCTGTAGTCAGACATATAAACATGGGGCAGTTATTCCCTGAGATCAGAGCTATACTATATTATAATACCATATTTATAATTAATTTTTGTTTTATGGTCAATGTACAAACGTTCCTTAAAGTAGACTAACCTGGCAACGTTACAGTTTATAATTGTTAAATAACCGTTTAACAACCACTAAGCAATTGCATATCTAGTTAATTGGCCATGAAACAAAAATTCTCTCCGAAAAAAGTATTATTCTTAAAAGATTCTCAGGCACTTAATATTAATTCAGATGCCAAGGCCTGTGGATTTAGCTATTATTATAAAAATATCCATTTACTTCAATAATATATATATATATATATATATATATGGTACGGAAAAGTACCATAAATATATATATATATATATATATATATGGTACGGAAAAGAGTTGAAAATGATATGAGAAAGTATAACTGTGAAATAGTAAAGAAAGCTATAGAAGAAAATAAAAGTCTCAAGAATGTAAAACAACATTTTGGTATTGGTAGGGAATTTATATCTACAATAAGAAAAAAAGATGGAATTATTACTAAAAAGAGAGATGACATCATGAAATTGGTAGAAGATTTTTATCAAGAATTATATAGTAATAAAAAACAAGTACCTTCTATATCTATTACATCTTCCGAATTGCCCAGAAATTTTAAATGAAGAAGTGAGACATGCAATTAAATGTATGAAGAAAGGAAAGGCTCCAGGAAATGATGGAATTATAATTGATATATTAAAAGAAGCAGGTGAAGAAATAGAAACAATTTTAGCAAAGTTATATACCAAATGTCTAAATGATAAAGATGTACCGGAAGATTGGAAGAATGCAGTAATAATATTAATATTTATAAAAGGTGATAAAGAAGATATTAGAAATTACAGACATATGATAATTACAACTCGTCTACAGAGAACTTTGGATTTCCACCAACCAAGAGAACAAGCTGGATTTAAAAGTGGTTTTAGTACAATAGATCATATCCAGGTATTGAGAGAAGTCATAGAAAGGACAAATGAATATGAGTTGTCATTATGTTTTGGATTTGTAGATTATGAAAAGGCATTCGATTCTATACACATTTCTTTAGTGATTAAAGTATTGGATCATCAACATATAGATTTAGGATATTGTCATATTTTAAAAAATATTTATAAAAATGCAACAGCAACAATTAGATTACATAATGATACTGGAAAAATCAACATTGAGAAAGGTGTAAGACAAGGTGACTCCATATCTCCAAAACTTTTTACAGCAGTGCTGCAAGAAGTATTTTGTGGATTAAAATGGAAAACTAAAGGAATGAAAGTAAATGGAGAGTATTTAAGTTATTTAGATTTTGCAGATGATGTAGTTGTTTTTTGCAAATAATGCTTCAGAGCTGTAGGAAATGTTGCAGGAGTTAGCAGATGAAAGTAAAAAAGTAGGACTAAAGATAAATGTTAAAAAGACTAAAGTAATGTTTAATCGATTTGCTCAAAATATGAAAATAAAGATTGATTATGAAGAATTAGAAGAAGTTAACAGTTACAAATACATTGCTCAGATTATTAATACAGATGGAAACATAATGGAGGAAATTAATCATAGAATTAAACTTGGTTGGAGTGCTTTTGGTAGAAATAACTTGATACTAAAAGGAAATATGCCTATGTGTTTGAAAAGAATGGTTTTTAACAAATGTGTTTTACCAGTTCTTACTTATGGATCTGAGACTTGGACACTTAATAGAAGAGCAATACAGAAACTTCAGACCACTCAAAGGAGTATGCAGAGATGTATGTTGGGAGTAACAAGAAGAGATCGAAAATGCAATGTATGGGTAAGACAACAAACAGATGTTACAGACCTTATTGAAAAAATTAAAAGATTGAAATGGAGTTGGGCTGGACATATTGCTAGAAGAAATGATAATAGATGGACAATTGAAATTTTAAACTGGATTCCAAGAGATGGTAAAAGACCCAGAAAGAGACCACATGTGAGATGGATGGATGATATAAGAAAATGTGCAGGGGTGTTGTGGAAAAGAGAAGCTAAAGATCGGAGAAAATGGATTAAACTTGGAGAGACCTTCATCCTGCAGTGGATTGATAATGGTTGATGATGATGATGATGATATATATATAATGTAAAAATGTCTTTTTTAAGACATGTGACTAACCTAATTGCAGAGAGCTACGCCGCCGGAGCGGTAATATTTGATTATAATCTCGCGATTATTAAAGAGACTTTGTTTCAGGCTCTCAGTTGTAATGCATCGTAAATTTTAATAAAAGTAATCACATTGTATTTACAGATTGAACTATTTCCATCATCTAATATTAAGTCTTGAACGTCTTTAGAAAAATTTAACTTTTTTAAAAATTTCCAATTACATTCAACTGTTAGTAATAGCACACAAGTTAGAATATGCACAACGTTCCGAATGGTATTATTCTCCTCACTTCTACAAGTGCTACTGATCTGATCAGTGACAGTATTAGCATGGGAATCGAACCTGGACCCTTTGATTTTTGAATATTGAATTTTAAGGTAACACTCTAAATAACTGACTATTTGTCAGGATAGCTCAGAGGGTTAGAGTGTTACTTTAAAATTCAATATGCAAGAATCTAAGGGTTTTGCTTCGATTTCCATGCTAGTTTAGTATTGTTACTGGTAAAGCAACCAACACCCGAAAAAGAGAGGACAATAATGCCTATCTAAACGTTGTGCATATACTAACTAACCTGTGTGCTATTATTGATAAATGAATGTACTTTGAAAAATTTTAAATAAAGTACATTTTTTCTAAAGATATTCACTACTTAATATTAAATGATGAAAGTAGTCCAATACATAAATACAACTAAAACACCATCATCATCATCACAAATTTTCAGGAAAACAATAAAGTAATAACATTTTTTTGGGGGGAGGGGTCATAAGAATTACGTGCGCGGATGGATTTATAACTAACAAAGCTTGGCCGTGATCCGTGTATCTTTAGTTTCAGAATTTATTTTATTGCGGCATCAAAACACGCAAAAAAAAAAAGTTTCGTGAAAGAGAAAAACATTCTGATTATTTTTTTATGATTGAATTTTAATAACAAAGATATATTAGAAACAACTTTCATAAATAAATAATTGAGTATAAAAATTGCCTTCATTGTTAACTGACAAGTTATCAAGATATTCCTTTATTTCTTTGGAGAGGTTTTTTTTTTTTTTTAATATTGAATGTTTACTTGATTTTTTTTTTTAAAGAAAAACATTTTGTTGCTCTTTCTCCTTCCACCTTTGTTCTTATTTAGAGAGAAAGTAAAAAAAAGATAAACTATTTGAGTTTTGTTAAATTGCTGTCTTCATATCTAACAGCCAATAATTTCTGAATGATAAAAGTCAAATAGATAAAAGAGAATACAGCACTTTTTTTTTTACTACTGTCGAAGAAAAGTCTTTAGGGGCCCAAAAAATATAACTTGTAATCTACATCTTTCTTTTTTTTTTTCAAATTTAGTCTTTTTATTTTTTATATAAAAAATATTCCTTTTTAAAGTTAACATTCAGGAAATCTAAAAAGGAAAAAACAAGTCAAAACTGTAAAAACTCATCAGAGAAGTGTCTGGAAGTCAATTAGAAACGATTTGCTAAGGCAAAAAAAAGTAAGTTGAAGCAAATTTTCTAAGAACTTAATCTTAAGTAAATATTTTACGTACTTTTCTTTAATTTAGGTATTTCACGCATAAATGTGTGTCTATTTCTTTATATATAAATAGATCAGGAGTTGTCAAATTCTGCAAGCAATATAGATGAATATTTTGGAGGTGTATCCTGAATTTTGGATTATCGGGTTAGATTGTCGCAGTCACAGAATGGCAGACTCTGTAGCTCCAAATTTACAAACTGATTCTCAAATCTGTCACTTGTGCCGCTCAAACTTCCAATGAGCTTATCGAACTATGAAGTCGATTGATTATTTATTTATCGTTCATTATTAGCAGTAGTAAACTCGCCTACAATAGGGCCACACAGTGCAAACCTTCGTAATCAATGGATGTAGAAAGGTTTGACATAAAATCTCCATCTTATTCCTACTCAACCAATGTCTCCAAACTATTTTTTAACTTGGGACATTTATTGGTGAGAAGTTTTGCATCTGAAAGCACTTCACCTAGATCTTAAGACCCTAATGTAACCCTTCAGCAGCCACCTTTTACCTATTTAGTTAACTATAAAAAGGTGACTGCTGGAGGGTTGCAATAGATCCTTAGATCTAGATGTAGTGCTTTTACCAAACTAGTCTGGGAATATTAGATGAGTAGGCACTAGATGGGGATTTTATGAACTTTTTTTCTGAATCCATTGATGACTGACTTGCAGTGGGTGGCCTTACTGTATAGAGTGTTTGCTATTGGTAATAACAGCTTCTGCAAGCATAAAAAATCTGATTGTGTAATGCTTTGGTCATTTTCTTTTCATATGACAACTATCCTTTTGAGTTGGTGTATATATATATATATATATATATATATATATACACCAACTCAAAATATATAGGCAAAAAGATATATATATATATATATATATATATATATATAATCTTTTTGCCTTATATTTATGGTGCTTGATATATCTGGGACATACCCAATGTGGGTCCATGAAAAGAAGGGAAGATCAAATATTTTAGTCAATGCTTTTTGTACTGAATTTCATCTGTAAAAAGTTAAAATTAATATTTCTGTAGAATAATTTTCAAATCTACACTACTCTCACACAAGATAGAGACTGAAAAATGATATAAAGATATGTTTAAGAGATTGTGGTCTGGGCCAAATGATGATTTCTCTTTAAGCATGACATGTGCATCTTTGGGATAGTGCAACATGCTCACATGTTTTGGTCATATGTTTATGATTACATTCCTCTACAAGGCATTAAAAGTAGATAAAAACAAGTCCCTTTTTTTTATGAGAGTGGTGTAGTGAAAATTACTTTACAAAAATATTATTCATTAATGAGTAATCTCTAGTGTAATGAATTACAAGTAAAAATTACTAATTAAAAATAAGTCTGATAAATTAATCATGTGAACTGTTTTATTTTGATTACGAAAATTCAATGGACTTTCAGCATAACTTATTGCATAATAATACTATTATTCATTTTTAATGAGATCCATAAAATACTCACCTTTTGACTTAAATTAAGATTATGTGTATTTTCAGATTTAGTCTTTTAAAGAATTGGAACAATGTAGATGAGTTAAGGGACCAATGAGTATATGTTATGCAAAAGTGTTATCCAGCTTAAATAATACCATTTTAGCCAAAATTAATGAAAGGAAATATCTAATGTTCATTAAATCAAAAATTATATAGCTGGCCAAAATGGTTTATTTTTAAAAATAGAAATTAATAAATTCGACCATAATATAAAAAAGAAATGGTGTCTATTATTGCCATCATCTGTGAAAATTGAATTTGTGTTAAAATTTTTCAAAATACTGTAATTTTTGTCAGGAAATGTCAAATTTTAAAGCAGAACTAGACAGAGTAATTAGAAATCTATCTTCATTCATTCACATAAAAAAAAAAGAAAACAAATTTATTATTATTTAGTTTTAGTGTTCACAAAAATACCTGTGATGCTATTTATCACCCATTATTATATAGTAATGGGATGGGTAGAAATGGGGTAAACATGGGATGATGGAAAGTCATCATCATTCCCAGTTAATTTAAAATTAAATATTAAAGTATTTTTTGTTAATTAGAAATATATATATCATCATCATCAACCATTATCAATCCACTGCAGGATGAAGGTCTCTCCAACTTTAATTCATCTTCTCTGATCTTTAGCTTCTCTTTTCCACAATACCCCTGCACATTTTCTTATTTCATCCATCCATCTCACATGTGGTCTCTTTCTGGGTTTTTTACAATCTCTTGGAATCCAGTTTAAAATTTCAATTGTCCATCTATTATCACTTCTTCTAGCAATATGTCCAGCCCAACTCCATATCAATCTTTTAATTTTTTCAATAAGGTCAGTAACACCTGTTTGTTGTCTTACCCATACATTGCGTTTTCGATCTCTTCTTGTTACTCCCAACATACATCTCTCCATACTCCTTTGAGTAGTCTGAAGTCTCTGTATTGCTCTTCTATTAAGTGTCCAAGTCTCAGATCCATAAGTAAGAACTGGTAAAACACATTTGTTAAAAATCATTCTTTTCAAACACATAGGCATATTTCCTTTTAATATCAAGTTATTTCTACCAAAAGCACTCCAACCAAGTTTAATTCTATGATTAATTTCCTCCATTATGTTTCCATCTGTATTAATAATCTGACCTAGGTATTTGTAACTGTTAACTTCTTCTAATTCTTCATAATCAATCTTTATTTTCATATTTTGAGCAAATCGATTAAACATTACTTTAGTCTTTTTAACATTTATCTTTAGTCCTACTTTTCTACTTTCATCTGCTAACTCCTGCAACATTTCCTGCAGCTCTGAAGCATTAAAAAAAATACCATGGTCTTTCTTCTCAGTGCCTGATAAGGCAGAATGAATGTTTGTGTAAATGATAAATATTTTTCCAATACATATATACAATTATGATATATATATATATATATATATCATAATTGAGATATATCATATATATGTATATATATATATATAAATATATATATATATATATATATATATAAGCAATTTTATATATTACAGAACAAGAGATAACTCTCTGAGATCAGCCATCTAACTCCTTAGAACAATTAAAACTATCATTAACCATGTATCAACCAGCATTATCAATAAGTAAAATAAATACTCATTCATCATTATCATTGACAGGAATATCATCATCAAAAGAATTCAATAGTCAATTTTGTGACTGGATTTGAACAATAAAAAAATATAAAACAACAGTTAATCTTGTGAGTGGATTAGAAATGGGTCTTCTGTAGACCAAATTATATTTAAACATTAATGTGGATGCACCAACTTAGTGCTCACCCATCAGAATATATAACCATCAAAACAATAATGCTGGCATATTAAATAATGCTGATCATTATCAATGTTCTGGACACTTGGTACTATTAATGTACTGGCCAAATATAAACTTAATTTCTAATAGGGACTAAACTAAAATAAAATGTAATGCATGAGCTTTAAAATATATAATCTTATGTGCCAACCAAAATGATGATAATTCATCATTATTGGATGCCCAAAAGCATTAAAATACATTTTCATTTATATATCAGATTGTTATGCAGAAATCTAGTTCAGAACACAAGCTCAAGTACTGTTATGGTGACCAAGAGATGATGTAATACAATTTTTTAACAATTGAATGCAAGTTTATTAATAACAATATAAAAAATGATGTTAAGATTTTTAGAATATGGCTTTACAATTGGAAGTCATCTGATTTTGATTAATTTACAATAATAAAAAAATATCACATTGTGATTTACATATATGTGATTTACAATATTCAAGTTATTATGTTGATTTTCATATATTTTCCAATATATAACACCTATATATCACCATGCACAAGCATGTGACAGAATATTTTGAAAAATCATATTTGTATTTTTATAAAATAAACTTTTCTAGTTGTCACTTTTAAACAATATAAAATACTCCATAGTTAGGTTTAATTAAATGTGTGTATATATATATATATATATACATATATATATATATATATATATATATATATATATGCACAAAGTGCATTTAATTAATTTATTAACATAACATTTAAATTTGTCAAAATAATATAATTATTAATTTTATACCATGTTATTTACATATATGCTTGTGTATATAGAAATGTATGTGCACATTGACATTTATATCATATTTTAATTTAACATAATAAAATTATTAAATATTATTTTTGCAATTAATTCTCTTTGCTGAACATAGTATTTTTCTTTAAAAGTAAGTACTATCAAATTTTTGATATTATATAAATGTTTTTTTTTTCTGTTTTGACAGATTACTGTGAGAGGATGCATTGAATAAACATTATTATTTTTTTCTATAAAATTATCTATGAATTATTTCTTTTTGATTTTAATTCAAGTAAAATTATATATATCTTTTTAAGGTCATTTTTAAAGAATTACTAAAACAATTTCTTTAAATATATATATATATATCAAATCAAAGAGATGATAAAACAATTTCTTTAAATATATATATATATATCAAATCATCTCTTTTTTAGACATTTGGCTCAAGAAAATTATTTACTTGTTTTATTTCAAGTTATGGGTTTAAATGTCCTTTTATGGAATTAAAATAACTCATGTTATATACATGGGATGAGTTTAACTATGGTTCCTTACAGGTATGGATAAAAAGCAGCTTTGTTTTTGGTCCATCAGGAAAGTATAGTCCAGGATTGTCATAATCAGGAAGATATAATCAGATTTATGTTTTTTTTGATTTGATTCCACATGTGCTTCAGGTCAGTCAGCTGTCTTGTCCACATTTAAGATTATAGAGACAGAGAAATGGGTCTTCCTTCTAGGGGCATGTAAACTCCCCCAGTGAATCAATAGATTGCTGCTGGATCTCCTGAATTGACTTGAGATGCATCTTATCTATGCTAGTTATCTGTATAACTCTGGAAACCAGATGCTACTACCAATTGTCTCTCAAAATAATAAAACCAGACATTTCTGCTAACTTTTCCCATTGCTTTTCAACAAAAATTATCCAGACTTTGCAGCTGGCCAATTTGGCCAGTTAATTTCTGCAACTTTGTCAACTGCTTCTCAAAAAAATTAATCATACTGAACTGATATTTTTATCAGCTCTTTTTATAAAAGTCATTTGAGGTGAGAAAAACACCTTCATTTAAAAACAGATTTTAATTACAAAATATTCTTTCTTATCTTGATTAAAAAATTTTTAATCAAATGCAATTTTAAATTTTTACTAAATAAAAATGTTGTTCAATTATTTTAAAATGATTGCAAAATAGATAATAAAAATTAAATCTGTTTTCAAAATCAGAACAAAAATATTACCATTTATTTAGACCATTTTAAATGTTTATTTATAATAAAATTTTATTTTAAATCCAGAGTTATTTCACCCTTTATTATGATTATTTTATTCCAGGAAATGTAGAAAATATCTCCAATAATTTTTGTCTGTTTTTTCTACTTTCCTTTGCTTTATATGTATTGTAATGTTTTCCACATTTTAATCAATTCTGGTAGGCCTTTTACACACTATTAAGTGAAAGTTAATCAAGCTATAGTGTAGAAAAATATCTTGTTCCTATTTCCAAAAACATAGGTATATTTTTTGATTATTTGGCCTAATAATTATTATGACAGGAAATGCCGACAAAGTTTATAAGAGGCACCATAGTCAATAGACCCTTAACTTTCTCATATCACATAATTTTGACACAAGTAACTAAAAGGTCAGGTTTATGATTTCTTGTAACTTTATTTTTTTATATAATATTATACCCAGGGCTTAGTTAATAACTATTGGCAAAGATAAATTATACTCGAATCCTAATAAATTAACATTAATAAATTGAAAAACTATCATTAATAATGCATAATGCATAGTTGATATTAGAAATAAATACTTTATTCTAACAAATTCAAATATTAAAAATATAAATTACTAATAAATTGGAAAGATTACATGCACTCTAATCTAGACATTAAATCAACTAAAACAGTTTAATAATTAAAGTTTACTTAAGTTTCTTTCAGAAAATTTTTTGAATGATAATTCCACAAATGTCTCTATTTGTAGTAATATTATAAGCTTATAGGAAGGTTTGTTCACAAAAGCTTCATTTAGTCACAATTGGGATAAGAATAATCTTACCGGTAAGTTTTGTAGTACTCATTTTGAAGAGCTCATGGAAATTAACTAGTGTTTCTCTGTCAACATTTTTGTTTATTCTTGGTCCATCTTAATGGCTAGACTCAATGTTTTCTGAGAGACCTATATGATGAAAGGTATATATAAACGCATTGGTTCCCACTCTATATGATGATCCACCTCAGCATATGAGTAATGGTAGTTCTGCATATGAGTAGTCTGGAATAATATATTTTCTCTATCCCAGATGTAATAGAAATTGCTAGTTAAGGAAAATACAAAGACACAATTTTTTCTAATCTTTTATAGTCACGATCCATTTTTAAACTTATCTGCACATCTATTTTTTTTGTCCTTTTATCAGATACAAGATAATAATCTTGTACACTCTTTCTTAAATTTAAGCTACAAAGTTTTTTTTTCATCATAATTCTGCCATCTTTAATTAGATTACAAAAAAAAGTTTTAATGATTGTAATCTTATACTTTGGAATTTTTCTTTCTATTTGATTGGATTAGTAATCTACATGTTATTTATTCTTTCCAATTTTAACTCTTGATTTTTAACCAAAATAATAATTCGAAACAAAAAAAAAAATCAAGTCTCATTGTACATTAAAAAAAAAATTGCATCTTTTAATAAGATTGCTAAATTTACATTTTCCTTTAGCTTTTACCAAATGCCAATATATTTGTATCATTGATAAATAAATGGTACAGTATATATGCATATGCCACTAGGTTTCTGCATGCCATGTAACCCAACTTGTTACAAAATTCACAGGTCAGTTTTTAAATATTTAAAATGATTGAATGTAATGTTTTACAATATTATTTTGTCAGGTCTTTTTTTTTTGCGGATGATATTTTTGTGTGTAGAAAAAAGAGAAGATATGGGAGTTATGCTGAGGACATGTGCAAGGGTGGGTAAAGAGATGGGGATTAAATTTAGTGAAGAAAAATCAAATATAATGATGGTTAATACTGGGGAAAGGGAAGATGTAGAATTTTTATTGGGAGATATTAAGTTAAGTGTGGTGAATAAATATAGTTATTTGGGAATTATTTTAAGTAATCAGAAAAATTATTTGGATGAATGGAAGAAAAAAATGATAAATGAAGCAAAGGAAAGAAAAAAGATTGATAAAGAAATTAACAGTGTTTTCATATAGTAAATATGATGTAGCTAGAATTATATGGAAAGGAGTTGCAGCAGCAGGATTAACATATGGTAATGATGCATTATATGTTAGTACAGAGATATTAAATTATTTAGAAAAAGTTCAAAGGGAAGTAGGAAGACATGCATTGGATGCAGAAGTATGGACAGCAAGGGAAGCAATTCAAGGAGAAATGGGATGGTCAAGTTTTCATGTGAGAGATGCAAAAAGTAAAATGAAATTGTTTGGTAGATTGCAGTTTATGGATAATAAAAGAATAGCAAAATAGTATTTAATTGGGTTATGAGTAAAGGGCAGGTAACAAGATGGGTGAGAAAGGTAATGTGGAATGCAAAAGATTTGGATAAAGAATTTATATTGGTATATTTGTACAAAAGATGGGGTGATTGTGTTAAGAGGATTGTTGAGTGTTATAGTAGTAAGGAATGGGATAAAAGAATAGATTTATTAATAGAGAATAGGGAGTTAGAGAGATGGAAAAATTGTATGGAGAGTAAAAAGAGTTTAAATATATATAGAAATAAAGAGAATATTAGGTGTGAGTTAATATATGATAATAGTAAGAAAAGTAGTTTATTGTTTAAGGCTCAAACAGGATCTTTAGCTACAAGAGAGTATACACATAAATGAAAAAATATGGATGATTTATTTTGTAAATTATGTAAGGAAGGAATGGAAAATATTAGGCATTTGTTAATTGAATGTAAATGCTTTAAAACAGAAAGGGTACATATAATGAAGTTAAGGGAAAATAAATATGAAAAAAGTGATTATACAGAAAGTGTATTATTGTTTTTTATGCTGGGTTTGGAAAAAGATAAGGGGGATTTAGATATAAAGGTTATAGAGTTGACAAAGATTATGTTGTGGAAATGGGATGGAGCAGATTATGTGAAAATTTAGAGTGGGAAATGGAAAATAAAGTGGCTAACAGGTTTATCTGGGCATAATTGTTGAGATATTCTTGACTTCGTTTAAGGAGAAGCCACAATACATCACATCACATCAGTAAGAAGATTGACAATAATACATAAAAAAGTGGCCAAATTAGCCATAAAAGCTATTCAAAAGTGTGCTTCCTAAAGATCAAAAAAAGCTAATTTGGCTGTTGTATGTGTGGATGTGCAATTCATTGTTTTCATTGACAAAAATCATTATTCAGAAATTTTATTGTCATTGGATGTTTATTTATTACACATGTTTATTCTTTTATTGTGAATATTCAAAATAAATTGAGAGAACTATGTAATGTATGATTACAGTCATTTTCTTTTAAAATGTTTGTTTTTATTAGTGCTAAAATAGGTTCTGCTGATCAATTTCTTTTTGTTTTTTATGTATTTGTTCTTTTTCCAGAGTTTACTAATTATTATTATTTATATTTATTTATTTATAAATATTTTATATATAATACACACGCAGGTGTAATGATGCAGAATTTATGATAACTCATTTGGTTTGTTGTAAAATGGCATCTTAAAATGTTAGTTTGTTTTGATCAGTGACGAGGATGAATTAAAAGTATATAGTTGTTACAAGTCTCACTATAAGGAAGTAAAAGCAATCTTAATTGGGTGCATTGTTGAGAACTATTATGTTTAGATTGATACCTCTGAGATGTACCCTAACTCTTATGTGCTACAATGGCTAATTAAAATCTATGGAAATTATAATTACTTCTATTTTTCTCCCTTTATATATATAATATTCAAAGTTAAGATTTATGCTGCTGTACAATAAATATTTTAAAATACTCTCCAATCAAGAATAAGACAATAACTAACAAGGAAAGAACATTATCTTTTCTTGTGTCTCATTTATTACCATAGCGCTTTGCTTAAAACTATTTGGGGTGAATGAATGAATATATAAATCAATCATGCAATATATCTAAATATGTTTTAAATTGATTTGTGTCAATAGTTGACATGCTGGAAAGTTTTTTTCAGTTTAACCATTGTTATCAAAGATGCAAACAAAAGAAAATATATAATACAATATTTAATATTCAGATTCATGCCATTGAATAATAAGTATTTTATAATACTCTCAAACGTGATTATCCTAACATATTTTGATTTTTTTAGAATAAAAATATCAGAATAAAATATTATTGAATATCACAATTTTAAAAAAAATACAAAATATCTCAGTAGATGGCTGCACAAGCAGGTCAATCCCAGTGCTTTTTCTCAATTTCTTCCTATGAATTTACTTGCAATGACAAAATAACTGGTTAAGGATAGAAGACATTTTAAATGTGGCTAACAATGATGTAAAGAAGAACTGTAAAAATATAAACTACATATCTAGTACTAAAACATAAAAATTACATGTTTTTCATGCAGTAATAAGCAGAAGAGACATTAAATATGTAAAGAGTAAAAGTCTCTATTAGTCATGTGCAGAGGAATAAGATATCTAAAACTGCTCTTTTATTGGATTGCTTTTATTAAATATTTACTAAAGTTATTCTTTTCAAAATGCTTTATTTAATATATGGCAGTTTTGACTGACTAGCAGTCATCTTCAGATGTAAAAAAACAATTGTATTATAATACAATAATTTAATTCTGATATTATACCTGCATGCATTTGTAATACATATATTTAGAGTAGATAAGATTATTGTATATTTACATAACAGATAATTGTGATACTATTATTTTTTTTAACTCATTTGCATTTTGAAACTGTCTTTTGTTTTACCTGGTGAGTGTTTTTGGAAATGTTCAACCTTTTTGTTTTTATAAAATCTTTATTTTATACTAAATTCAATAAATTGAAATTGATATCCTTTTAATTTTATTTTATAGGTGAATAATATTCTAAAATAAGATGTAAAAAATATTTTTTACATAATGTTTTTATTTTTAAGACAGGCTATAACCTATATTAAATGTGCATTGAAATTTATAATAGTCAAGCAATATCTTTATTTTGCCAATAGAGGGATCTCTCAAACCATGATATAAGAGAGTGGTCATCTTATCTTTAGCCTAACTTTTCACTTATATAGGCCAATCTGAAGCATCTTGATTTGGGAGGATGAAGCTGTCATTCTCTCCACTGTTTAACTACACTATTTCCTATACAAATTAACATTCATAAAATCTTGTAATTTACAATGAGTTAATTTGTATAGGAAATAGTGGATTTAAACAGTGGAGAGACAACAACTTCATGCTCCCAAATCAAGATGATTCAGATTGGCCTATATAAGTAGAAAGTTATGTTAAAGATAAGATGGCCATTCTTATCTTTTAAAAGTCACTATCTTGTGCCATGGTTTGAGAGGTCCCTCTATCAGAAAAATAAAGATATTGCTTCACTATTATAAATTTCAAGGCACATAGTATGTCTTAAAAGTACCTACATATACTTCCTGTGTGCTTAATAAATAAACATAACTCTACAATATTTTTATGTAAATAGCTGACTAAAAAGTACAAAATAACAAAATAATCTCCTTTTTGTTAATTTGCCATTTTTGTAAAATAGAGATCTTAGGAATCAAGACTTTTTTTTTGGAAATTGCAGGAATATTGGCATCTAAATAAAAGCATTTGAAGCCCAAATAAATCATAAAACTCAAAAAGGCCTCAATGTTTTTATTTAAATGACAATATTCCTGCAATTTCCAATTGTTTTGTAACTAGTTTAGATTCTTAAGATCTCTATTTTTCAAGAATGGAAAATTAACCAAGAGGAGATTACTTTATTATTTTCTACATTTTAATCAGTTATTCACATAAAAGCATTATTTTTTAAAAATATCTTTTTTTTTTAAGTGTCATAGCATCAGCCAGGATGCAAACCCAGAACCCAGGCAACTGCCTGCAAGTGCAAGGCAGTCACGCTGACCTCTCAACCACCAATGCAAGACGTCTTTTTTTACACTGTATTTTTTTTTAAGTTATATTTATATAATATTTTAAAAATGATTAAAACTATAAAAAAATCTAACAAAATTTATAATTTAATTACACCTGGGTCTCTTTTTACATGGACTTATTTAACACGATTTTGAAATTACGTGATTCATGTTTCACTGGAAGTTGAACTCCGATAATGCGCTATTACTTTAAATAGTAAATTTTGCACACTTAAGTTATATTGAAAGTAATAGCACATTATTGGAATTCGACTTTCATCTTAGTAATTTCAATATTTTCAGTGCTTTATAATAGTAAGATTTTATGCAATTATGAAATTAAAATCATGATTTCCACATTTTATTTATACACATATTAAATTTTACAAGACTATAATGTAAATTTGTTCAAACATTGCGCATGTTAATTTTGCATTTTAAATCACATTCTGTTTTTGCTTTTTAGAAAAGAACATAATCAATTATTAATCATTTAGTGTCCACAAGTTTATTTTTAAAAGGTGAGTAATAGCAGTTGGCACAATTAAATTTGACAATTAAAAATTAAAATCTGATTTTTACTTGTAATTAACAATTTAAAAATTACTTATGGTGACTTGAAATTAATGTGATGTGAAATTTGATTTTTAAACAGAATTGAAAATTAAAAAATTAAAGACAAAAATAAGAATTTAATTTTTAGTTGTTAGTTTCATAAACAATTAATAAAATCATCTCAAAGATTAATTACTAATTACGTTGTCACCAGAAAACCATTGACACAACATGAGTGTGAAGTTGGTGCTAGTTGTATTTCCTCTTGTGAAAAATTTGATTTTTTACCAGTTTGCAAACGAACGTGTTTTTCAGCAAATAGCGATAATAATTAAAACGTGTATAAAAAATGTAAATTACTGTACTGTAAATTATGCATAAAAATATATTATTTTGAATAAACTTAAATATTATAGTTAAAAAAAAGTTTGTCTTGTATCAATTTTTTTCAAATTTGAAATTTTTTATTAGTCATATTTTATTTCCTTATTATTATTTTTTTGTGCGAATTTTAAAGTAATTTTATGTTGGTCCTTTGCTTTAACATGAATTTTGAAAAATCACAGACCACATCCCCCCTTTTTGAATGTAAGTTACATCTATTTTTGTGTGATTTCATTTGCACGTGTTTTCTGAGGAACCTATCTATCGCGTAAAACGAGACCTAGGTGTATATATTGTGTGATGATTTTTTTTCACTCCTTGCTCTGAGTGATTTTAATTTAATTCAGCACTTATTTTGTTTTTTTTCTAAAGTCATTATTAAATTTATATATATATATATATATATATATATATATATATATATATATATATATATATATATATATATATGATACATTACCCTTAATGCAGCAGCATCTTAAGATACTAGAATACTACTTCTAAGAAGCAGAAACACTACAAAGGGAAACTGCTTTTCTTACTTTTTGTAAATATGTATTTTTTATATAAATGATTATAAGTAAGTCTATATACTCTTAATTATAATATTATTACAGATTTTATTGTCATTCTAAGTACAATTTTATAATATTTAAACAATAAAATCTTTTAAAACATAAAAATTATAATTTAATGAAATAGTAAATAAAATCAAGTCACACATTATATGACTTAACATGATAAGCTTGTATTTTATAAAATAAAATAATATTAGCATGCCAATAGCTTTATTTATAAATGCCACAAGAGAAAGCATTTGATAATCTCTATCTACAAACATCTTCATTCTCAAACTGGTTTCAATCTATTGGATATCCTCAGTGAGGTACTAAGATATTACAGACACTAGATCCAAAATACCAATTCAAAGCCAGCACTTATCTAATACTTAACTAATAAGTAAAAAATCTGAAAATTTCAGACACCTATATGTCTTCAAATCCAGCTATCTAACATAAATAGCTATATGGGTCTGAAAACTCTTCAGCTACACCATATATTAATAGCATTAGCAGTATAACATTGCTTAAGACTTAAAAGTGAAACTATAATAGTAAATAAAATTTAATAAAAATAAAAAATACACCTCTAACAAGCAAATTTTAAATTTAAATATCATATGCTTATCTACTATATAAAAATATTTATTTATTGGCTTTTTAATTAATTTAATGAAATAAAAAATCAATATTAACACTTTTTTTTACAAATATAATATTTCTGTCAGATATACATTTTTTATAAATTTTAATTAATTTAATAATGAAATCAATATTAACAAAATTTTATTCTACTATTGTAGTATTTTCTATCACTCAGTTCTTAAGGGATTTTTGCAGGAAGTATAATGATATGAATTCAATTCCAAATAATTTTCAATGGACATATCAGCAGAAACATAGTCAGGGCTAGGTAATATAAAATCACATTTGCCCATTCTAAATATTTGAAGGTTGACCTGGAAATATAATGATGAATTATAATTACCATCACAGTCATTACAAAACAACCACAACTCTATTAAATTCTACTTTAAAATCTGACTTTTTTTATTAAAAAATTACATTTTAACACCAATTAATTTTTATAGATGATGACATAATATATTCATTTTTTTTTCTTTATATTAATATCAAGTATAAATAAATAGTTTGAAAATTTATCTGGTTATTTTTTTACAATAAGTAACCAATTAGAATGGAAACATAATTAAAGATATTTTATAAACAAGTTAAAAATCATTTGAAATTATATTTCATATCTTCACATGAAAACTAGACCAGAAGAGTGTGAGCTATGGGCATGTTCTTCTGGGAAAAAAACAAAGAATCCTTTTGATCTTAGAGACAGTCTAAAAGATGCTGACTTTTTCAAATTTTTTTTTCTACTTTGACATCAATAAAAGCACTATGTTAAAATTTACTTTTTTAAAAGAGAGCATCTCCTAAAATAATGTTAATTCTATGATCTAAAGTTACAGGACAAAAATACTTTTTTGAGAATCTTTCAACAGATTTCAATGAAGTAAGGATTTACAAATTATTCTGAAGAAGGCTGGTAATAAGATGAAGCATAGATGAATTATGAGAAGAGTGTTCATGCATATATGTGTGTGAGTTTCAATAAGAAGTAAGAATGCC
Organism: Epiperipatus broadwayi; assembly: GCA_028023455.1. Taxonomy (NCBI): domain Eukaryota; kingdom Metazoa; phylum Onychophora; class Udeonychophora; order Euonychophora; family Peripatidae; genus Epiperipatus; species Epiperipatus broadwayi. Next base: position 856,088 of record JAQFVV010006356.1, on the reverse strand, counting down.
TGATCACCTGTCAGTTGTTTAAAGATCTTATGGTATTTTTAGATGCTTTATTGTCATAATTAATTTCTTATATATATATATATATATATATTTTACTGGCAATAATTGATTGGCTAATGAAAACACACCACCTCCATAAATTTTTTCCCATACTTGGAAATCTTCAGTTTGCTAAAAAAAATTTAAGTTCCACCTGGACTCAAATGTGGCATTTTGGATATAGAAGATACATGTTTTTATAGTGATTTTAAAGTCCATGTACATATGTATGTAGACACAAAGTAGATCATAACTGCATTAACTGTATTGTATTGTAGATTGTGCAATTATACAAGAGGCATATAGTTAATAATCTCTACAACCTTTAATCCAGTAGAGTATTCACATGTACTTTATACTGATTACTGCAACCATAAGATATGATAATTGAATATCATATTTTCAAGATTCGTTATGCTTCACAATGTGTGCATATAGGGAGAGAATTTGTAATATATGTGTGTGTGTGTGAATGAAGCTATGATTACCAATTTGGCATTAAAATTAGCTCTTTTGCTATATAATTTTAATAGTAAATAACTACATAAAATTAACATTTTATGCCGTTTTTTTAATAATTTGCCATTATGGTTCAAGTTTCAGGAGACTGATCGCAGAAGAAATGGTTAACTAGATGTTTATTTTATTATGAAGGCATTGTCTTAGTCCTTGTTTAATCGTTTCTGTAGCTATCATCAATCATTTAAAAATCGTTTTATTTGAAATCCATTTTCAAATGACAAGTTAATGACTGAAAAATTACATTATGTATCTTTTTGAAGAGATTATAAATATTCTTCAGAGCAAAAAAACAATTTGGTTTTATAGCTTCGATTTTTTTTTAGGTTTGTTTGAAAAATAAAACGTGCCAGCTGTTTAACAGTTTTGTATCTGCCAACAGAAGGGTGTGCACACACATGCGTATATAAAATTAGTGACGCGAAATTCAATTATATCCCTAAGACATTTTCACTAATTGTTTTTTTAGAATTTAAAGAAACACATTCTATATATATATAAAGCTGATGAGAAAAGAATATTTTTATCAAATAATGTTTTTTAACTAGATTTTACTTGTCGAAAATCGTCATCATTAAAAAAAATGCGAGTGATTTTATTGCAAGAGATTTCATATTCGAGTACCGGAAGTACCAAGATCAGAATCCATCTTAAGATATTATGTCAAGACAATAGCAAATTCTCCATAGAAACACCAATGCAAGCCATGGAATTCAATGGGTGCTAGTAGGTTTGTGTATAAAAGCTCTATCTAGACCCTACTCCTCCAATAGCCACTGGTAGCTTTGGTTTGCACGGGTGGGATGGGTGTGTGTGTGTGTAAATTGTCATTTCATATTTCATTTTAGATTTTATCAAGGCATCCTCCCCCCTCCCATTTCCACACAGGGTACCAATAATAAGTTTGAGTGCCGAGAGTTCCATAATTCGAATTTATCATATGATCTCGCATTTTTTGAACTGGACATCTCTCACTTCACTAAGTCACACCAGTTTTTCCACTCACAGGTACAGCACTCACCATATAATAAGAGAACATTATCAAAAGTGTTCTGCAAAAATTTGTTATACATGGATATTTTTTTATTTGTTGATAAATTTTAACATATTTCTCATTACTCATAATCGCATTGCAAAATTTTAATTTTTGCTCCTTAATTGTGTTATTTATTTATTTAGCTGAATGATTTTAGTAGCTTAACTGTTAACAAAATGTCATATAGTAATCTGTATAGATTCCAACTAGAAAATAGAATCATGAGAGAGTTTATTATGACCTTCAATTCTGCAACTGACTTGTAGTTATTAATCATGTTACTCATGGATTGAATTTGTCTATATTTTTATAGATCAATAATTGATAAATTTTATTTATAAAAGTAAATAATCCCCATGGCCACCATTGGTTGTCCTGATTTTGTTGATGAGAATCCCATTTGCATTTAAGCATATCACAACTATCTTATTCTGTCATTCAAATGAAGAAAGAAATTGGTTTAGAAGAACTTTTTTTTTTTTCAACATTATAATTCTTTTATTGCAGACTCTTGGTTAAATACCTAAAAGGTGGATCATGATTTGAAACAAACCATACTTAGTGAAAATATCTTTTTAAATAATTGCAAATCCAATCTGCTGAACACCTTTATACATCTCTCTTTCCATATAAGGAGGAGAAATGTGTAAAAAAAACAGGAAAACACTGTGAAGAAATAGACTTCAGGGTGTCATTAATATTTGCATAGTAATTTTAACTGATTATCTAGAAGTTTAATGTGGGAACTTTTCCTCCAAACAAACTCACTCCTTCTTAATTTTTTATAACCAAAATTATGTGGAATAATTTTCCTTTTGTCAGAATCATCATAATACATAAAAACAATGAGGGTATATGCTAACTTTATGATTATTGATTTATGATGTCATCAGTATATGTGTGTATATAGTATATCATTATTAGTAGCATTTTCTACCATTATCAGTCTACTAAAGAATGAAATTGCTTCCAACTTCAATCCATCTTCTACGATCTCTAGTCTCTCTTCTCTGCATCACCTCAACACACTTTCTTATTTCATTTTTCCATCTCACATGTGGTCTCATTCTAGGTTTTTTACAATATCATAGTATCCAGTTTAAGATTTCACTTGTACATCTATTATCATCACTTTTAGTAATATGTCCAGCCCAACTCCACTTTAGCCTCTTAATTTTTTCAGTAGTGTCAATAATAATTCTCTCACTCATGTATATCAATTAATAATCGATATTTGCTCTTTTTATAACTGTGGTATCATTTATTTGTTGATTATCTGATTTTTCTAATATTAATTTATATTATTATACATAAATGATAAGAATTGTAGGATTATTTGTATTGTATGTAAACATATCACAGTATTTATTATTGTAAGATATATAAAACAACACAGTGCCGATTTGGTGGCTATTCATCTAGAAAAAGATGTAAATATAGCAATGAGGAATGGAAATATGTATTATCTTATTTCTTTGACAACAAGAAATTGAGATAAGATATCAAAAATTATTATATTTTTTATATAAAGTAATAAAAATAATTAATTAAAGAAAAAAGCCAACAGAAAAATAATTAATATTATTTATATTATTTTTTATATAATATAAATAAAATGGCTGCAGAAGGGAGTTTGCTATTAACTGAAAGGAGACCCATTGATTCCTCTTGGAGGCCTTAAAGGAACCGAGCAGGGCAAATTCCTAATGTCCACTCCATACGTTCTTGTTGTTGCAGCTGTTATTACTATGTGTTTATTCATATAGTATACGAACATGGATGAGCTGCTCACCAACACGCATTAGCCAGCATGGTGAGTTTATTGGCTTTTTACCTCTGAGTTTAAGATCAAGAAACACCATGGTCTGTCTTCTCAATGCCTGATAGGGCAGAATGAATGTTTGTGTAAATGATAAATATTTTTCCAATACATATTTACAATTATGACAGACAAAAATAAAGCATAGCCCTTATTCCCAGGAGGCTGTAAAGTCACCAACCAAGGCAGCAGTTGGTGGCCGAAGGCGGAGGGTGCTAAGAATCCCCTGATTGTGGACCCAGGCTGCCATTTGATGACAACTTTTTATTTAGGCACTTACAATTGCAGATCACTTTCAAGTGAAGGAACATTGCAAGAATTAGAAGAAGAACTCTTATATTAAATGGGATATTATTGGACTTTGTGAAGTTAGAAGAAAAGGTGAAGAGACAATTGATTTAAAAAGTGGACATATATTCCATTATAAAGGCACAAATATTGGAAATACAAGTGGAGTAGTATTCATTATAAATAAAAAATGGAAGAACAATATTGTGGAGATTGATGGTGTATCAGACAGAGTGGCAAGATTAGTTAGACAACTTAATGGCAGATACCAAATGCAGATAATTCAGGTTTATGCCCCAACAAGTTCTCATAGTGATGAAGTAGTAGAAGATTTTTATATGGATGTACAAAAGGCTTTTGATCAGAGTAAACAACATTTTAAAATTGTTATGGGAGACTTTGATGCTAGAATTGGTAAACAAATGAAAGATGAAAGTGCTGTAGGTAATTTTGGTTATGGTAATAGAAATGATGGAGGACATAGACTTGTGGAGTTTGCAGAAAAAGAAAAACTTTATATTATGAATTCTTTTTTTGAGAAAAATGCTAAAAGAAAATGGACATAGAAGCATCCAAATGAAGGTACAGCAGAATTGGATTATATTTTGACTAACAGGAAATACATATTTCAAGATTGTAATGTTCTTAATAGATTTAACACAGGAAGTGATCATCGATTAGTAAGATGCAAGATACGTGTTAATGTAAAACTAGAAAGACAAAAATTGTTAAGAAAAACAATATTTATAGTTGATATTCCTTATCTTCAGAAACATTCTAATGAATTTAAATTAGAACTTACAAATCGATTTCAAGTATTAGTAGATTTTGAACATGATTCAGATTTGAATGAAATTAATATGAAAATAACTGATACACTTTTAAAAACTAGAAAAAAGATAGCTAGTAGAAAAAAGCAGCAATTGACCAATAAAATTTCTACTGAGACTAGAGAATTTATGAAGAAAAGAAGAAATATGAAGATATACAAAAATGATGCATTAAAAAGAATTGAATATCTCAAATTTTGTAAAATGGTGTGGAAAAGAGTTGAAAATGATATAAGAAAGTATTACTGCGAACTAGCAAGAAAAGCTGTAGAAGAAAATAAAAGTCTTAAGAATGTAAAACAACATTTTGGTATTGGTAGGAAATTTATATCTGCAATAAGAAAAAAAGATGGAATTATTACTAAAAAGAGAGATGACATCATGAATTTGGTAGAAAATTTTTATCAAGAATTATATAGTAATAAAGAACAAGTACCTCCTATATCTATTACATCTTCCGAATTGCCCACAATTTTAAATGAAGAAGTGAGAAATGCAATTAAATGTATGAAGAAAGGAAAGGCTCCAGGTAATGATGGAATTATAATTGATATATTAAAAGAAGCAGGTGAAGAAACAGAAATTTTTTTAGCAAAGTTATATACTAAATGTCTAAATGATAAAGATGTACCGGATGATTGGAAGAATGCAGTAATAATATTAATATTTAAAAAAGGTAATAAAGAAGATATTAGAAATTACAGACCTATCAGCCTTTTATCAGTTTTATATAAAAATTTTACCAAGATAATTACAACTCGTCTACAGAGAACATTGGATTTCCACCAACCAAAAGAACAAGCTGGATTTAAAAGTGGTTTTAGTACAGTAGATCATATTCAGGTATTGAGAGAAGTTATAGAAAGGACAATTGAATATGAGTTGTCATTATGTTTTGGATTTGTAGATTATGAAAAGGCATTTGATTCTATAAACATTTCTTCAGTGATTAAAGCATTGGATCATCAAGGTATAGATCCAGGATATTGTCATATTTTAAAGAATATTTATAAAAATGCAACAGCAACAATTAGATTACATAATGATACTGGGAAAGTCAACATTGAGAAAGGTGTAAGACAAGGTGACTCCATATCTCCAAAACCTTTTACAGAAGTGCTGCAAGAAGTATTTTGTGGATTAAAATGGGAAACCAAAGGAGTGAAAGTAAATGGAGATTATTTAAGTCATTTAGATTTCACAGATGATGTAGTTGTTTTTGCAAATAATGCTTCAGGGCTGCAGGAAATGTTGCAGGAATTATCAGATGAAAGTAGGAAAGTAGGACTAAAGATAAATGTTAAAAAGACTAAAGTAATGTTTAATCGATTTGCTCAAAATATGAAAATAAAGATTGATTATGATGAATTAGAAGAAGTTAACAGTTACAAATACCTTGGTCAGATTATTAATACAGATGGAAACAATGTAGGAAATTAATCATAGAATTAAACTTGGTTGGAGGGCTTTGGGTAGAAATAACTTGATACTAAAAGGAAATATGCCTATGTGTTTGAAAAGGAAGGTTTTTAACAAATGTGCTTTACCAGTTCTTACTTACAGATCTGAGACTTGGACACTCAATAGAAGAGCAATACAGAGACTTCAGACCACTCAAAGAAGTATGGAGAGATGTATGTTGGGAGTAACAAGAAGAGATCGAAAACGCAATGTATGGGTAAGAGAACAAACAGGTGTTACTGACCTCATTGAAAAAATTAAAAGATTGAAGTGGAGTTGGCCTGGACATATTGCTAGAAGAGATGATAATAGATGGACAATTGAAATTTTAAACTGGATTCTAAAAGATTGTAAAAGACCCAGAAAGAGACCACATGTGAGATGGATGGATGAAATGAGAAAGTGTGCAGGGGTGATGTGGAGAAGAGAAGCTAAATATCGAAGAAGATGGATTAAACTTGGAGAGACCTTCATCCTGCAGTGGATTAATAATGGTTGATAATGATGGTAAATAAAATTATATATAAATAAATAAAAATTAAATAATTCCCAACAGCTATAATAGCAATTATAGATAAAATAGAAATTAATATAACATTACAATATTAGCCAAAAAAAAATTATCAAAATTTTTCCACAACCATGGTTTCATTTATGCTTAACAAAATATTTTCCCCATCATTCACTTCAAACAACACCTTCCTTTAACATCAAAGGATGTCCTCATGAGATTAATGGTCTCAGATACAAAAAACTTTGATAATAAAATTTTTTGAATCTGAAGCGATCAATCTTATTATCACATTCTTTGATGTTATTGAAAGTTGGTTTTTGAAGTGAATGATGAGGAAGGCTATTTTTTGTAGTGTATATATATATATTATGTTGTGTTGAATTTTACTTGAAAAGGCCTATTATATAGATGAAACCATAACCATGGAAGAATGTTTTTTAAATATTTTTAGGGCTAGTATTGTAATGTTATATTCATTTCTATTTTATAATAAATAAGTACTTGATTTATTTTATATTATTTGTGATATATAATAAAACCTACATTGAGCAAAAGAGAATTTTGTATTAAATTACCAAAAAATGGTTTATTTTGTGAATTGTTATTGAAATAAATCATCTGTTTAATTATGAGAAAAATGAGCTGTGTTTTAGTTAAGCTAAAAGATTCTCCACCTCTGAAACGGTTTTATCTATAAAATAAGTATCTGTTACAGCGATAATGTTCCCAACTTTCTTGTTTCCAGGTCTAACAATAAAACCAGCTCAATTTCATCTTCTTATGTGTAACTGGAGTCTTAATAATCAACAACTGACAATTCAGGGTTTTTGTGTTCATTAGTCACTGATTACATGTAAATATAGATGAACAAAAACTATGAATCATGTAATTAATGGTTGTCAAATCTATGCAACAGTGGCAGAATTGAAGAATTTAATAAAGCCACTAGAGAATTTGTCTCCTGGTTAAAATCTGTATAGTTTTCTTTATGATATTGTGTGAATAAGCTCTCTAAAAACTATACACTAAATAAATAAATAAATAAAATTGTATATTTCATAATGTTTATATTACATGAAAATTTTAAGAAGATTAGGTTTGAGAAAAGTTAATAACAAGATGATTCCATATCTCCAAAACTTGTTTTAGCAGATGTACAAAAAGTATTGGGTGGATAAATATGAAATTTAAGTGGGTGAAATTAAATGGAGATTATTTATTTTGTTTTACAGATGGTATGGTTGATTTTACAAATAATCATTTAAAGCTTCAGAAATTCTTGCAAGTATTATCAAATGAAACTAAGAATATATGACTAAACATAAATGCTTAAAAAAATGAAGTGATGTTCAATAGATTTTCTCAAAAGAACAAAACAAAGATTGATAATTATTAATTATAAGAAATTAACAACTATAAATACTTTAATAATATTATTAATATAGATGAACATGTAAAAAAAACATAGAATTGAACTTGGATTGAGTGCTTTAGGTAGAAATAATTTAACATTTACAAATATATCTACAGATAGCAAATTCCTACAGATTGATTGATAAGTGTCAAACTGGCTTCCATTACAACTTTGACTGAAACCACTTAGTGGAACTATAATAATAATTTTTATTAATCATTCATTATACTAGAGATTATCCAATAATGAATAACATTTTTGTAGTAATTTTTATTATAACATTAATACAATGTAGGGACTATTTTTATCTGTTTTTAACACTTTGTGGAGAAACATAATCATAACATATTACCAAGGACATGTGGAAAATATGTATAATTCCTAAGGTGAGAGATTGTGGCATGGACCAACTGATGCATGCTGGTTCAGCACTAAATGTGCATCTTAGGGATTTTATATATATTTCATATGTCTTTGGTCATATGTTTATACCCCTCCACAAGGGATGAAAAGTAAATGAAAAACAGTCCCTACATGGCTTGCAAGTGGTGTAGTGAAAATTACACCACAAAATCATTCCTCATTATTGGATAGTCTCTAATCTAATGAATGACTAATAAAAATTATTGAAATATATCTATGTTTGAAAATAAAGGTTTTTCCTATATATGTTGACCAATTCTTATTTATCAATATAAAACTTGGACACTTAACAGACTTGCAACTTAGAATCTTCAGACCACTTAGTGAAATATAGAGAGATGTATATTAGGAGTCCCCAGAAGTTAGTGAAAAAGTAATACATTACTGGAAGAACAAATAGGTAACAATAATGATATTGAAATAATTAAGAAATTGAAATGGATATGGGTTGATCAAATTGCTAAACAGATGATAATAGATAGATAGTTGAAGCTGTAAATTGTATCAAAGAGATTTTAAAAGATCCAGAATGTTGTATAAATGGAAATACAGGAATTTTCTGGTGTGATGTGGATAGAGCTTAGAAATTGAAGAATCTTGATTAAATTTGAAAAGATTTTTAACCTAACAATGGATCAATAGAAATTGATAATGGTAATCATGAAATGATAGAGGTTTCTTTTATCTTTAATTCTTTATGTTACTTAAAGTTATGTATTTAACTGTAAAATTCAATTTCGGAAGAAAGAAAAATTATAAGCAAATACAAACTTTTAAGTTTTAAAATTTAATGTGCAGTATAATTTGTAGTAAATTATTTTCTGATTAGTAACCAATGCATGATGGGTAAAATGAGTAGTGATGACAATTTTCCATGGGTTTAAACTATTTCAGGAAAACGGAATAAATGGGACAAACTGTTCTAAATTTGTGCTTTATCTGGTACTCATTACTACCCAAAACAAACTATTAAAAGTGGCACTCTATTTTCTAATTCATAACTATTCCTAGTTTACATCAATACATTTTTTTATTTGGCAAAAAAAAATGTTTACTGAAAGGTGGAAAGCATAAAGGTAAAAAAAAACATGTTCAGTTTCATAGAAATATAATTGATTATGAAAATTGCAGCCTATTATTTAATCATATATTTATTTCTGCATTTATTGCATTACTCCTCATTTGCCCAAATCTAGTTGTGTAGCAGATTTTTTTATAAGTTGGCAGCCTGAAAGCCAAATATCAGTCTGTTTTTGACCTGGATTTTTTTCCCTGCAAAGTTCTATTGACTTGAATTTGAATGTTAGTTCATTGGTATGCCAAACCCAAGTCATCATCATCTTATCATCATTTTCAACCAATATCAATCTACTGCAGGACGAAGGTCTCTTCTGGTTCAATCAACCTTCTCTGATCTCTAGCCTCTCTTCTCTATATCATTCCTGCACACTGCCTGATTTCATTTATCCATCTGAGATGTGGCCCCTTTCTGGATCTTTCACAATCTCTTGGAATCCAGTTTAGGGTTTCAACTATCCATATATTATTATTTCATTTAGCAATTGTCCAACCCAACTCCAGTGTAGTAATTCTTTCAATGACGTCAGTAATACCTATTTGTTCTCTCACTCATGTTGTTTTTTGATCTCTTCTTGTTACACCTAATATATGTCTCTCATCTCTCGTATACTTAGTTGAGACTTTAAGCCAAAGTGCAAGCCTTTATATCATGGTTCTGCTTTTTATTAATAGAAACAATAAATACTGATTGGATTTATCGTGTAGCATTCGTACATATTCTTACACCTGTTTTATATATATCATTTTGTATAATTTATCATTCTTTCCACTTTTTCTGTATGTTTTTTATTTGTTTATTTTCTTTATTTTAAACAAAAGATGTGAAATGTTTGGAATATTAAACGGCGACAGATGTTATATCATGGTTAGGGTTATCAGAACACTGAACAGTTGTGTTTGACAAAGATGTTATTTGCATAGCAGTAAATAGAATCATCGCGAATCATTTACTGAAATAGTTTCTATTCTTTTCAATTTATCAGAAATTATTTGTCATTAGATTATTTTGTCACATGTTGTGGAGAGAGTTGTAAATCTCTGTTGTTACGATTGTAAACCAGGAGAAAAAAATGTAATCACCCTTCAAAAATTCATGCTGCATGAAAGCAGGAATAAAAATTTTATTATTATTTATTTTCATGCGGTTTGTCTTATATTGATTTATATTTGTTATCATCATTTTTTTGAATTGATGTAAAGTTCTTTTAACTGTAGATAATACAGCCCCACTTCAATAAGCAACGAGAACCGCCTAAAATAAAATAATAAATAATTATGTTTTATAGTTATTGAACATTTAAAAAACATTCTTTCAGACGAACAAATATTTTGTGTGTAACATTAAAGCAAGATGTTCTGTTTAATTTGTCTCTTTAAATTGAAAAAGCAAAATCTTCCTTCTTGCATAAATACTATATATTTTATGTAGTTATAAATGTAGAGGATTTGAACTCAGACTTACAAGCAACCTTCAACTATCCAAGCTATCTCATACCACTGATACACATTACCACGCACATGTAGAAAAGACAAATAAACACCAATATACATATTTCGTGCTGAACCAGCACTCAACAGTTTGTCCAGATTATCATCTCCCACTCATATATGTAATCAATGCCCAGTTTATTTTAAGATAGCAAATCTTGACACTTTAGTGGACAGTCTTCAATCCACTCCAACTTCCAATTCTTCAGCCATCCATACTATTGAAAATCTGGTGATGGAAAGCCCAAATTCCATGCTGATGTCAATATTGTTGTCATGCCCATGTTAACTTCAATTCACTTTGATCCTTCATGTATAGGACAGTATCCATTCAAATATATAGAAGAGGAATAAAAAAATGCAGGCTTACTATATAAGATTTGAAATGCAGGCATTCTTATACCTGGAACTTAATTGCAAATATAGAAGATTTGAACTCAATCCTACAAGCAAACTATCCACACTAACTCATGCTACTAATACACATCACCAAACACATGTAGACAAAAGAAACCATCATCAATACACATATTTCGTGCTGAACCAGCACTCATCAGTTGGTAAAGATTATCATCTCCCATACACATATATAATCAGTGCTCAGTTTATATTTAGATAGCAAATCCTTATATTTTTTATGGTCAGGCTTCAATCTACTCCAACCTCCAACTCTTTGTCCAGCCATATCATTGAAAATCTGATGACATAATGCCCAGATCCCATGTTGATGTCAATATTGCTGTTATGCCCATGTTGACATCTTGCACATTAAACCTGCATTCTGCCGATCCCTCTTCTATGTATTTAAATAGATCCTATACATAAGAGGTCAGCATGACTTGAGGTCAACATGGGCATAACAACAATGTTGACATCAGCATGGTATTTGGGCATTCTACCATCAGATTTTCAATGGTATGGATAGCTGAAGAGTTAGATGTTGGAGGATGTTGAAGTTTGTCTATTAAAGTATAAAGATTTGCTATTTTAATATAAACTGAGCACTGATTATATATGCGTGTAGGAAATGATAATCTAGACCAACTTATGAGTGCTGGTTCCGCACAAAATGCATATATTGGTGATTATTTATCTTTTCTACATGTGTGTGGTCATGTGTATCAGTGATATGAGATAGGGTGGATAGTTGAAGGTTGCTTGTAAGTCTGAGTTCAAATTCTTTACATTTACAATTAAGTTTCAGGTATAAAAATGCCTGTATTTCAAATTTTATGTAGTTATGTATTTAGTTAAACCTTAATTAATTCTTTAGATATTTTTATTAACTAAAACAAGACTATTGTTTTAAATAGGAATTTTCAGGTCACATATATAATTAAGGTTAACTGTAAGCTCATGCATGTATATCCAGGTGTTTAATGTTTTTACTCACCTATTGATCAGAATCATGAATAAAATTCATGAATAATAAGAAAAAGAGGTAGTTGGGTAGGGAGTGTACTGCTGCCATTAGATGGCACTGTGACATTTTTAACAACCGGCCTGAAACCTGCAAGTGATAAATTTATTTACGAAAGTGGCTCAAAATGAACAAAAAAAAAAGTTACGAAAGTGGCTAAAAATTCACAAATAAAAAAAAAAAACCCAAATGCCATGAAATTGAACTAAAAAAAATAAAAAAGTGATGAAAGTGTCTGAAAAATGACAAATAAAAAATAAAACAATAAAATGGTATGAAATTCAAATAAAAGAAATGAAAAAAACATGCAAATACGACAATCACCTACTCCCTCCCCAAATAAAAAATTCTTCACTTAAATCGAGAAATAAAAATGACTGAGGATATATATATATCCAATAAATACATGGAAAAGTATAAATTATATTAAAAACAAACAAGAAAATGATGTAATATCCTATAATAATTAAAATTTAAAAAATAACTGAGTCCGTGATTGATCCAACAGCAAACATGGCGGATAAAAAAGCGGAAAATCCAAAATCATCAAATTATTTACCTTTCAACATTTCTAAATATGAATGGGCAAATTAAGTAGCAGTCAATATTTGCAAACGATCAGACATAAAAGCAATGGTTATATAAGCTAAGAATAGTACAGTACTATAAAATTCAAATTTAAAAATTCCATGATAATAAGAGAAACACCTGCGATACCCCCTACATCAAAATTTCTTCACTTAAATCGAATAATAAAAATGACCGAAGATATCTATATATATATCCAATAAATACATGGAAAGTATAAATTATTTTAAAAACAAACAAGAAAATAATGTAATATCCTATAATAATTAAAATTTAAAATATTAAAGAAATCTATGCTTACCGACAAAGAAACATGGAGGACAAACATGGCAAATTAAGGAGCTTTCAATATTTGCAAACAATCAGATTTAAATGCAACGGTTATATAAGCTAAAAAGAATATTACATGAGAATCTATTTCTCAAATTGCATCAAGAATACGATCAAAAATAATTAAAATGCAGAGTAACTTTTCAAAAATATACATTTAATACTTAAAAAATAAAAAGACTATTTGCAAATAAGAAGTCACAACACTTAAATACAGAGTAATAAATAGTAAGTAATTAAATATATTAGCAAGTTTAAAATAGAAAGTTTAAAAGGTAGTTTAAAATAGTCATTGAATACAGTTACAGAACAAATTATTATATTTATTGGCAAGAATGTTACAAGATGTTAATTTAATTAACAAGAATTTAAATAATTAAGAATATTAAAATAGAGTTTTAAAAATATATTTGTAGAAATATTACCAACCTTTTTTGTTCGGAGCCAATAAATGATTCTGAGCATTTCGACAAATAGAAACTATTTTCGGCGCCATTTATACTATGATGACTTGATCTACGTGTTTCTGCCTTGTTTACAACTCTTCTTTAATTAAAATTATAGCACTAATCAAAGCCAAGTGAATAACAGCAGATTAAAAAAATTATTTAACACAAGACATCGAAACTAGTAGTAAAAGTTATTTAAAAAGTTGCTGCTTGAAATATAGCATATATAATATCACAGTGCAGTTTCAAATAACAAATAATTTTTTAACATTTTGAAGAGCAAATATTTTGTTTAAAATTTACTTTAGTACCATATTCTGTGCCCACTGGTAATTAATATAAAATGCATATTTCATTACATTTTACTTAAACAAAGTTACAAATTGAAATGTGACACAATAGCTCTTACTTATATTAAAAAATATAGGTGTAAAGAATACCCTTCCACAAAAAATATAACACCACCAATGCAGTTCAAGAAACGAAATGATTTTTTTTTTAATTAGAATTATCAAATAATAAATTATTGGTTACCAAATTATTCTTAAGCATTTTGAAAAGAGAACTGTATAAACCTAAAGACAGAATACTTTTGGAACACCAAGGAGTTTATGAAATTCCATGTTTCCAGTGCTCAAGAGGCTACATGGGTCAGTCTAATAGACGAATTAATGTCAAAATTAAGGAACATAAAAATGCTTTTCAACAAAAAATTAGCACATCAGTTTTTACTTCCCATTATTTAGAAACTGGTCACAAACCTAATTTTGACAATACAAAACTACTTGCTAATTTGGAAAGATATGATTTAAGAACCATGAGAGAGTCAATTGAAATATTAAAGAAACCTACTTGTTTAAATAGAACTGATGAAGCACAATGTATTCCAGCTATGTGGAAACCTCTCTTTTTATCCAATATTAACTTAAAATTAACAGGTAAAAATACTGAGGAAAATAAACATTTTGATAAGCCTCATATTGTGAATGCAGAACTGGAATCTCATTTCTCATCTCGCACACAGTCATGTTATTTGTTAAGATCTAACGGTTTTTCTTTCGAAAGTTAACCTTGAAAATGGCGGTTGCTATTCCATCGAAATATCGGTGCTCAATGGAAAATAAGACACGGTACATCCCAAAAACTTATAATTTATCTACATATATATATAAGAGATTGTGATCTGGACCAACTGATGTGTGCTTGTTCAGCTTAAAAATGCGCATCTTGGAGGATTATGCAACTTTTTCACATGTCTTTGGTCATTTGTCTAAGATTACCCTTCTCCAGAAGAAGTTAAAAGTGGATAGAACCAGTCCCTATCTTCATGAGATTCATGTAATGAAAGTTATACAACAGAAATATTAATTGACATTTGTAAAATATTTGTATTTCAGCAATAAAATATTCTTCCAGTCATTATCAATGCAAACTCTGCTGAAAATTTAAATAATTATTGATTTTTTTTTAAAGTTTTGTATATATAACTCTTATATAGTTTATAAATTAATTTTATTAATAATAACATATTAAAATACAAAATAGACATAAATTTATATCAGTATATAATTTTTATATAGTAATAGTAAAAATAATGAATCAAAAATACTTTGTAAGTATGTCTGGATTATAAAAGTTTTTGAATTAAAGATGTTCACATTAAACAAAATCCACTGACAAACACTCAAATCATACCTGAAATAATAATAAAAAAAATTAGATATATCAGAAATTTTAAATTACAAATAATCTAATGTAGTTTGTTTAATAAACAAAAAAATTTTTAATCCCTGATTAGAATGATGTATCAGTATTTAAATGGACAGTTTCACATGATGTCATGTGACATTATAACTCCAGAAGTGATGAGAATCAATCCTGGAAACATGCTCTTAACTTTATTATCCCTTCTACTAGAGTTAATTGCTCAAGGCAGGGGCATAAAGTCAAATTCTGTAATAAAGATCATTAATTAGCTACTTTTCATTACAATGATTTACTGGTCCAGAATTGAAGAAGTTAAATTTCCATTTTTCATCCTATACTGAGAAATTTTGTGAACCTTTTTTTTTTTTCAAACTATAAAAATTTGTGTATTTTTTTTCTAATATTTTAATTTCAAAAAAATTCTTAAGATATCATAATAATTGAAAAAGCAGAAATTTCAAAGAATGGTAAGGTTCACAATGATGAGTGTTCATTGTATTCCTAGTAGTCTTGAACTTTGTGGTAACTTTGCTTTATAACTTTGAGAAAATATTATGAATGACTAAGTTTTTTGGTAAGTTTATGATTATTTTTGCATAGAATTGTGTGATAATTATTAGAAATTAAAAATATGTATTATTACATATTTATTTTTTACAAAAATGTTTTATTTTTTAAATATAAAATATTATATTTTTTTGGGCAATGTTATCATGGAGATTACAGTTTTAGTAAATACAACTGTCTAGAAAATGTTGTCACTAAGACTGTGTTACAAAATATAAAAATATTGTAAAATTTACTAAAAAGTTTTAAACTTTTAAAGTGTAAGTTAATGGAATTATTGGATATTAACAATGATTCATTCAGATTTTTAAAACAAACATCAAAGAAGATTTTTTTTTCATTTTGCAAATTGAATTTGCTCCACCTGAAATTTGATGATGAAACAACACTTTATTTTGACTAAAATCTAATTTTTAAAATAATTCTAAAAATCAGATGTCATTTTTTAAAAATTTATTTCATTTCTAAACAAAAATATCTATCAAATGAGATATAATTTATTATATTCTGATAAATAATAATGGTTTAATATTAAAGTTAATGTTGAAAGCTTAAAGCAAGTGAGAACAAAGAAATCTGTCAGAATACAGGAGGGTTAGCATTTACAAGGTGACATTAAATATTGAAATTTTGGAATAAACTGTGATAAACAAAAATAGCAAACTACCATTGAAAATGGTCAATTGTTTTTATAAGATCATTATACCCTAATATCTAGATATAATTTAGCTTGCTTATGGGCATAGATTGTATATTTATTATTATTAAATCAAAGTAAATAATCTATTTTGGATTGACACAACTTCATTTTTTAAGTTAAAATAAAAAAATTTAAATGTTCAATTGGTTAAAACTTTAGTCTCATATTTATCACCATAGTACTTCATTTTATATATAACAATTTAGGCTTTAAATTAAAATATCACTTTTGCTTACTTAATCTTTTAGATATAATAATGTGAGGATTATAGATTTAATGTATGTCATGATAGAGAAAGCAGTTGTGAATCACAAAATAAATATCAGCAAAATATGTTTTTTCTATGTCAAATATTTTTAATATAAGAAAGTCATTTGTTAACTTTGACATATTTATATTGAAAATGTATTATATATTGTATGAATATTCAAAAGTAAAATATAATAAATTATATTTGACTAGAGATAATCTCTAATTTAATAAATGATTAGTGATAATCACTATTATATTTATCTATAATGGATTGTGTCAAAGTTGTGGATAAGATGAGATTAACACTCATAAATCAAAATATAACAATGAACTATTAATAAATACTGTATGGATGATAAAGATATTATGAGAGGTGGTGACTTAAATCAATTGATATGTGTTGGTTCAGCATGAAGTGCATTTTGGGACCATTTGTCTTCTATTGTCTCTTTATTCAGATGGTTTCAAAAGAATGTGTGGGGGTGTAGAGATTGTTTAATACATTTATAATAAATTCCATAATTTAAGTACAAAAAGAGCATAAATCTAAAAAAAATATTAACATGTTTAAAAGTATTTGGGCTGAAATAGGCTGTTTTTTTTTACATTGGTTGCTTTAACAGTTTTTTTTTTAAGATTTAATGTAAATTAAAAAAAAAAATTCATTTCCCTTTAATTATCCACTAACCAAATCTAAATATAAATATAGTACAATAGCATCTGTTTTTCCACTCACTAAATATCAAAATTGAAACATGAATTTATGTAGTCACATTTTCTTCATGATTTAAAATCTATAACTCTGTAGTTAAAAACACATGTATTGATTTCTTTCTGAGCATTTTTTTATCAATGGTAGAATTACTTTCTTTACATAAATGTAATGTTTTTAACTGGTTGTCAATTTTACACGTGACAGCTTTATGGAAAAATATACATTCACCAATCAGACAACAGATAAAATATGGATTTTATATATAAAATGATAAAAAAAAGATATTTGGAAACCTTATAGTGTTAATCCTATAAGTTTTTAATTGCAACTGGTTGATGACATTGACTATTACAATTAAGATATAATCTTTTAAACTAATTAAAAATGGTGGCCAACAATACATATTAAAAAACAAGCAATCCATTAAAATGAAGACAGAAAGTTATGTCCATATGAGACATTACTATCTGAATAATTTTGGTTAGGCTTTACCTAATTCACATCAATGGCTAGCTTAAGTAAATATCTTTGTGGAATAATGGTGACCGAAGAAAACTGAAACATGTTTATGTACTTAAGAATGTATTAATTTTGTGTGGAATTATTTCTTTTGATCACTTTATAAACTAATCACTGTTATAATTTTTATCAAGATGGTCTTAAAAGAAGAATAAAGAGTAACCACAGATATTCATTGCACATTCCATAAATAAAATTTAACATAGTATGTGATCTTATAAATTCTTTATAATGATATTCTTTAAAAAAATACTATAAAATAATTAAGAGACAAAAAGTAATGGGTGTTTTAATAGATTATAATCATTTTCATAAACACAATGCTTAAATTTAAATCAAATATACATATATTGAATTAAAATATTTCCATGGATTGTTATTATAATAAAGAATAGAAATGAGGAAATAATATCCATGTAATAGAAATAACTTTTAACTTTTGATGTTACCAAGATATTATCGATTTCTATTAATTGACAATTCCTGAGGCTAAACAATTTTTTTCTCTAACTTGAAACTCCAAAATAGTTGATAGTAAATGTTTAATATTTTGACTTTAGCACTTTATTGAGAGATTTGTATTCTTAGCAATTTTTAACTATGTAATAACTTTGCAATATTATTTCAAAAAATATTACAAATGTCTAAAAATTTGATTTTTTTAGGAAATTTTATGATTATTTTTGCATAATAATTGAATCATAATTATTAAGAATTAAGAATATATATTATTACATTTTTATTTTCTACAAAGTGTTTTATTTTAAATATGAAAGATTATATTTTTCTGAGTAACATTGCTATTGAAATTACACTGATGCATAAATTATGATCTCTGAAAATTATGCCACTAAGACAATTTCTTAGAAAATTTAGCAATATCATAAAAATTACTAAAAAGTTCTAAACTTTTAAAGCATAAGCTTATAGCAAGTGAGAACAAAAATGACTGTCATTTTTCAAGGAGGTTAATCAACACACCTAATTATTTAATTAGTAATCAACTGAAAGCTTAAAATGTTCATGAAAAGAGTATTCACTAATTTGATTGACATTTCTATTTTTTCATGATTCTTCTACAATAAAATAGTGAAATATTCATTAGTGGGTACTTTAAACCAGGAGTGGGAAAATAGTGGCTGTGGACCATCAAGACAATTAGAAAAATCCACTTTGAACTGAGATTTCCTTACCATGTGTGATCAAAGATTCATCTCATATTTTCCACTAGGATAACCAGGTCAATACACATGTGCAGTGTAGATACAATGTGCAGTACTTTTGCAGTTGATCTGGCTAATTTAAATTTTGTCTTTGCATTAGCAAATATATACATTTCCAACTTTAGTGAAACCATGAACCCTCTGAAAAAATGTAAAATTGGTGATGAATGTCATGTGTTTAATGAAGAATGGACAAACAAATATTTCTTTGGTAATACAGGGAATAAAGCAGTGTGTTTATTGTGTCATGAAAAAAGGTGTGGCCTTCTGCTAACCTTCACTTCCACAAAGTGCCCTCCAATGTGGCCTACCACCCACCTCTGCGGCCCCTGAGCCAAAACAATTGCCCACCCCTGCTCTAAACAAAGCTATTTTAATGTATTACACATTTTATATATCGGATATTAAAATATATATGTTAAGTTAATGGCTTAGCACACTAAATCAATGATGAAATATTTTTAATAAATGGGAGTTTTATTTTCAAAATCTAGTTAACATTTCAAGCCATAAATATTTCCAAAGCAGCACTTAATTGAAACAATTATCTCATTATACACTCATTTATGATAATAACAATCAACCCTTAAGCTGCCAACAATCTCAATCTGTAGTCAAGGCAACCTCCTTTAACAATAAAAATGCTATTACCTTTGTCTACAGTTCCATATATTTATATAGACACTAAAGATCGCAACTTGACCAAGGAATGTGAGATTATAAATGCAAAGAAGTTTAAACAAACCTCATTTATCAGGCAAATGTAATACCTGTTGTGAAAACAGACTAATAAATAGTTATTACAACTTCCAAATTTCATATAAAGTATGTATTTACTAAAACAATGAAGCCAATACTTCAATGCTTTAATAAGTTTATAAATGTAGACAATAACAACTAACCCTTAAGTTATCAACAATCTCAATGCATAGTCAAGGCAACTTCTTTTAACAATAAAGGTAGTACCAACTTTATCTATGATCTGATATGTTTATGTATACACTAAAGTTTGAATTTGATCAATGAGTGTGATATAAATAATGCAAAGAAGTTTAAACAAATCTCATTAATCAGACAGATATAAGCTGTTCTGAAAGCAGATTAATAAATAATCAGTTATAACCTCCTTATTCTTACTCATTTAAGAGTGCTGTTCAAAAGTGCACATTCTTTTGGTTATAAACATAGCTTATATAATATAATAATTTCAGATTGCAAACAAGTTTCAAATGGTTGTTACCTTGGAAATACTGTGGCTTGAAAGTTAGTTGGTTATTTTTTTACTTTAGAGTTGCCTTACGGGTATAAGCAAGCAATAAACACCAGACGATTTCATATTTGATTGTTCAAGATTTACAATAGATGGCTCTAGTATAGAGTGAAAATAATTGTTCTTGGAAGTATATTAGAAAACAGGAAAACTCATTTGGTTTTATTGTTTGACATTAGCTCTCTAGCCAAAGAGTAGAAGATTATAATTATGCTAATCAGAGTTCCATAATATATATAAAAAATAACGATGTGAAATCTATATAATTATGCAAGCAGGCTAGACTGGGTTCAAAACCTTAGAGTGAATGGAATTTCATGGTAATAGCATAATCAACACAAATAATTGACTTTTATGGCATTAGTGCATTAATTCCAGCTTTGAATCCTAGTTCTCATTGATGGAAATAAATTTCAAAAAGCATTCTGGAGATGAGGATTTCATATTATAATATTATCTAGTACTAAAAAAAATGGACGCGTCGATTCCAGGACAGATTCTGGTGTTCAAACTTCTTATGAATCTCCGAACAATAAAGCCATTGGCATTTCCCCTCTGCGCTGTTTGGTGCAAACAGTAGAGCATCCGACTTGGCATCTTGGGATTAAGAGGCCTCATGATCGATTCTGTAACTCTAACTTTTTCTGAACTCCTGAGCAATAATGTTACATGTTTTTTTTTTATCTAGTTCTCATTTTGTATTACATTACATTAATCTTGCAAGTAAAAACAAATAAATAAACGTTTCATTAAGTTAGATGATAGTGTCGTTTGACATTTTTTTTACAAAGTAAATTATTCAAAGTACTCGACCTCTACCTGTAATTTTTTAAAGAAGCAAAATACTCCATTTATCCACTCTCATTTTGTTATTGTCATCGTGTAAATGTATCTATCAGTTTTATTAATTATTCTCGTTTTATATTTACATTATAATTACTCTGAACAAGCTTTCAACTCCTTAAGCCAAGAGTTTTTTCTTTACTTCGGTGTAATTTATTTGAACGATGAAAGCCTTAATCTTTAATCCCACTTATTAATATGTGAAGTTATTTTTTGATTCTAATATCATTAAGTTCACCTGCTTGACAAAGGAATTAAGAGGATTTCAAGAATCCATCAAAAAGGTTAATTAACTACTTAACATAAAGAAATCTAATTACCGCATTTAACTGAAGGAGAAAAAAAAGACAACTGTTTTCCTTCTATTTTTAATTTTAAAAACGGAACAGTACTTACAGTACGTGTTTGCTTGGGGGTTTGTAATGATGAAATTTTAGTTATAGTTATATGGTGGACTATTTCCACCATCTAAATATTAAATATTGAATGTCTGGAAAAATTTAACTTTATTTCAATTTTCCAGATACATTCAGCAGATAGTAATAGCACACATATACATACTGTGTTACCTTTGGCAGGATTGATCAGCTGGTTGGTCCAGGTTCAATTGCCATGTATGTCACGCCACAGATCAGGCCAGCAGCACCTGTAAACGATCGAATAATATCAGTGAAAACATTATATATATATATATATACACTAACATTATGGTTCTGAAACTTGGACACTTAACAAAAGAGCAATACAAAGATTTTCAGATCACTCAAAGGAGTATGGGGAGATGCATGTTAAAAGTAACAAGAAGATATCAAAAAATGAAATGATATTAATAAATGTAAATATATCAAATTTATTAAGTGCAAACAGATAACATTGTAATAATGTGAAAGCTAAAATCTTCAACAGATACGCTTTAAACATGCTTATGTGACAGCCAATCAAATGTCATAATGACATCATGCGAGGTCCATATGATGTCATTATGACATTTGATTGGCTGTCGAAGATTTTAGCTTTCACATTATTACAATGTTATCTGTTTGCGCTTAATAAATTTGATATATTTACGTTTATTAATATCATTTCATTAGATTTAAAAAAATTGCTTCATAGTAAATTGAAGGATTTTGCATTGTTTATTTATATATAATATTTAGTGAATTAAATGTGAAGGTATTTAAGCTTCACTCTCAGTTCAAAATGCTTGAGTCTGGCTTATTTATATATAAATTGAGGCATAGAAGAAGATGGGTCCCATCTTTTTTTTATAGTTCTGACTTGTGTTTGAGAATTGAGAGGTCCATGTGATGTCATTATTACATCTGATTGGCTGTCACATAAGCATGTTTAAAGTCATATCTGTTGAAGATTTTAGCTTTCATGTTATTACAATGTTATCTGTTTGCACTTAATAAATTTGATATATTTACATCTGTAAGAAAGAAAATTCTCACTCAAATGTAAGATAACTATCCACATTTAAGCCAAACTATTCAACAACCATGTGACACAATTATTGTTTCTGCAACAAACACATGATTCCTTTACTTAGAAAATGACAAATGTTATAATGTAGAAACACTGGTATTTTACTTTTATTTTATTAAACACAAGTACTCCTGAAAATATGACTTATACAACTTTGGCCCATAAAACATTTATTTTAAGATATATATATATATATATTTATGTTAAATAATATAATATTTTAATGGATATTTAGATGGAAATATTTAGTGTGGAATTTTCTATTTATAATTATTTAATTAGAAAGTCTTTTACTTAGAATGGTAACCAATCAAGTTTAACTTCTTCAGGTAAGAGTAAAAGTCAATCTGTCGGGTTATAGCAATCAAACTTCTCCATTAGATTCCAATAGCCCGAGAGTTTAACTTTCACTCTTGGTTTTGGATAGCCAACACTGATTGGCTATTATCCTAAGTAAAGAGTTATGTAATCAAATAATTATAAATGGAAAACTTCACATTAAATATTTCTATACATATATTAAAAATAAGAGTTTTATGGTTAACATATATGATACAGACTTTACAGGCTTATCACTGTCTAACTGTAATGTTGCATCATGATTTTATTTTGATACCACCCACCAGCCACTGTGTAAGAAATTATATTTTATAATGTGTTGAGAATGCATATGTTGCTTTTACAATACTATTTCTTACTATGATAATGGCACATGCTTTTCAGCTAAAACATTGGTACAACATTAGTATTACTTTTACTTCTATGAAGTGAGAGTATATCTTATGTATATATAAAACCCTGTCATGGTACTAAACCAAACAGAGTAAATAAATATCAATATTAGATTAATTTTGCCCATTTCAACAACTGATAAAATTTTGGTAAATAATTATAACATCTATTGTACCTAAATTCAAATACGGTTTGGTTAAAAAAAATTCAAATTTTAGTCATAAAACCTGTGCAGTAAGTAAAATAATCAAACTGCATTTTACTCAGGAGATCATAAAAGTTTATGTACTGAAAGTAACCAAACTGGGTCTCAATCCATATAACTTGAGATCCAGACCCTGCCCTCTACCACCTTATCAAATCATGCAAGACCTCAAATCATACCACTAGCCTCTATGAAGATGGTGTTGGTTTAGCATGGGGATTTGTGAATTGAATCCATATTTTATCTATAGTAAACATGGTTTCCACTTTTTATATTCTGTATGCAAGTTGCATAGGAAGAATACATAACTATATCTAATTCTTTTGTCAATATGGAACCAATTTTCTACATCATAGCTAATCTTAAGTATAGTTTCTTGTTCTAGATATTGTTTTCTTTAAAACAATTATCGCCAATTATGCCATTCAAATTCTATATTAAGACAAGTTTCTGTTTTACCAAGCAACAAAAATAATACATTAGGCAAACATGAATATTTTAACATTAAAGAATATTAGTGTATTACATTGATTTATTATTAGGTAGTGATTAACATGAACTAGTTTTAACCCATTTCTCTTCACAGCTTGTTATGTATTATAAATGTAGTAAATGTGTTAAATGCATTTCGTATCGTAACACGTGATTAATTGATCATCCTGGAATAATGTAGCCTTCTTTAGCTTTGATTTATGGGATATTATTATGAATATTTAATCATTTCTCTTAATTGTAAAACAAATTATTTTTAAAAATGCTATATATAAAAAGGGGGGAAGATTTTATAAAAAGAAATCAAATTTGAATTTATTTTATTTTAAATTTTCATAACGCAGAGCACAATTTTGAATTATTAATTAGTTTTTCTACTTTTTTTGTGTTTTTAAAAATTCTAAATTATTTATATATTTATTTTTGCATTTATGTATATTTTTTTTTGAATTGTTGATATTTTCAATAATAACCGTAAAATTATTTTAATGAAAAAAAGAAATTTATTCTCATCGCAGATATATGTAATAAACTCGAGGTTTTTGCGTACAGATGTAAAATTACATGCAAATTGAATTTTTAAGAAATACTGTGTTGTGCTTCTGCAATAGCATTTGATCAGCATTTGTAACAAACCGTCAACATTTGCTACTCTCACACTATATATTCACAAATGATGCAGTATATAGGCATCTTAAAATTAGCAAATTCTCATACAGTAGTATAGTCATATAGATTAAATATGAACTCAATTCAGCATGTATACATTTTAGTGTAGGTGAAGTATTCTTGAATCTTCACAGATGAAATCCAGATTTTAGAAACTAATCTGGAGATATTGAATGGGTAGACACTAAACAAGGATTTTATGCACAGAGCTCCTTGCATTCATTAAATACTAAGTCTTTCACTTGGTGACATTACTGTATGGAGAGTTTGCTATGTTATTAACAGTTGAGAAAGCATATGAAATGGTGATCACATGATATATGCATCTTCTATATTAAATCTATTTTAATGCAATCTAATATCACCCAAGAATTGTGTAAATCATATCAAAATCTTACATGATTCAGTAAACATTTAATCATGCATGTAAATCAATTAACCCTCTTACATTCTGACAGTTCCTATTGTTTCATCTGGTGGTAGTTTTTGGAAATCTTCAAACTTTCTGCTTTTATAAAAACTTTATTTTATACTAATACTCAATAAATTGGGTTTTATTTCATATTAATTTAATTCATATATGAATATTCTGAAAAAATCATTTTTGACTGTGTAAATATTTAAAAATTGACCTGTACATATAACCATACACCAAGAACATCACGGATATCTCAATAAACAACCACATTAAATATTAATGAATTCATTTTCATTTTAAGATTTTTCTTAATGTGAATAAATGAAAGTAAATTTATGATAACTATCAAATTCTGCTTTACAATCTGATACTTTCATATAAAAATTATAATATTTTAAAAAATTTTAACACCAAGTCAATTTTGACAGATAATGATGTAATATACCGTCATTTTTTTTCTCTTTATATTATAGTCAAGTTTATTAACATCTATTTTTAAAAATAAAACTTAAGTGAATAATTTGAAAGCCTACCTATGTATTTCTTTAAGTAATCAACCAATTAAAGTGCAAAAATAATTAAAAATATTTTATAAACAGCAACAAAATATTTAAAATTATGCTTCAAAATCTTCATATAGAAAACTAGACTAGAAAAACATGCACACCTTCTAGGAATTTTCTTTTATCAAAAAAAAAAAAAAAAACACAGGAAAAGTCTTTTATCTTATACAGAGTCTGTAAAATGCTGACCTCTACAGATTTTTTTTATTTTTAACATCAATAAAAGCATTGCATTAAACCCTACTATTTTAGAAAAATCCTTGTGTTATCACTTATTATAATATTAATACTATGATCTAAAGTAATGAAACAACAATACTTTTTTGAACAAACATTAAAAATGATCTTCAATAAAGGTGAGTGTTTACAAATTAATAATAACCTAATAATTAATACCACTATTAAATATATGCAATCAATTGTGGAAAGTCAACTCCAATCAAAGCATTATTTAAAATTGTATCTGATATTTGCCTAGTGTAATAAACCAGCCAGTCACCCTGCCAGAAATCACCAACCTTGAAATGTGGCAAATAATATAGTATTCTTGTTCTTGGTATTTTGCCAGAGGGAAGATAGCTAATTTGCTGCTTTCTGTTTTATTTTATAATAAAGTAAAATTATACTTTATTCTATTTTCTAATAATTATAATAAAGTCACTAAATAAATTATGATTTGGCAAACATATACTGCTGATATCTGCTAAAACGATTGACATTGATCAAGAATGTGGGGTTTATTTTCAAGGTTATATAAATGATACTTGGAAAACTGGCACATGATTTATCATAGTAACATTTTCAGTCATAATTATTTTGTGAATAACTTTGTTATACTTTTAGTTTTTTGCAATGTTGCAATAACAATGTAAATTCAAAATATAACAGTGATGGGAAATCTGAAATATCAATTTGGAAAATAAAACAAAGATCAATAAAGAGGGATAAGTATACAAATGTAAACACTTTTATCTAGTCTTCAGATACAAAAATGTATGTTTATTCATTCTTGCAGTGCATCAGCATTTCAACAGTTTTCTTCATTTTCATTTTCTATATGCTTTTAATTTTCATTTTAACATTAAACTATTATGATATATCAGAATATTAAAAAAATGATGTCATTTGGAAGATTAAATAAATTTTCCAAATTCATACTTGATTTTCACAATTATTATAAAATTAGATTTTAATCAAAACAAAATACAGTATCATAATTTAACTGTCAGAAAAAGCATAATGGATTTGTAAAATAAATGAATTTTTTTGTTTGATATTTGTATTTCAAATGTGAATGAAAATCTATCAATTTATGCTTTAAAGGTTTGAAATATTTTTATAAATTTTACAATATTGCATATTTCCTAACAGTCTATTGATGATGATATATTCTAAACAGATCATATTTTCCACCATTGTAATTTCAATGGTATTATTACTCAGAAAAATATATTTTTTTGTATTTAGAAGTAAAACATTACTATAGAAAATAAATATGTAATAATATACAGTCTTGATTTCTAATAATTATCATATATTTTTTTGTGCAAAAATAATCATAAACTTTCCAAAAAAAATCAACTTTTTAGTCATTCGTAATATTTTCTTAAAGTAATATCATAAAGTTCAAAATAAAAATGGGTACTCATTATTGTGGAATTTAGCTGGATTTGAATTCTGCAATATCCTGACATCTTTAGAATACTTTTAAAATTAAAAAGTGTACATGACCTTTAATCCTAAAACATAAGTTAGCAAAATCTCTCAATAGAGAGCTAATACATAAAAATTAAATGTCTTGATTTGTCATAGAAGAGTACCTCATGTGAAAGACAGATATACAGTCAATGGAGTAAAAAATGTTTTTTTTGTTTTTTAAAAAAAATTAAATTAATACAAAATTTGTAAAAATGTACATAATATGCTTCAAGATACTAACAATCAAATTTTAATTACTAAGAAAATCAAAATATAATATTATTGGGCAAGATTATGGTAACTGTGATTATTGAAGAACCAAATAAATCAAAAAGTATTGATGTGGAACTGAGTTCAGATTAAACAACTATATAAGCTAAAGAGCTTGAATTGAAAATGTTATTGTGTTTTCATTTTGGACTCAATGTTTTATAGTTAGCTAATGTGGTAAAAGGTGACTGCTGGAGGGTTGCATTAGATCCTAAGATCTAGTTATAGTGTTTTCAAATCCAAGACTCCTCACTTAAGAAAGCCACAAGCTAGAAACTAATCTTGGGATATTGGATGATTAGACAGTAGATGGGAATTTTATACACAAAACCTTGCATCCATTGATAACTCTGACTTGCACTGGTGATGGTATTCTATAGAGTTTAGCCTCTATGTAAATAATGATAATATTTAGTGAGAAAGGCATTTTCAGTTTGATGCCACTTAAATATTTATTTGACTATTTCTGATATAAAGCTATTGCATTGAAATAAAGCCTTAGTGTAAACATTAAATATTTACTAAGAAACAAATATTTAATATATTAAAAAACAATAAACAAGTGAAGAAAATTATGTGTAAATTTATTTACTGTATAATCAAAAAATGATGATTGCCTCTCCATTTAGATATTTTTGTGGGGTTTTTTTTCAAAAAATTATTATTAAATTATGTTATGGATGTAATATCAAAAATATGATAAAATTCTAATGACATTGTTTTTTACTAACATCTATGATATGCCAAACAAATTTTATTTTTAACTTTTACTTTTTTCTGTTGGTGATGTTTTTTTTGTAGAATTTTAGCTAAAAAGTTTGAGAGACTGTTTATTCATAAATGTTATTACTTAATTAATTTCAAATACATACATTTATATAAAAATACAAATATATACTTTTGATATACTACTGAAACCTATTGAAAATGATTTTCAAACTAATTGTAAATTGTTTAATATTTCAGTGTATATTCCCTGCTTTAATATTATTTCATATCCTTTCTTAATATTTATTTACATTATTTAATATTTTCCTTCATTTTGCTATTTAATTTATTAACAAAAACAAATTCTATACCTGACAATTTTTAAAGATAATACTGATGGTCCTTAAGCCTTTCTTCAAATTCCTGCTGTTTATAGAGGTATTTTACTAGTTCCGTGTATATTTGATAATAGAAAGTAAAACAAAATAATATTGATTTATCAATTTTAAAAAATCTGGACAAGTCAATATTTTGCAGCCTTCATGAGCTTTAGATCAATTTAATTCAGCCTATCATATTCTTAAAATACTATAATATTTATTTTTTTGCTTTAAAATCATTTGTAAGATTAAGGTAAAAAGATATTGAAACAAATTAAGAGAAATGCAAAAATATAGATTCTGCCTAGTTTATTAAATATTTGATATTTATTTTCATATAATATTTATATAACAATTATTTAAAAACAAAAGCGTGCATAATTACAATTTTATTTGAATATGTTTTATTTTTTTAAAATATATGTTAACAAAGCCCCTAGTAAATCTACAAAACATCACATGACCAATAAGCTATCACATGATCTTTGCTTATATGTTTTGCTGTCTAATAGCAATTTCTTCCAATCTTATTACATCATCTTATATAATCAATAGTTGATAGTATTTAATAAATTCTTTTCCACTGCTGTCTCATCCAAATATTTTGGCCATGGAATAAAACTGTTTAAGGTTATTAAAAAGCAGATGTCATCATAATATACAGGTCAACTGGTTTGAGATCTCTATTAAAAAAAAACAAACAAGAAAAACCTGGGATGGGAAAAAAATGGACAGATTTTTAAATTTGCATTGATGGCTTGGTAGTATAATAAAATTTAGAAATGGCTACTAGAGAAAAAATGTACTAGACTCAAAAGTTCCAAGAATTTTGTTTAAAAATCCAAAAGCTCTTCATTGATAAAATCCATAAACTAGAAACTAATCTGGGAATATTCATGTCGTACTGAATAAAAATTTATTAAGCATCGTCATCTGGTATCTTTAGTTACTAAAGCTATGGCATAAATGTAGGGAAATTGGAAGAAATTGCTATTCAATTCAATTGTCATAGTAAATATAATACAAAGGGGTAAATTAGATATCATCTTTTAAGTTAACACATTTTAACATGTTATTTTATTAAATTTGTCATATTTTAAAAATTATAAATATAATTTTAAAGTTTATAACAGAATTTGATACATTTATGATGGGTTCATATTTATTCATTCACAGTTTAAAAAATAAATTCATCCAACAAAGATTTTTATTCCACTAGCTGAGTTGATCTTTCTTTATACCATCAAATCAAAAAAAAATAAATTCATTGTCTATATTATGCATTATTTTTATTAGTAGTAGTTTTCATATTTACAAAGATCAAATATGATTTTTGGGATTTTATTTATTTATAAGGTTATATTTCTAACAAATCAAGTTCCAGGAAAGTCACTGGCAACAAACAAATGTGTATACAAAGATTAAAAGACATTTACAATCTTCTAAAAAAGTATATA
This sequence comes from Epiperipatus broadwayi, assembly GCA_028023455.1. Classification (NCBI taxonomy): domain Eukaryota; kingdom Metazoa; phylum Onychophora; class Udeonychophora; order Euonychophora; family Peripatidae; genus Epiperipatus; species Epiperipatus broadwayi. The sequence goes on along the minus strand of JAQFVV010006356.1, from coordinate 825,514 downwards.
AAGGTATATATGAATATAATTTATTGATTGTTTTAGCATTTATAATAAATTCATATTGTTAAAAGTTTACTTGGTGGAAAATCATTTCTCGTCATCATCATCATCAACCATTATCAATCAACTGCAGGATGAAGGTCTCTTCAAGTTTAATCCATCTTCTCTGATCTTTATCTTCTCTTCTTCACATCACCCCTGCACTCTTTTTTATTTCATCCATCCATCTCACATGTAGTCTCTTTCTGGATCTTTTACAATCTCTTGGAATGCAGTTTAAGATTTGAATTGTCCATTTATCATCATTTCTTCTAGAAATATGTCCAGCCCAACTCCACTTCAATCTTTTAATTTTTTCAATGAGGTCAGTAACACCTCTTTTTTCTCTTATCCTTATATTGCATTTTCAATTTCTTCTTGTTACTCCCAACATTTATCTCTCTTTACTTCTTTGAGTGGTCTAAAGTCTCTGTATTACTCTTTCTATTAAGTGTCCAAGTCTTAGATAAACAAGTAAGAACTGGTAAAACACATTTATTAAAAACCCTTCCTTTTCAAATGCATAGGCATATTTCCTGTTAGTATCAAGTTATTTCTACCAAAAACACTCCAACCAAGTTTAATTCTATAATTAATTTCATCCATTATGTTTCCATCTGTATTAATAATCTGTCCAAGGTATTTGTAACTATTAACTTATTCTAACTCATCATAATCAATTTTTATTTTTGTATTTTGAGAAAATCCATTAAATATTACTTTAGTCTTTTTAACAGTTATCTTTAGTCCTACTTTTATCTGATAACTCCTGCAACACTTTCTGCAGCTCTAAAACATTATTTTCAAAAACAACTACATCATCTGCAAAATCTAAATGACTCAAATAATCTCCATTTACTTTTACTCCTTTAGCTTCCCATTTTAATCCACAAAATACTTATTGCAGCACTGCTGTAAAAAGTTTTGGAGATATGAAGTCACTCTGTCTTACACTCTTCTCAATGTTGACTATCCCAGTATCATTATGTAGTCTAATTGTTGCTGTTGCATTTTTACAAATATTCTTTAAAATATGATAATATCCTGGATCTATACATTGATGATCCAATGCTTTAATCACTGAAGAAATGTTTATAGAATCAAATCCCTTTTCATAATCTACAAATCCAAAGCATAATGACAACTCATATTCATTTGTCCTTTCTATAACTTCTCTCAATACTTGGACATGATCTACTGTACTAAAACCACTTTTAAATGCAGTTTGTTCTCTTGGTTGGTGGAAATACAATGTTCTCTGTAAATGAGTTGTAATTATCTTTATAAAAAATTTGTATAAAACTGATAAAAGGCTGATAGGTCTGTTATTTACAGTAAATGAAGTTATTTGTGAGCATTTACAAAAATATGTTTTTACAAATTTATATAATGGAAAATAATTTCTCATAAAAATGTAAATGCATGTCTGTAGATATTTGTTTCATTTCCACTAAATAAAGTTTTAGATTGTGGGTTTTTCCAAATAAATCTTTAATTGATTGAATAAGTTTGGCAGCAAGGTATTTTCCAAGGTCAGTAGACGAGAAATCTGTTACTGGACTAATATTATATATAGAGCTCACAAATAAGCTCTTACCAAGTTTTGCAAAATATTCCCAACCCCATAATGATTTCTCATACTGGCTTTCTCAGTGAGGTGGTATGATATTCAAGCATTAGATTAAAAATATCAGGACAATCCCAGCACTTTATGTAATGGATAACTATTAAGTAGAAAATCTGAAATTTTCAGACATTTATATATTTTCCAATCCAGCTATCTAACTTAAATAGCCATATGAGACTAAACCAAGTTCAGATACACATATATTAATAACTTTAGCAATATAAAATTGCCAAAGCCTTAATAGCAAAAAATAAAATTGCAAAAAAAATCCAAGTCATCTGTCACATGACCTAATTAACAAGCTTGCATTGCAAATGTTATATATAGAGCTCATAAATAAGCTCTTACCAAGCTTTGCAGAATATCCCAAACCTCAGACTGGTTTTTGCTACTAGCTTCCTCAGTGAGGTGCTAGGATATTAAAGTATTTGTTTAAAAATACCAGGAAAAGCCCAACACTTTATCTAATGGATAACTATTAAGCAGAAAATCTGAAATTTTAAGACATTCATATGTCTTCCAATTCAGCTCTCTAACTTATGTAGCCATGTGAGACTGAACCAAGTTCAGATACACCATATATTATAACTTTAACAATATAAAACTACCAAAGCCTTAATAGCAAAAAATAAAATTACAAAAAAAAATCAAGTCATATGTCACAAACCTAATTTAACAAGTTTGTATTACAAATACATATATGACATGTCAATTCCAGACTAATACATACTTACTTTAAATTCTAATACATAAAAATTATTTGATACTGAAATAAAATGTTGAACGATTTTTAAAATTTCCACCAGGGAAAGTAATGCCAACGTTTTCTTCTGCTAACCATTTTACAATAATTACATTTATATTTTGGTTAATTTAAAATTTTTAATTGGTTACAAAAATAATGTAACTGTAAATAATACTCATATCTTTCTGTTTCAAAATGTTTTTAAATTTTCTTTTTCAATTAGATTGATCAATCAAATCAAATAAAACTTCTAAATATCACATGATCTTTGGTCTTGTTGTTAACACTTTCTTTCACTTATGCAACATACTGGGCTTCTTACTGGATTTAGCAGTGGAATAAAGCAAACAATCCCTTATCTAACTTAACCAAAATACAAAATCTTTAATCATTGATATTTTTGAGATGTAATAGTGGATAGCTTTAATGACGTATATGCTAAAGCAAAGTAATGCCCTTAAATCACTTTCATATTTTGACTATCATTGACAATATATATATATATATCTAATATATATATATATATATATATATATATTCCAAGAGATTGTAAAAAAGACCAATGAATGGATGAAACAAGGAAGTGTGCTGAGGTGATGTGAAGAAAAGAAGCTAAAGATCAGAGTTGGATTGAACTTGGAGAATCCTTCATCCTGAAGTGTATCAGTAATAGCTGAAGGTCATGATGATGTATATATAAATGTCTGTAATATTTGGAGCTGATGTTTTTTAATTTTAAAATGTGTTATAGCTAGATATTTTATTTTTGTTGTAATCATATGAAGACTAAATATTTATGGAAGATATTATTTTTGGAATATTGTTTGTTATATTATACATATAAACTGTCCCAATAATCTATTTTACAAAACAAGGGAGCTTACATATATACATTCATCATGTGAACATCAAACGTCCTTGCCAAACACTTTGATAATCAATACCTGCCACTCAGTTATCTATTTATCAATAAATTATCCCAAAATTTTATATCTTTCATCACTTAATAGTTGATGTTATATCTGAAAATAGAATCAACATGATAGTATATCTTTTCCATCTCTGAATGTTATGGATATATCAATGCCGAACCAATGTAAAATCTTGGAAGTCCTATTTCTTTAAAAAAAATTGCAAACATTAACAATGAATTACTTATAACAGGGAACTCTAAAGCTTTAGAGATATTTGGGTCTTAATTTCCAGAATTATGCAACTCTGTGTTTGTAAAATGCACTAAATCTAGATAACTCATATCTTTTTTCTATTAACTGCAGGGTATTAATTAATGACACCTTATTTGTTAACCTATCCTGTGTGGTATGGCTCAGTTGGTAAATCATCTGATGTGGGATTGGGAGATCCCAGGATCAATTCTTGCATTTACCGTTCTGGTGCTCAAACTTTTTATGAACTTCTGAGCAATAAAACCATTAGCATGATAATACAAATATTAGCATAAAAAGTAAATATCAATTTGGACATATGCTATTGTTTTACTTAAAAAGCTAGTTTACATTGTTTGTTAAATATTTTGTTTTAGTAATTACATTTTTATCTTTTAATGTCAACGTTTTGATTGTTTTTTTTTTTTTTTTTTTTGGTATTTAACATAGACGGAAACATAATGGATAAAATTAATCATAGAAATGAACTTGGATTAAGTGTTTTTGGTAGAAATAACTATTGAAAGCAAAGATGCCACTGTTTTTGTTGTGTTTAATGTGTAATTATAATAACCACAAACTCCTATAAATACAAATATTTATTACTGAAACAAATATACACATGAATATTTACAAATGTGTACACTGTTATCCATTCAACTGATACTGTTGTCTTAGTGTAGGGTTTAGTTGCCAGGCAACTATTTAGATAAGAGATTTTAGATACCTTCTAATTTTACTTGCTACTTCCCACGCTACTGTGATAGCTTGCCTCAGACCAGATATAGGTTCTGGCAATATCCAGTTTTAACATATCTCACTGCTTTAAATGTATAGTAGACAACATGCATATTGCCATTTGGGTTGGCTTTATATTGTTATTGTTGCCCCTTTACATACAACTGTGCTTACTACTTATAGCCAGATCTTTTCCCATAAAAACAATTGGATTCACTGAACATCATCACCATTATTCTATTATTACTATTGAAATAGCTATTGGGCCATGATGATAAATGTTCAATTCAATCAAAATAAGCTAAAATCTGGATTAGTCCATTAGTTAAAGATCAGTTGAGATATAGCATGTTTAAGGAAGGGAGGGGGGTTATTTAATAGATGCGTTTTACTGGTTCTTACTTATGAAGATTTGGATACTTAACATGAGAGCAACATAAAATCTTCAGCTACTCAATGCAATACAGAAAGATATGTTAGAGATAACAAGAAGGTATCGTAAACAAAATATGCGGATGAGAAACTAGATATACTGAGTAACCATATCTGAGAGGACTGGAAGAAATAAGGAATTTTTTTTTTTTTTGTAATGTGAAAAAAAGCGACTAAAGATTAAAATAACTGGATTAAGTTTGGACAGACCATTCTACAGTAGATCGATTATTGTTGAAAGTGATGATGATGATAATTTTTTCTCTATCTTTATCATGCCTTTTAATTCAACGCTAGTTGCTCATAAAAATGATATATATATATATTGAAAGAGAAATTGTGAGCTGTATCTGTTAGCATTTTAAATATAAAATAATCACTTGCTTATAAATAATATCCTAAAAGTTGATTATTATGATCATTTTAATGGAAACCTTTATGCAAAATTTAAATGAATATTTAATATATATACGAATTATTTATTGAAACCAAAATGGCAGAGGAAAAAGCGATTTACTGCAATAGCAAATACTCTGTAATTCGTTTTCTTATGATTTGATTAATAAAAAACACGCAATTAATCCACTACTTTATTTATACCAAATAGACCACGTGATCTCTCAAATGAGAATTTTTATAAAACTCAGAGCAGTTTGTTCTATAAAAGATTTCCTTTTTTAAAAAAAAGAAAAAATAAGATAGAAGTGGGAGAGTAAATCTTATAAATGATGACAATTTTTGAAGATAGAAAATATTTTTATGATGTTAGAATGTGAATAGCCATTTGGTCTAGATAAGGACCTTGTCAATATAACCAAATAATGAGATATGGTGAAACGTTGCATATATATATATATATATATATTGTACCTAAAACATTTCTTAAAGTTACAATACATATTTTTATATCAATCTGTAAGTAAGTTGTGCACAAAATTGTTTATCTTCAAAACACCAGATTATTAACAAAAATAATAAATATTAAAAAGTAAATAAAAAATTTACATTTAAAAGACTTTACATTTGTATGTTGGGTTATTTCCATCATCTAATATTAAATATTGAATGACTTTAGAAAACATTTATTTCAATTTTCAATTACGTTCAACTATTAGAAATAGCACGCAGGTTAGAATATGCACAACCTTTCAAGTTGTATTATTTTCCTCTCTTTTTCAGGTGTTGCTGGCCTAACTAATGACAGTACTAGCATGGGAATCGAAGGAGGATCTTTAGATTCTTGAATATTGAATTTTAAGGTAACACTCTCTTTGGAAGAATGGCTCATTTTGGTTAGAGCATTATCTTAAAATTCAATATTTAAAAACTAAGTGTCCATATTTGATTCCCTTTCTACTATTGTCACTGATCAAGCCAGCAACATCTAAAGAAGAGAGTAAAATAATAACACTTGAAACATTATGCATATACTAACCTATAATTTAAAATGTAAATAAAGTTAATTTTTTCTAAAGACATCCAATATTTATTATTAGATGATAAAAATTGTACAACATATAAATACAACTGAAATGTCATCATCACAAATCTTCAGGCAAACAAAAAGATCTGACACTTTGTTTGACGTCAGAGTCACTTATTGAAAATTTTAATAATCAATGGACAAAAATTATGGTTGATGTTATTATTTTTTATGTACTTGCACAAGTTTAAGGCTCATAATCTTCATTATTGCATGGCTGTCCTTTGTGGTAGTGTGTAATAGTAGAGTGATTGATTTTGAGGTTCAAAATTTTTGAGTCATGGCCCAACACTGTCACTTATAGCACTAAAGCATACTATAAATGTACAAGCATTAAATCTATTTGATTATTTATTTAGTACATAATCTAGTGTAAGGGTTAAATGATAGATCCTACTGCCGACTATCCATGAATGATCTGATTTACTAATAGATGTATGCCTTTTGATTTATGAAATTTAAAAAGTGCTAAAATGCTTTCATTGATATTTCAAAGGCTTTAGAATGTGAAAACTCTCATATTTCATTGTTAGCATTAAATATATAAATATTATATTATTTCAATTTTATTTACAGACATCTAACTTTCTGCAATCTCAACATTGATGGCAACCATTTCAGATATCTATATTAATGATTACTACTAATCCAATATTAGATTAGAATTTATTATTCTGTTAATAGATGAGATATTAAATTTAAACCCCAATTAAAAATTAATATATCTGCTTTATCAATCAAATATAATTAATTCAACTCTCAAATCATCATCATCATCAACCATTATCAATCCACTGCAGGATGAAGGTCTCTCCAAGTTCAATTCATCTTCTCTGATCTTTAGCTTCTCTTCTCCACATCACCCCTGCACACTTTCTTATTTCATCCATCCATCTCACATGTGGTCTCTTTCTGGGTCTTTTACAATCTCTTGGAATCCAGTTTAAGATTTCAATTGTCCATCTACTAAAATACCACACTATATCTTTTATAAAAAATATATAAAGTGACAATTTCACTACATATTTTTAAAACATGTATATTAAAACAAGTTGTGAAATTGAAGTTTAAAGTATATATAAATATTAAATAATTAAGTTATCATTTTAATGTCCATTGTTTTCAACTTATTTTGTGTGGAATTCTGTTTTATGATTTCCACATAAAGAAAATAATACAGATAATAATCACACAAAACTTAAAAATATCAAAAAATATTCAACTACATAATTTTCACTTTGCTCAAGTTTTGTTAATGTCATTAATGTTTTATACAACAAGAGACTTAACCATTAATAACCCAACAAAGAAGGGTACTTAAAGCTATCATTGGCATATGTTCAGATTTTGGAATGTCCCCAAAGGTATCATAATAAAAAATCAAAGAGAAGATGCCATTTATCATCAGAATGATAAAATCTTCAGAGCTAACTATCAGGCCAATTTATAAAATATACTTCTTTGATTATAAAGACAAGTAGGCTACACAATTTCTTTTTACCACCATTAATATTACAACATAATCTTCATGCTGTTACTTAACCTCTCTACATCATGTTTTCCTGCAATGAAACATTTCACCTTACAGCTTCCATTAGTATTTATATAAAGTTCAATTCTTCAAACCATATGCTAAGAAATATATTATTAATTGTTTGATATTTTTTTTATTAAGAGAAATTTATTATGCGATACAAGCATACATTTTGCTATTACATGCTATTACAACTGCAAACTAAATTGATTATAAACACCACTTGGGAAAATGAATGGCAGAAGCTAAAATATTTGGATTTGCTGGTCCATAGAGAAGGCAGAGCTCTGCAACATTGCATGATTATTAAGCCTCTTGAGGTCAGAGGTTTTACCCACCCGAAGTCCATTTCACCTACAGCACATAAATTCGCAGGTTTAAACGCGTTTTTATTTAGGAATCAAAATTTGTGTAAATTTGAGGCTGATAGGAAGACTAATATTGCATGCTATATAAAAGATTTATTAAGTGTTGGCTTCAGCTACAGATTAATCAATTTTACAGAAAATCAATAACTAACCACATAAGTAAAGATAAACCTCAAATTACCCTCCCTTATATTCCCAAATTATCACAACAGATGATAAAGACTTTGGCTGGTGAATTTAAGGTTGGCTTCCACACTCCCCCTAATATTAACAGACATTAATAAATTCGAAGGATAGAACAGACCCATCTCAGACACCCCAAGTCGTATACAGTATTTCATGCCCTCAGGCTGGATGCAGTGCTACATACTATGGGGAAACCAAGGCCACTGTTCATAATAGAGTTTCTCAACACATGTATACTTACAGAAGAGCAAAAAAGAACAACAATAACTTCTCAATATTTTTCGAACATGAGAAGCAGGCTGGCCATGTGTTTGAACCCAGCAACTCCAAGATAGTATGCTCTGAATCCAATGACTGCAAAAGGAAAATCAAAGAAGCGTATTTTGTTATCAGTGATAACAATTCCATCAATAGATGCGACACATGTTTTTCTATCTCAAAAAAATGGACAAACTAATTTGCATTCATATTTGCATATTTTATTAGTTAGCAACATTACATAAATGATTTATAACTTATGTTGGCCATGAATATGAGGGGAAATCTTGAAAGCGCATGGCCCATTTAATTGTTTTGATTTTTGCAGCTTCTTCATCAGCAGGTAAATCACTTTTATATGCTATGCTATTACAGTATAATATAAATTGTTTATTTTGTTACACTACAGTTTCAGATGTAAACTATTTAGCTTTAGTGTTTACTTCTATGTATGTGGTTGCTTCTCCAACAGTTCAATTTTGTAGATTTAGCAATCATCTTCTTTATTTGAAGTTTCTCCAAGTGGCATTTACCAAATAATCTGGAGCTATTAAATTATCTCTTTGTTTGAATTTTTCTATGATTTTCTTTAGTTCCATTCCCTGTGGATCTACCAATTTTCCAATAGTGATTTTACATTGTATGCACCATAATGTGAAGTACATAAAGATTGTAAGCCTTATTTCTGCATAAACGCCTTGTTTGATGCACCATTTAATGGGTATAAATTGTTCAAATGAGTTGTTTATCCATCTTGTGAGGAGTGTTCTATGGTAATTTAATTTATTACATCTTATAAATATGTTATCAATGGACTGCTCTTCCCTGCCACACATCTGGCATATGGAATCTATCTTCTTTATATTTCTTCAGTGTGCCAGGTAGGCATTTGTGGAAAAAGAGTACAACTTATATTTGATTATAAAGTCATGGTACTTTGGTTTGATGAACCAATAATGAGATTTATATAATTGCTGATTGGTGATGTCCAATTTTTTGTCGATTATGCATTTTTCTTTATTCAATAATTTATGTGCTGTCCTGTATTTTATTTTATTTGTCATTGGGTTTTTCTTTATGTAAATTACCTTTTGAATATTTGTATATAAAGAACTAATCCACTTGTTATTAACTGGTGGGAAGCAGACTGTAGGGGTGTTGTCTTCTTTGAGTGATATGGTTGGGTATTTGTTTATTATAGTAAATAGTGAGTTATAGTTATTTTGTATAATTAATGTTTTAGTAGAATGGAGCGAAGGACCATTAAGTCTTCTTGATGTTTGTAATGTATGGAAACTGATAGTGGTGATCTTTCATCTTCAAAATAGTTTAGTACAAAAGGCATTTACTTTTTGAGTGAATATTCTGGATGGGCATATCCCAGTCAGATAATGGGTGGTTTTTCAGAACAGCAGCGAGTTGAGCAATATGACCTTACCTTGTAATGAGATAGATAGACTGGTAAGTGAAGTGATTATCCATTGTATTGAGCTTAGTAGTGATTCTTCAATTTGGCACCTCATCAATCCATTTGAATTTTTAGAAGTCAAAATCTAGAAATTTTTGTGGATTTGCTGTGAAATTTGATTTTATTCTCTTTCCATTCCGCAATTTCCATGAGGCTGATTTGGTCATGTTAAGTTTCAATTTGAAATTGTTGGTATAATTGGATAAAATTTCTTCTAATTTGGGTATATAGTTTCTGGAAGGGAGACAGACAAATACATCATCTGTATAACCGCTGTGCCTTATCTCCCATCCAATGGCAGGCACATATACTTCCGGGAGTGACCTCTCGATCTCTCTCAGCAACGGATTAATATATGTTATAAATAATAGCATGCTAAGTGGATATCTAAGCACTTATCATTTTTTAAAATAACGAAAATCATTTTTATATGTCTGCTTCAATAAAAAAAAAGAGAAAAAAAAAACATTTTAAAATATTGCTTGTCTGAAAATTTGTATTGATGAAACTTTATTTGAAATTACATCTTAGTCTATTTCCATCTTATAAAATTGATTGTTAAATATATTTAGAAAAGTACAATCTAATTTAAAATTTTTAATATGTTTGACTATTAATAATAATACACACGATAGTATATAAGACAATGTTTTGAGTAGTATTACTCTCCTCTCTTCCTTTAGTATTGCAATCCTGACCTGTTTCTTAGAGTCAGGAATGCTAAATTTAAAGTGATGCTTTGACAAAATAACCTAGTTTATTAGAGTGTCACCATAAATCCATTACTCACGAATCTAAGGATCTCAGGTTTGATTCCTTTGTTAATACTGCCACTGTTCAGGCTAGCAATACCGGAATATGAAAAGAGAATAATATTTTTCAAAATAATGTGTTATATACTAACTCCTGCGCTATTACTAACAATCAAATGTGTTTGAAAAGTTTAAGTAAAGTTTGAATTTTAAAAAAAACCATTTGTCAATCAATTCTAAGTTAACGGAAATAGTTCAACATATAATAACCTTTTTAAATATTATTTATAGTAATTAAAAATTGGTTTAATTTTTAACAGTAATTAATGAATTTTTACGGGTAGAATATTATTAGTCCGAAATGTCTTTTTTGAATTTGAAAATTATTCGAATTTCAACAATAAATTATTTTTCTTCTTATAAACTCAACTCTGCTAAAATAAAAATAAAATATTGATCTTACTAACTGTGGTTTGTATATATTGAACTATTTTTTATATAACGGTATAACATATTAAAATGCAGAATATATTTATATTATAACACCATTTTTATTAACGATCATTAAAACAATAAATCAAAATGATTTTTATCTAGATAGTATAAATGTTTGAATTAATGATGCGCTTAAATTATTGCACGATTTTCGTCGTTATATAGTACTATCTGTTTCATTAAATATATTTACAAGATAATCTCTATAAAACATATTTAAACCATATGATTTAAGTAGCTTTTTTATAACTGTGTATTTCACCATACTGTGTGAAAACAAATAATTATAACGCTGATGTTAAATTAGTAATAGGATAGTTAAATATTGTATCTATTTACTGACATTTCACTTTTATATAATACATTATAAGCGTTATTTTTTTTGATATTTTTTTTGTTTGGTTTTAAAATGAAAATTTAAAAGTTGATTGTAATTATAACCTCATTTATTATAAATCAAGTGTCATACAAAAAAAATAAAATAAAATAAAATTTAAAAAATACTCTAATTTGCATAAACAAATGTGTTACCACAAATTGTAATAAATTAAAATGCTTTAATATGTTCACATTGAGTGACAGAAGGGTTGTTTGGTTAAACTCGTATTTTAAAATTATTCTCCAGTTTAAAAAACTGCCCCTCCCCTTCTCATAAATATTATAATTTTTTTACAAATTTAAGCATTATGATTTTGTGTAAGTTATTTACTATTTGATAATGGATTTTTTATCTTGTGGAGTATTTAAAATTCTGGTGCATTCAAATATTTTTTAAATATGCCATCCCATGTTCCAATGTTTCCGGCATCATTCCCTAATTACACTTTGAATTACAGCTCAACACCTTATTTTAATATTAAAACTTTATATCATATGGAAATGTTTAATTTGTGGAGTTATCCATTTATAATTACTTACTTAGAAAACACCTTACCTAGAACAATGACTGCAAAAACCAACTTCCTCATATAGAGTTAAAGCAATACTATCAGATGAGTGCATTGACCTATATTATTATAATAAATTGTACTCATTATATTAAAAATATAAGTTTACAAATAAAAATATCCTACAAATAATTTTGAACTTTGCAAATATAGAAAATAATAATAATAATAATAAGATAATAATAATAATAATAATAATAATAATAATAATAATAATAATAATAAGAAAAAAGTAGTAGTAGTAGTAGTAGTAGTAGTAATAGCAGTAGTAGTAGCAGTAGCAGTTTCAGCAGAAGGAGAGGCAGCAGCAGCAACAGTAGCAGCAGCAGAAGCAGCAGTAACAGTAGCAGTAATAGTAGTAGTAGTAGTAGTAGTAGCAGCAGCAGTAGTTCAGCAGCAAAGGTCCATTTTTTCAGAACCAAGTCAGCATGCTTTAATTTTTCATGCTCCAAAGGTAATAAAAATTTAAATCTGGCAATGTAAAAACAGTATCTTGATATATCTTTTTCAATTTCCAATGAGTTGGTAATTGTTTAATCCTTCTGTGTTACATTTTTCTTTAAAATTCAATTAAAATCAAGTTACCCAAGATAATTTTGCAAAATAACATGGTGACAAAGTAATAACATGATCAGGTGTTTATAACCAACATTACCAGCACAGAGTATCAAAATCCAAAGTATCAGTCAAATGTAAGCCAATTTTTAATTTTATTATTGCAAAGTCTGATTTTTATTTGAAAAAAAAAAATCAGTTACAAATTTTCCCCACAAGCAATTCCTTTACTGAATAAACAAGTTAACTAGTTTTGTTTTTTTAAGCTTAAAAAAAATTCAAAATCATAGTCTAATGCAAAATAATAATAAACCTCCAACTTTAATTTCAAAAATAACTTTATTAGTGTAAAATAATTGATGATTTATGAATATGGAAATAAATTGTCTTTCTTGGCAAGAAGTTCTAGAGGTAGATAAATGAGCTCAACATCCTGATTGAGAATCTGTGATGGATCTAAAGTTTAATCCCCTGGATAATCTCTAATGGAAATGCTAGTATCAAATTTCATGTGTGATTGTGTATGTTCTAGGTGATTTTTGGTATTTGAAAGAGTCTCCATGTCTCATTGTAGAGAAATTTTGAAGACAGGATAAAGTCTTTACTTTTTAACTTATTAAGGTGATTGATAAATATGAGGTCCTAATTTGGAGGTGGGAGGGTGAAATTAGTTTGCAACAGATGCTCCAGATTCCAATTGAAATCAAGTTACCTAAAGATAATTAAAAAAAACTCATTGCATAACTAGTGTTTGCTTTCAATAATACTAGCATAGAGTTTCAAAGTCCAAGGATCAGTCAGGCATGCATTTATTTTTAACATTATTATAGCAATCTCTGATCTTTGTATAGTGATAAAAATTTGATTTCCCCTTACTTTTTTTTTGTCTTTCCACATGCTGATGACCATTATCTCAGTAATGCTTTTAGCAGGATCAGGTTTGCATTGTCCCAAAATACTTAGTGGCCAGTTCTTGGAATTCTGACAAGTGTCATTAACAGAAATCACCCATGACACAGCTTGCAATCCCTTTTATTACCTTCCAGCCTTATATTTTAATTTGCTTTTGTTAAGAAACATGTGCTACTAATGACATTATTTCAATAACTATAACTTACAGTAATAAACAGAAAAATTTACAAAACAAAAAAATGTATAACTCCATACATAAATGATCCTCTTCATCTTCACATACAAATCTATCTGTTAGTCATTAATTCTATAGAAAGTCACAACAACACATGTAATAAATATACATGTATACATTCATGCCTTTAAATGGTTAATGTATTTTAATCACCCTCTTTTGCAACAGGGTTCGAATGTACATCTATAAATTTTCTCACATCTCTTAATTTAATCCATAATAACAACAGAATAAACACTCTTTTGTAATCATTAGTGCCTTTTGCTTCCTTTAGTAACTGTATTCGAATCCAGCTACTGTTACATATCCCCTGGTGCAATAGCCTTCAAATACTGTCTTTGTATTTGAATGGCTTCTTAGCCGCCTCTTATTTATCCTTTATCTGTACCACCCTTTTGCCTCAATGGCCATGGCCTCTTTCCTTGAATGTAATTTGGCTTGTCTGGTAGACACCAAGCTTCTGGCTCATACTGTCATCTTGGTTCATAACTACCATTACCTCTTTTTCTATACATTGCATCCTTATTGGATCATTCTTCCATCCCAAGCCTAGCACTTGGCTTATCTCAGACTTTATTTCTTCATTCCAATGGTATGCTATGGTCATTCTTGCTCATGTCCAGCACATTACATAGTTCTGCCACCTCTTCAATAGATACCTTTCTCATACCCAACATTATTCTTTCGACATTCATAGGCATATTGTGCCTTACGATGTGAATGATGTGACCTTCTGAAATTACATGCATTAAGCATCCACAGTCTCACCACATGGCAATGAAAGAATTGAGAGAAATTTTTTTGCTTTCCTTCCCCATATTTCTCTCACATAACTTGGTATTGTATGAGCTCCTGGAGATCTTCTGACCAAAAAGTCTCCCATATCTTTTTCTGGTACTTCTCGAAGGTTGTAGGTTGTTGGGACAATGAGTCCCACCATGCTTGGGTGTTCCTGTTTAGATTACTACATGCTATCACTAATTTACTTTTCTCTGGCATGGGACTTATACCAAAGTATTTTTGTAGGCTTTGTGGAGGCTCCACAGGAGCTTCCCCCATTTGACCTTCAAATGGCCATATCTTCAAAACTGGTTCATGTTGGTATGCATCACCATACCCATACATTTTACCATGTTTTCTGGTCTTTCTGCTGCACAAGCTTCGAGATTCTGTTTTACACTTCCCTCTTGTTCATCTAAACTCCCCACTACTTGTTTATTGTTTGACTTCTTAGCCTTTTTCTTACTTTCTCCTTCCTTTCCCTCATACTCTCTTTTCCTTTGACTATTTTTGCTTTCCATCTCTAGTCTCCATTCTATCTTCTGAAATCTCATTTTGAACCTCTTATCCATTTTCTGAATTCGGAGTTTCAGGCTTTTTAATTTTTATAAAATTATCTCTGTTATGCTTAGGTCTTCCTTCTCACTCTTCTTCTGCTGGTCCACTTTCTGCTTTTTTTTACTTCATTTTCTCAGTACCTATTTATTCTGTTAGTGCATATTTATTATTATTCCAACTAAGTATTCCAGGTTTATCACCCTGGCTCTCAGTGGTATACTGAATGATCTGCCTTATAAACCTTCCTCCATTCATTTCTACTCTTATGCTTTGCTATGCCCCTTTAATCATCAAAGTTGAATGATTTTCTATTTTTCTATACTGGTTCCATGCTGCCCTTTTGGAAAGATATTGTTTAGTAATGTCCCAAATATTGGTAACATTCTTAAACCCCTATTTTATGAATCATATGATTTTATATATATCTCACTGAACAAAAATTATCGATCATCAACGTTATTTTCTATTCTGACTATTTGAGAACTTTTCTGGAAGTATATCTATATATCACAAAATATGCTATCATTTAAATATATTTTTAACTTGTTGTAATCACTTGTTTTATTTGACTGACCAGATAGTATACAGATGTAACCTCTTTCTGTTTTCTCCCTTTTTTTTAAAAAAAAAAAAAATCATTCTCCCAACTTTTGTTGGGAAGCTGTTTTTAAATTTCATCCTCCAACCTTTGCCAACCCATTCATTGGGAAGTCATTTTAACAGTCTACCCATGATCCTATTCTAAGAATTTAAGTGATAATAGGTTATTACCTGTGCTTCAAGTAGGTACATTTATGAGCATCAAGCAAGTTCGATCTCAAGCACCAATCTTATCAATTAATAAGAATTATACTTTTCAAAAACAAAAGAAATGGTTCCAGTGGACCTTTTTGGGTGCCTTATCAAGACTAGCTCAATCTCAAGGTCTGGGGACAATGTCTATCAGGAGAATGAAGATGAGGGTATCTTACAAAGAAATGTCATTTATATATTTTTATAATTTTCTTATCTGCCCAAGAAATGTCATTTATATATTTTTATAATTTTCTTATCTGCCCTTATTCTTTTAGAGACATATGATCATGAATATCAGTAATCTTTTATAAATAATAACCCAGAAATTATAAGAATCTCATAACTCAAATAAATACACAAGTTATAGCTTAAAATTCTAATATTTATTAATACACGTATATACTAATATCTCAAACATATGACTCATTTATTCTGATACATATGTATAATATCAGTGTACACATTCTTGAAAGAGTGCAACTATGCGTCAGAGTTGTATTTATTAAATAATTTATTTTCTATAATTCTTTTCTTTAAGTTGGGACAAAGCACATATTTCTTAATTTTTTACCAAATTATTATATGTTTATACAATATATAGAGAGAAAGTGATATTTACCTTCTTTGAGGGTGAACGTTCGTGTGTTGAAGGCTGATGATCTGTACAATGGCAATTGTTTTAGCGAGAATTGTCAGTCTAGAAGATGATGATAGATTACATAATGTGTACATATATGATAATCCATCCTAGAGGTGGTAGATTCTAAAATTGAGGGCATGAAAGTTCTTGTTGTTTGGAGCTTCACAATCAATTCACTTGCTTGAAATAGATGGCAAAATCTCCATAGATAAAGATCGTCATGGTAGGCAGGTCACAAAATAAACTATACACTGGACTGGTTTAACAAATCTAGAATTTTGATGGAATCCATTCTTATTAAATTTTTACTAATTAATAAAATCACTTTATTAAAATTTACTTTCCATGCTTCTTTCTCTATAATGATCACTTTTCCGAATTACTAGTAAATCTCTTTTTCACCTCACTTTTTTTTGTCTATTCATAAGCTGATGACCATTATCTCAGGAATGCTTTTAGCAGGATCAGGTTTCAATTGTCCCAAAATACTTAGTGGCCAGTTTTTGGAATTCTGACAAATGTCATTAACAGAAATTGTCCGTGCCACAACTTGCAATCTCTTTTTTTACTCTCCAGCCTTATATTTTAATTTGCTTTCATTAAGAAACATGCACTACTAATGACATTATTTTAATAACTATAACTTATGGTAATAAACAACAAAATATATAAAACAAAAAATATAAAATACAACTCCGCACATAACCACTCTTCTTCATCTTCACATACAACTCTATCTGTTAGTAATTAATTCTATGCAACATCACAACAACACATGTAATAAATATGTATGTATATGTTCATGCCTTTAAATGGTTAATATATTTTACTCATACTCTTTTGTAACATGGTTCGCATGTACATCTATAAATTTTCTCGCATCTATTAATTCAATCCGTAATAGTGCCTTTTGCTTCTTTTAGTAACTGTATTCAAACCCAGCTACTGTTACTATATATATATATATATATATATATATATATATATATATATATATATATTGTACTCTTACCAAAAAACGAAAACTCTGAGCAAAAGAATCCTGCTAACTAGAATATAACTAAAATTAATTGCAACTGGGTTACATATACAATGGCTAACAAGACAATTAGGATTAAGACTGGCTCAAGATACACTGATAACATACAGTATCTAATAAAACAATATTTTTCAATAATTAGATTTAAGAAAACTTATTAAATTAAAATATTACAACACTTCGGTTCATAATAAATAAATTAGGGTTCCAACTGAAATAGTCAAATCATTCATTTTACTAAGAAATTTAACATATAACTAGCTCAATATTATAAATAAAATAAGTTTCTATCAAAAAAAAACAGATACAACTATAAAAACTTTTCATGAGATGTTCAGTAAGATACAATGGTTTAAACATTGAGAATACATCCCTAAAGATACACTTCCAATGGAATAAGAATATTACCCCATAAAATTCACATAATAAAACTACCAAGTAACACTCTCATGTCTTAGACACACACATGTAATTATTCTAACGTTTGATTTATAATCTTATTACAAAAATAACAATAAATTACTTTATATTTCTTTAATAAAAAAAAATTGGACATTTAACATTAACTAATAATTTCGTACTTATCATCTTTCAATAAAAAATTTACTATTCTCCAAAAATACTTATAATAATCTCAGGTTCATTTCTAATAAACTAATAACAAAATGAATGATTTAATTAACACCCTGTAGTTAAATATGATGAAGGTTTTTACATGATATCTGATTACTTTTACAAAATAATAACAACAATAAGCAACTAACAACTTAATGACTCTCAATATTAAATCTGTTTAATAATTGATATTTATTAATAAAAAAAACATAAATAATATAATAAGATTTTAAGTAAGCATTGCACAATCTCTCTTTGTTTAATATTGCATTCTTAAAAATATATAATGTATTTTAATATTGTAGCAATATCAAGGGTATTTTTCATTGGTGTTGTAACAGTTTAAAAATAATTACCAATGATCTTATCTTCTATGATAATAATAATAATATACTTTATTAATCAATCAATTATAATAAAAATAATATCTAAGTCATTTTTATGGATCATGTGCCAAATAATATTTCAAATTATTAATTTCTGTTAATCATGAATGTAGAATGAAAAATCAAATAAGCAATATGCTGATAAATCACAATTTGACTAAGATATAAGTTTCAAAAACATTTAACAAATTTATTTATAAATTAACAATATCACACTATTACAATATGATTATAATATAATTTAAAAAAATATTTACAAAAAATATAAGAATTGACATTACTAAACATAAAAAAAAATATTTACAGTAAATCTTACCAATAAATGAAAAGAAATAAAATAAGATAGTATTCACTCTGGGCATTTTAAATAAAATAAAAAAAAAAACTTACAACAGTAATGACAATATGAAATCCTCAATCAGTAAAATAATATTCTGTTATTTGTATTGGGAGCAGTTACAATAAATTTGCCAATTTCTAAGAAAACTTAATATTACACTTATACTGTTATAAAATATATTTCATATGATGTAATGCATCAATATAAGTTTATATTTTAAAATACACTTCTTAAAGTCCAACAAATAAAATATTGAAAAAAAAAATTATTAAAGACTTTCTTTGCAATTTAGCAAAGGAACATCATGATATTGGAATATCAAAAAAATTTTAATAAAAAATATGAATGTCTCCCTCTATAAAAAAATATTATTTATGTAAAATACTTAAGAGATAATTTCATAATTTTTGTAACTTAAATGGGTTTAAATTATTTATAATAAAATTTAAAAAACTATCCATAAATTATATTGCTTGATGTTTGTATTTCTTTCATTTTTATATTCTTACATTCATCATATTATCCAAAAATCATTTTCACTAGTCTTACTTCCATTCCAATTTAAATATGCATCTGTTTAAGCTAAGTAATCTCTAATATTTGTATGAGTATCATTTAATTATCTCTTATGGTATATACTATGATAATCATCAAACATCTCAACATCATTTGCAAAAAAAATTTCTATCTACCTTAAATAGTCAAAATAAAAGTCATAGATCACATGACCCTATTCTCTTAAGCTTGTAAGTTATAAATAATGAGGATTGCCAATTCCTCAACAAGCTTTGTGTTAAATGCTTAGCCAGAGAAAGCATTTAAAATATCTCTGTTAGGAAACCCTCCCCAAACCCCTGACCATGGCTCTGTGCTTTGGCACTCCTCAGAGAGATGTCAGGGTAGGTTTAGACAGTAGATCTAAAAATAACAACCCAAAGCCAGCATTTAACTAAAATTTATCTATTGAGTGGAAAATCTGAAATTTTCAGACACCTACATGTCTTCAAACCCAGCTATCCAACTCAAATAGCTATATGGACCTGATAGACCTTTAGCCATACCATATATTAGTAGTCTTAGCAATGTAACATTGCATAAGGCTTAAAGCAGAGACTATAAATAGTCAAAATAAGAGTCATAGATCACATGACCCTATTCTCTTAAGCTTATAAGTTATAAATAATGAGAATTGCCAATTCCTCAACAAGCTTTGTGTTAAATGCTTAGCTAGAAAAAGCATTTAAAAAATCTCTGTCAGGAACCCCTCCCCAAACCCCTGATCATGGATTCATGCTTAGGCACTCATCAGAGAGGTGTGAGGGTAGGGTCAGACAAGGGTTGGTATTTTTAGATCTAGTGTCTGAAACTAACCTGACACCTCTCTGAGGAGTGCCAAAACATGAAACCATGGTCAGCAGTTTGGGGAGGGGTTCTTGACAGAGATATTTTTAATGCTTTCTCTGGCTAAGCATTTAACACAAAGCTTGTTGAGGAATTGGCAATCCTCATTATTTATAACTTACAAGCTTAAGAGAATAGGGTCATGTGATCTATGACTCTTATTTTGACTATTTATAATCTCTGCCTTAAGTCTTATGCAATGTTTTATTGCTAAGACTACTAATATATGGTATGGCTAAATATATATCAGCCCCATATAACTATTTGAGTTGGATAGCTGGGTTTGAAGACATGTGGGTGTATGAAAATTTCAGATTTTCCACTCAATAGTTATATTTCAGTTAAATGCTGGCTTTGGGTTGGTATTTTTAGATCTAGTGCCTGAACCTACCCTGACACCTCTTTGAGGAGTGCCAAAGCATGAATCCATGGTCAGGGGTTTGGGGAGAGATTCCTGACACAGATATTTTAAATGCTTTCTCTGGCTAAGCATTTAACACAAAGCTTGTTGAGGGATTGGCAATCCTCATTATTTCTATATACCTTGTCTTGCTCTCTCATAAATTTCCAACTTCAAATGGTTTAGTCATCACTTTACCAACTTATAAAACTATTCTCTATGATGATTCTAGTAGTGATAAATAGCAATTAAAGTGCAGGGTATGGAATAATAATGACTGACTCAAATGAGTAAAATAATATCATCATGGATACAACAGAAAATCATACTAATAGGTCCTTATTCATTGGGTACCTAAGATTCACTTCATGGCTCTATTATAGCACTTATTGATGATAAGGAAATGCAACGTTCTATGGAAAATAATATTCAGCCCTATGTTATCTGTATATTTAATAACTTTAATGTATGAAAATGTAATTCACATATAACAGTTTTCAACATATCACTAACACCTAAGATTTTATATGAGTATTACTCTCCAGACCATCATCCTATATCTTCCACACTAAATACCTCACTTAACATTGCAAAATATACAAACGGCATTCTAAAATAATTTCCAAAACACAATATTAAAGAAACAACAAAGATCTACATTTATGTTGTACCAGTCAGTTTTGTCTGTTCATATAACAAGATCTAGCATCTAGGAAAAAGTACCTTGAGTCCAATCATGTGCAAGATATGTGTAAGTCAGGAACACTCATGAACTCTGCCCTATTTTCCTATATTCCAGATCTATCAACTTATGAGCAATAATCCCAAAGATACCGATCTAATTTATCTTTCTCTGTTGGCATTGCAAAGTGGAGACACAAAAAGACTAATTTGAAATTATATAATGGAATATTTTAGCATAAAATATAAGTTTGACCCTTTAAAAATTGTGACCTTTCACATTAATTATATATAGAGGATTAGCAGGAGATCATCTAATCAGAGCAAGCATAATTTAATAACTAAAATATTAATATTTTAAGTAAAAGAAACAATGATTCTGCAAGTTATGACATATATAAGATTTATTAATTTATATAAAATATGCATAAATACTTGGTTTATTATTCCATTAATCATCATTGGCCTCTTTAGATATACATAATTTGATTTATATTTTGTACGGTAAAACAGGTATGTCAGATGAGATTTGTTTACAACTTGGAAAATGATAACTTTAATTATTATTCTATTTCATTGTGGCTAGCTCATATGTCAATAACTAATAAGTACACTAATGAACACAATTTAGTGCTATGAGAAATATATTGGTGAGATACCAATCCACCCCCAAATAACAAAATATAGCACAACCGATTTAGCTTACAAAGATTATTTATGATTGAAATATTAACTTTACTTTACTACAAAATACATTTTATTAATAGGTGAAAGGATCTCAGTTTTTACTAAGTGAGAAACATGGGTGGGAGAGTTTGGTACCATATATATAATTGTGTCACAAAAAGACATGCTTATGAAAATATTAATAAACATAATAAAGAAATATGTTTGGTAAAATCATAACATTACAGTTTATGGACATTCATAGGTTTTATTTATGGCAAGAAATTTAAGAGAGTGGTGTATGCATGGTGGCAGAATTAGATGATCCAATCTCGAATTCGAAAAATGTGCTTCCAAATTTAAGGATGAAAAATGGTTACTGAATTCTTTCTGCTACTTTGGCAGATTCAGTTCACAGAATGAAGGTGACAGCTAGAGTGATCCTATATTAATAGCTCATATGATGAATATTTCCCATGGGGGTGAGGTTTTCTAGCCATGTTCTTGGTCTTAGAATGAATATACAGGATACAGATTACCAAAAATACTGGGGAATGATGCATGAAGACACACTATGTGTATTTGAATGTGGAGGCCTGTTTGCCTACAATGCTTGGAATGAAAGATATATAATATTTTAAAAACTAAGGACGAATGATTGATGACCTATATATATTGGGAATGTCCACCATAATAGTATGATGTAAATACTAAACAGTAATGGATTATTTAAACTTATTACTAAAATACATAATCATTGGAATAGAGACCCCCTTCCCCATTACTTTAATTTATCTCTAAACTTCCCACTACATCAAATAAATATGAGAATTTGGTTATAAGTGCTTTTATATTACACTAATCATAAACATATATGAATGTGGTGGTGGTTATTTATTTAATAATTGAGTTCATAAAGTTTTAAGGTTAGCGCTTATTATTTAAATACAATTTTTAAAAAAATTAGAGAGTACAAATCTGTTATCTAATGTTTTTTTTACAATGACATTATATGATAATTAATGTGTTTTCCCCAAATTCACAAGCATTCACTAAGATAAAACTAACAAGACTTGTTTTAATTAAAGTTAATCTAGTCACCCCATAAAAATAGAGAGGGGGAAATAAAAATAAAATGACAAACTGGTGAATTTAAGGAATTATTGACATATGTATATATATATATATATATATATATATATATTATTGTGTTTTATATATATATATATATATATATATATATATATATATATACATAAAACACAATAATAAAAGTTATAAAATATTATTGCCACATAAAGGTGAAAGCAAATGTTACACTTATTTAATAGAGGCTCAATGGTAAAAGAAAATTAAAGAAAGTTATATGGAGTTATGTACATGCTAATATCAGTTAAGTAAATTACAAATTATTTAACTGGAATGTTTAACTTCTGATCAAAGAACAAGCTAACAGAATAATATTATTTTAAATGACATACAGGGTTATGATAAATATTTACACAAAATGAAACTTAAGAATTTAAACATTAGGCAGTGGCTAGAGTTCTTTACCTTGTTAATTAATAGCAATTCTTGATGATTTCAGCATCCATTGGAAATGGTAGATCTAGTTAAATTTGGTCAATCAGGCAGGTAGCATTTCATTATTCAGTCTTAAGTACATTAAGGTTCATGGGTGATGGGATTCTGGGTGATGAGTGTGGGAAAGAGCATGTTGATTGGAGAGAAGGGTGAAAATTTCCACTACTCATGACACATTGGATTATTATAATGACAATTGTGGATTATATTTACCATTGCTGATTTATAATTACAGGTCTCCTCTTGGGATTCAAATCTAGCAGTATTTATACTATTTCTCCATTTATCTTAGAATGCACTTTAGTTGCTAGACTTGAGGCACTTTATGCACTTAGCGGATCTGGAATTTTCTGACTGGATGCACCTTTTGTTAGTGTACATTTTAAAG
Source organism: Epiperipatus broadwayi (assembly GCA_028023455.1). Classification (NCBI taxonomy): domain Eukaryota; kingdom Metazoa; phylum Onychophora; class Udeonychophora; order Euonychophora; family Peripatidae; genus Epiperipatus; species Epiperipatus broadwayi. The sequence continues at coordinate 801,307 of JAQFVV010006356.1, read as the reverse complement.
ACAATGCAATCCTGTTAGAATTTCTTGAACAATTGTTTTAAAATATGATCTAAGATTTTAAAACAAATTTGAAATGGATAAAATTTCCACTAATGGATTTTTACATTACTGTTATAAAATTATAACATTTTAATTTGGACTAATGGTTTTGCGATCAATTGTCTTAATTGCATTCAAGAATATTCAGTAAGATTGTGTCATCTTTTTTTTCTGACCACCATGACTAAAATAAATAATAAATTATAATTTTAAAATACACATTAATATAATAAATGTTTTTATGTATGTTTTGAAAATAATCTCTTCTCACCTACAATATGTACACATCCATTATGCATGTATACGAATCAAAATAAAATCAAATATTTATTTATTAAAGGTAATTACATTAAGATATTTATGTGTATATATCTACGTCAGTTATTATTTTTATAGTTAAGCAAAAAATGTATTAATAAATATGTATATGTGCATATGGATGATGTTTGAATATGGTTTGGTAGTGGGAGATTTTGAATAGGCTGTGAAGCTTGATTTGAGTATCAGATCGACTGCTTCAATGTCAAGATGTTTTTTAAAAAGTTTTCATGCACAAATGACCTTGATAAAAATAGATCAGTACTATACATTTATTATTATATAATTTAGAGATCAGTATTAGGCCTTTCTCTGTATTTCAACAGATAACATTCACAAAAGTAAAACATTAATAAATTAAAGATGTTATCTAATGTACGCATATTCAAGCATTCACATTAAATAAATATATTAAATATTCTTGGGGTTTTTCAAAACATTCATCTGCATTCATCAATTGTTTTATAAAAAATACACACTATGATAATTTCTATCAATGGTTCATTTTATTTTTTAATATTAAGTTCAACTAATATGAAATACTAATTTAAAATACTAATTAGGATATATCATTTTAAAAAAATATTAAGCAAAATGTAATATAAATAATAAAAAGAAATTACTTATGATCTCAACCAATATTAAGATCATTTATGTGATTTTCTTCTTGTACCATGCATTCAAAAAAAAAAAACCAATTAGGATTATAATTTACCTTGTTCAGAAAATTACTTTCTGAGTACCCTTTTTTATTTATTATAATAATGAGGTTAATTTATTTTAAGATTAAATTAAAAATATAATAATAATAGATTAGTTTCTTTTTAAACAAATTCTAAATATTAACATTAGACTTAATAAAAAAATTATAATGTTTTAAAGTTATGAAAATATTTGTTTTCTCTCCTCCTCATCATAAGCTGAATGCTTGTGAGGAATCTTGCCCTCTTGCCTAATTATGGGTGGGTAGATTTGTGCACAATTATACTCATGTCTCAGCACCATTAAAAATGTAGAAGTAATAATATAAAATCCACTAAAATCCAAGAAGGATATTAATGATCCTAAAAAGATAAAATGTTTATTTCAGTCTTTTCTGAAAATTTTATCCATGCATGTAATGTCTTCATAGAATAATAATTCAAAATCCATTTTATATGAAAATATTTTCTTACATATGCATTTCTTGGTTTTGGCCATAGTGTATAACAGATATATTGCAATAATGGTAACACAAGTAAGATTGGTATCTCCCCTGATCAAAGATATTAGAATCAAACATTATATGATATAAATTATTTATTTGATACATTTATTAGCAGACATGTAATTTATAAATTAAAATAAATATTTCTTGCTTTAAAAAATTTATGATTTTAATTTTTTTAAATGTATATCTTTTCACTAAATATTTTTCTTTTCCAGGTAAAAAACAGCTATATTATTCAAAGCATTTATTGTCTGATATAATTTCAATTTTTTAAAAAGATGTATCAGAGCTTATTTATTTCAAATAAAGTTATCTTAAAGTATATAATTTATTTATTGATTTGATCAATAGCAAGTTTTTTTAAAACCATAAAAGTCATTCAAAAGTGATCTTCAATTTGTCTTTACATACATCATTCTTAAACATAAGACCATTTTGATTACTTTAAAGACAAATTAAATGGAAATTATTACTATCAATTATATAATAAATGGTCTTTCACCATACCATAAAACATTTTAAATTCAGTTTTTAAACTTATAAGCTGAGTTAATTTTATTTTCTTTCTTTAAAATTTAACACTACAATAAAGATTTTTTATAAATATCCAATTTCTCTTAATTGACTTTAACAAATTATTTTTATTGTAATATGATAAAGTTATTGCAAAAAAATGTTCACTTACTCCAGACATACTATTTTTAAAAATTTCAAAATTCTTACATAAATCTTCTATGGTCTTATTGCAGTATATTCATTGACATTTGGTGTTCATTGTCCCAATATTTTGTAATATCACATTCCATAGAATTATTGAGGTCCTAAGCCAAGTTTTAAAAATAGACTGACCAGGAAATTTGGTGTTTTAGTGAACCATTATTTAAATTGTTATTCAATTTATATTTGTCAAAATACTTTTAAGTAAAATAATAATAATTTAAAAGAAATTACAATTGTGACAGTATAAAAAAATATAGTTATAAATTTCAAACTAATTCTGTCTTATTCTGAATATGTAAATCATAAAAAATCTGTGAAAATCTATCTAGACTGGCTTCAAGCTTTGTTTTTATACTGGTCTTAATCCTTTTTATTTCATTGGTCAATACTGTTTGTAAAATTCTGTTCATTTACATAACATCAATATTATTTTTAAAATTAAGTTTTGAAACTATGAGTCATCAATTATTAAATATTATCAAATTATTTAAGACATTGAATATATTAAATATTTTTATTTAATAATTAAATATCACTGTTAAAACAATTTTTAATATTTTAATAATCTAAAATTGATTCAAAATAAAATATTACACTGAAATAAAATAATTTTAATTGTTATTTTTCTAATGTTATTTCTAGACTGAATATTTGCTACACTTTATTATCTATCAAATTTTTGTTAACAAACTAAAATTAAAGTTTTCTTTCCCTAATTTTCTGAAAGCTCACATATTCATACAATCACTTCTAACCATGTGATACTTTCAGAACATTCTAAACTGATATTAAAGTAACTATTTTTTAAATAGTATTTTAAACAAAATAACTCTTTTAAACCTATAATATAACATATTTATTGCTATAATTAAGCTTTTCTACCATTATAGTATCTTTGTAGCATTTTTAAGGTAATCATCTGAAATCCATGCATGACCTCTTGATGGCATTGATGTTATACAAAATCAATCAAATTTAACATTACCAAGCTGCAACTTTTTTTTATAACATTTTTTTTTTGATTAAACAAATTTTTATTTCATTTATAACATGATTTCTTTTTTATTAAAAAAATTTTTATTTTCATTTTCATTGTATTTTTAACCTGACATTTTTCTTTATTCAATAAATTTTGGTAATTTAACTTTGTGTTTATTTTTCTGATTTTAAAACTTTTGACTGTTTCACGATGAAAAAACTTCTTTTAATCCCACCAAAAATATATAATACAATTATTTGGGACTTGTTTTGACTTTGTTCTATCTTTTTATTTTTGATTGACTAAATTGTTTTTCTTCTTATTAAATCAAAAGTAACTTCTGTGTTTTTGGGGGTTAAAAAATTGTTTTGAAACCCCCACCCTTGGTTAAATAATTGTAATAAAATGTCAATATTTGTTTTTTAAACAACTTTTTTTCACTTTTTACTTTTATTATATTTTATTTGAATCAGCCTTTTTTTGGCTTCTACAATAAACAGTTGTTTTTTTTTTGGGGGGGGGGGGGTTCATACTTTATTATCATTAACAAAAAGTAAACAAAAATAGTAATTTATTTTAACCCTACTTGTTTTAACCCTGCTAAAAAAATATCATACAATTATTTGGGAATTGTTTCAAAATTTTTCTACCTTTTTTTTTTTTTGGTTGACCAAATTGTTTTTCTTCTTATTAAATCAAAAGTAACTTTTGTGTTTTGGGGAGCTAAAAAATTGTTTTGAAAGCCCTGTCCCCACCCTCGGATAAGTAATTGTAACAAAAAGTCAATAATTTTTTTGTTTAAACAACTTTTTCTTACTTTTTACTTTTATTTATACTTCATTTGAATTACCTTTTTTTGGCTTCTACAATAAACTGCTTTTTGAAGTGTTTCATACTTTGTTATTATTAACAAAAAGTAAACAAAAATAGTAATTTATTTTAATCCCACTGAAAAAAGATAATCCAAATACTTGTCAATTTCTAATAAAATAAAATAAAAACACAAACTTTGGAATTTTTGAACTTATTTATTATTTTCTTGCTGTAATAAAAACAGTCTGGTATTTGGGAGGACATTATGTGCCTGAAAAAAGGACACAGTTTCTTTCTTTACTCAGCATTTCTGAAAAGTTTAAAAATTGCACGTTCTTCTCAGACATTTTATTGGTCTTGTATATTTTCCATGCTGAAATATGACAGCGTGGGAGTTTTGTAGAAGCATGTTTGAACATACCCTCTTCCAATTTTTTACATATTAACATTTTTTTAGGGAAGAGTGGGGACCATATGACAATTATTAGTAATTAACAACATTATTTAAATATAAATGACATTACTCTATTATGGAGATTTAAAAAATTGTACCAAATTGCAATTAAAACACCCTCGAGCGATATGGTAATCAGCTATAAATAGAACAAATATGCATAAATAGTTTTAAAGCACAAAACAGGCAATAATATTTTTGTGTATTGTCATGTAAAGCAGCCTGCAATGGGTAATACAATGTAAATGTTGTATTAGCCAAAAGGCCAGACACAGAAATGGAATTTTTATGTGTTTTGACACATAAACAATGTGATCAAGTGGCCGTGCCTGGATTTCAGATGATTACCTTTTTTAAACATAATAAATAAAAATTAATACCATATTTTAAACAATTTATTGTATCATTTTATATTTAATTCATCTTAAAATATGTTCAAACTATCTAATATATCTTTATAAGCTCTTATCTACTCAGTTTGAACCTCTACTATCTATAACATCAAAATTATATGCTAGAAAATAACCTAAATTTAATTTCTTTTTTAATATAGCTACTTATCTAACCCTACCTAAACTATCTACAACAGTTGTAAGAGTACAATATATATATAATGTTAAAAGTTGCATTGATATCAGTTTGAGATTGTTAATTTTTTTATCTAACTTGGGATTGTCTAAGTGTTGACTGGTTTCTAATGGTTGTATATATGTGAGTATATATGTTTATCTGTTTTAATTTTGAAAAAAATATAACTATTGAAAAATATTAAATATATGTTTTTGACAAATACAATCAAAAAATTAGATCTAGATGTCTGTTTTCAAATGAATGCAAAATGATTTTTCTTAAGAGAGTATTGTTCAAATGAAATTTTGGATTAACAGATTAAAACAATATATCAAAATTTACGACTAATTTAGCACTTCATAATTTCTCCTTACAAGTTATTATGATTTATAATTAATAATTTGGGGTTTGACATAATTGATAAATTTATTTCTTTTGAACAAGTTTCATATTGCCAGACATTTCAGTATAGAAATGAGCTATTATATACTCAAGAGAGTGTACTATAAAGACTAAAGCATCACAGTCATTTGTTACATCAGTCATTCACTTACAATAGGTTGCGTACATTTAGAATTACACATGGTCCTCTGCTGTTGTACCTACTTGGTTTTTGAAATGTGTATGAAAGTTAAAATGGTCAAAAGTAGAGCAATGAAAAAAAAAAATTCAAAGTACACACACACGCACACACACACACATATATATATATGCTAATTATTATGATTATATTTTTTAAAAAAAAAAGTTCAGTGAATTCCTAATATATAATAAATTTTCATGCTCAAAAAATATTTTTTTATCTAATTTTTTATTAATTTTAATTAAAGAAAAAATAAGATTAAATACAGTATATAGATATGCTTGCCACTATTATATACGCACAAGAACTTGACAAATAATAGTAAAAAAGTTTTAAAGCATAATAAATATTAGCATGATTGTGCATGAATTTGGAAATATTTTTTAATTTTGTTTTTGTTTTTTATAATTTGACATTTTGCCGATCGGCTTAAATTATATGAATGACTGATCGAAGCAAAAGATTTACCATCATTGTCTCAATCATATGGAGATTAAAAGAACTTGATTTCTTTTCTTCCATATCAACACTGCTATTTTTTTTTTGTTTTTGATTCGTGTTTATAAATCAATAAGTATGATTTTTTTCACCAAAACAGAAATATACTGAAAGTGTTAGCACATGTTCTAACATAAACTAACACGACACAACTTATCAACATGCGCACCAACTCAAGAAGTCCCTGCCTAAGACTAAACCTGTGAAACCAAAAATGAACATGATTAATGTCATAAAGATGGAAAGGCACTAGTGACTAATAGTTCATGATGAAGAGAGAATAATTACATGAAAGCACGCATGTTTTGCTGTATATATTGAAAGTACAAAATGTATAGGAAGTAGCAAATTGTACAGAAATAAAATTTGTTCCAGACCCACTGTCTAAAACAATGATATTATCTAAAGCAATCATTTAATTAAAATATAAAACATAATCAAAGATATAAATGTAAATACATATATAAAGTTTATTGTTATATATACAATACATGTAAAACACTGTGAAAAAAGTTTTTAAATAGGAAATTCTAAATCCAGAGTATTGTTATATTCTAATAAATATTTATGGAAATATGACAATGATGATTAGATTGCATTGTGTTACAAGGAGATTAACAACAGTGCAAATGTAAGACAAAGTGTAGTTCCATCTCCAAAACTAATTACAGCAATTTTATGGCAAAATCTTGGCAGATTAAAATGCATAGGTGGGAGAATAAGATTAAATGGAGGTGACATGCATGTCATTTATATTTGGCAGTTGATGTAGTAATTTTTGCAAATAATACCCCATAGCTTGTGGAAATGTCAAATGAAAAGTGAAAATAGTAATAAAGATAATATTTAGGGTATTTACAGGAAAGAAAAAATAACATTGTTAATAATGAATTATAAGACATAAACAGTTGCAAAAATGTTAATAGATTTTTTAATATATATAGACACCTAGTGGATGAAATTAATCACAAAATTAATGTTTTGTGATTTTAGTAAAAATAATCTAATATGACTATGAATTTGAAAACTGTGGTTTTGAATAAATGTATTTTCTGTTTCTATATAAATCTGAGACTTAATAATATACAATGAAGTACAAAACATATTTCATATCATAAAACAGAGTTTGGAATAATGAATACGGAAAATATCAAGTAGAGATTGAAAACAAAAAAAAAAAAACATAGAGAAAAACATACATTAATGAGATTTTTGAGACAGTTAAGAAGCCAAAAAGGGGTTTGACTTGTTATGTTGATAGAAGTAACATGACTGAGGGACAACTGAAGTCTTAAAGGATGAATGCACATCCTAGAAGTTGGTTGGAGTGATATACAAAATACATGATAAATACATAATTGAGAGAATGAATTGTTTGTTATCAATGATATCATTAAAAAAATCAACAATCTGAAATGGAGATGGTAAGAGAATTTGTCTACAAATATATGCCAAAAGATTTTAAAAGACCTACAGAAAGTCCTTGTATAAAGAAGAACAGTAAATTAAGGAACTTAGCTGGAGTGATATTAAAAACAATCTAAACACAGAGATTGACCTTAGGGTTTATTTGGAATTCAACTTGGTGAAATCTTCATTTTACAGGGAATCAATATTTAAAAGTGATGGAACATTAAAAGACATTTAATAATATTTATTAATAATGATGTATCTTTAAATTTACTACTAATGGAATCCAATGGCTGTTGTTCATATATAATGTTTACATTTATCAAATTTATATCTAATGCCTGTATAATTAATCCTGTTAGATTTCACCAAATCATCAACTTTTATATAACAACTTAAATGAAAGCTCTGTATTTATTTCTGATATTTTTGATAATAATTTTATTGGCATAAATAAAAAAAATTAAGTTCATTTTTTTTTTATTCTTTACAGAATATAGATATTTTTCCTTATATGTCCAAAATTATGTAGTCATCATTCTTGATAATTCATTGTTGTTTATCAATAATCTTTTTTATTCTTCCTTCAACTATAAGATGATGGGAACCCACCCATATTGACACAATATAGATTTCATAATGTCCAGAATGCATAAGTTCTTTTATAATGGTTGTAAATAACTTATATGTTGAGAGAAAGAGTATATTTATTACATATAAAATGGTGAACACTTAAGCAAGTGGACAATATTGAATCTGAAAAAGGTAAACTCCCTGATTACCACACCCCCAAGAGATGTTTTTTTTTTTTTATGAAAACAGAACTTTTCTGTTGGTTCAAGTAAAGAGTAAGTGCTGGTTTAGCATAAAGTCTTCTTGGGAATGAGTTACCATTTTCTAATGATATATAATTATCCATGATAAAAAATGAAAAGAGGTTGATTTAATTATTTCTCCTGATTGCAATTAATAATAATAATATATCTAATTATCTTTAATGAAAATGCAAAGTTTATATTGGGACTAAAAGTAATATGATGAATTCTAACTGGAAAGGGCTAATAACATTTATTAATGTATTTATTTGATAAGAATGATGTTATACTTATGAGATTACTATGTTTTATAGCTTTATAATATATTGCAATATGATTATAAAGAAAGACAGTAAATTGTTGGTTTGGATAATTTTTTGGTAGTTCATTCCAGTTTATGATACACATTTGGAAACATGTCAATACTTCTCATCTTTAAGACACTTTGTATTCCACAAACAAATAATTAATCTAAAAGAATTGCTTGAGAAAAATATTAAAAAGTTTAATCCATGCAATGCCATAGTAATTATTCATACCATTAGAACCATGTGGATTGCTCACTGTTCTGTAATTTTTGACAACAAAAAATATAATTTTCTAAAAAATATTAAAGAGTGGTATAATATTTATTTGTATGTCCTAAAATATATATCCAGAGATAATATGAAAAAAATTGGAAGAACAATATTTTTCTTTGTTGTTCATTATTTTAAAAACATATAAATTATATTGTAAAACAGAATCATTGTATCTTTCTTCTGACATATATTAGTCACAATAACTATATTTTACAAGTTAAGTACCTTATGTCATATTAGAAAAAAAATAACACTGTTCATATGTTAATGCTTGTGCATAATTTGTAATTAATAAATTTTGGTTCAAAAAGAAATGAATCAAAAAATTAGTTAATAATAGGACAAATATTCAGAGACTATTCTAATTTACATAAACATACCTCATAATAAGTGTAATAATTTAGGGAGCATGTTATGAGGCATAGACAATTATCTTTAAGAAAAGTAATTCACTCAGACATACTTCTAGGCAATATTTACTTCAAATATTTTAATAAGAAAAACATTTAGCATTGGATAGATGTACCACAATAATGTTATGAAGCTTAGTAGTGAATTATATAAGCGACAACTTTCATTGTTATGCAAAACAGATAAATAATCCCCAATATACTATTTCATACAAAACTAGCACTGAATAAATAGGCTTTTTCAAGTTTGTAAAAAAAAAAAAATTTGCCTAATAAAAATTATTACTTTAAAAAAAAAAAAAGACCAAAAATAACGCTCTCATTTTAGTCAATGAGTTAATAATAGCGTAAAGGATGTTATGTAATTACAATAGAAAATTAGTAGTAATTATAATAATAATAGTTTTTTTATATAATGGCTAACGAAGCAGAAAAGCCAGTTATGTCATCACTAAGCTGGATCAAAAGCAGTACATCTATTATTGCTTGAAGATTGTAAATATATACATTTGATTACTTGTTCCTAATTTCTTCTTTGACACGTGTGTTTTGACCCTATTTCATATTGAGATATCCTTTTATCCTCGATTTTTCCACTGATTATAAATCCGTGCTTTTAATTATTTGTCATCTATACACATCACCATTTCGTTTAAAATTTTTACTTTCCATTTTTCTCACAATTTTGAGAATAACGTTCTCCGGGTTTCTCTGCTTTTCAATATTAATGAAGAAAAGTGATCTTATCCAGAAGTTTATCTTTATGGATTTGTTTTCATTTTATTTAAAAAAAAGTTGAGATCATACTTAATACCCATACTTTACAACCATACGTGACAATTTTTTATTAAACTCGATTTATAAATAATCCTAAGATTTATATATTACAATTGAGATATTTATATTTACGTCTTTAATATAAACTTTGAAGAGGTTAAAATTTACCTCATAAAATATTGGCCGAATAATTTATTACAGACACACACATATCGCACACGTGACTGTTAAATAAAGCCAAACTAATAAAATAATGGTTTTAGTTTTCTTTTTTAAATTGAACGGAGGAAATTGTTTTCATTGAAATATTATTTTGTTTTTGTAACCATAAATTCTCAACAGTAATGTGTGTGTGTGTGCGGATTGAAATTAAATCAATTTAATATTAATTGTATGGTGTGGGGATCGGCTTGGTTGTAACAACAATTTTTGTCGCTTGTTATTTCTACTGAATAACTAATTCCGTATTGAAAATGATTGAGACGTTTTTTTTTTTCTGTAAATCAATTTTGTGATCGCTGTGTGTCTAGACGGATTGGCGAAGTTATAAACAACATAGAGAGAACAGGGTATGTGGAACAACGGAAAAGGGTTACTTTATAGAGTTGACACAAATTTATGACTCTATCAGTCTTTTCAGAATTTATTTATTAAACAATGACTTTCCATTTCTCAAACTTTTTACCCCCAAAACAGAAATAATATATACATATTTGCGTGGTTATTGTAGAAGGAATATTTCTAGTTAAACTAATGAATCGATAATTAGTTTTGGACTTTTGAAAAACCAATCTTACTAATTGACAGGAAAAAAGTAGCTTCATTTTTTTTTACTCTTTAAATTTTATGAGCTAATAAGAAATCAAAAGAATATTATTGTAGACAGAAAGGAAAAGAGACATGAAACAATTATCTCAGTTGTTTATTTTCTAAGGCATTGTTTAACTGAATTGTATAAGACTGGTTGTTTCTTTTTACGACTCTGAAAATATATGCTTAAGTATGTGCATGCTAAGTTCTTAGCTCAAAAGCATGTTGGGTAATTAATCCCTAAAGAACAATTGGTCGAGTGATAATATTTGATTATTATTCGTAGGCGTTTGTCCTCGTTTTATAGCCACTTAACATTATTTAACTAAAACATTTTCTATTCTGAACTACATGCGTGTTTTTAGGTCTGACGTCATTACGATGCGCAGTTTTCTTCTTTCAGATGCGCATCATCTCATATACTAATTCATATATATTTAAGAACAGATCTCTGCACCCAAGAGTCATCAAGAGTGAGCTTGAGGAATCAATAGATATCAGGTGTTAAAGTGCTATATCTCCACCTTCAGATTGATTTTTGGCTTTTGCTTTTGTTATTAAGAACTAGGATTTGAATCTGGATGTAAAACACTTACACATCTGACAACACATTTTCTTTTTTTATGCTATTCAAGGTAATAGTCCAACTTTCAATGAAACACTGAATATCTGAACCCAAGCTAACTTAAAAGTTTTACTGCATGCATTTCCAGCTATTAATTCAAATAATATAAGAAAAATAAGGCAGTTTCTAGATCCTAAATGCATTAGATCCAGATGTGAATCTTGGTCCTCACTGATGAAAGAAAAATATAAATTCCATTCTTGTGATGGGGGTATGATAGCATTATTCATGTTTGCCACAGGTGGCTGTAAAAAAAATATTGGAGATATTTTTCCTGCTTTCATTAAACTTTTCATTCAATTGCTAATATAACACTATGTTTTGTGTGACATTATTTTTTATCTTTTTTCAATTGCTGCAGGCCTGACCAGTGATAATACTAGTAAGAGAATCGAATCTGGACCTTTGGATTTGTGAAATATGAAATTTAAAGTGACTAAAGAGTAAATCTGGTGTGATCAGTTACAGTTTTGGCATGGGAATTGAACCTAAACCAGATTAGAAAATCTTGCTGCTCGGACTAGTGACAATATTAGCATGGGAACTGAACCAGTGCTTTTAGATTTTTGAATTCATAAAATTTAATAGTCATGAATCTAAAAATCCAGGTTCAATTCCTATGCTAATCACTGTCATTAGTTGGGTTAACAATACCATTTGTCATCTTAAAATTCAATTTACACATATCTAAAGGCCTCGTTTTAATTCCCAAATGAATACTCCCACTGATCAGGCCAGCAACACGTGAAAAAGAGTGAATAATATAACACAACTTGAAACATTGTGTTATTCACTAATGTGTGTGCTATTACCAGCAGTTAAATGTATTTGAAAATGTTAAATAAAGTTCAAATTTGCCTAAAGGCATTTCACATTTTATATTATGATGATGGAAAAAGTCCAATCTGTAAATATTATTAAAATGTCATCAACACAAACTTTCTAAAAAATATTTTCCTGTATATGTAACTATGTAGATTTGACACTAGGCATCTATTTAATCTTGACAAATAAAGTTACTTTCTAGTTCTATAATACCTCTATCATCAGATTTGTTGTTGATTATTATTGTCTTGATTGGCACATATTAGGTTTCAGAACTGAATCTAATGTACCCTATACAATTAATAAACACCTGTTCTTCTTTACACCATTCACCTGAACTTCAGTTAAATTAATTGGTATTAAAATCCTAACTTTTTATTCAATTTCAAATTATTAGCTTAAATAGACTAAAATAGAACTATATATGTGGTAGGTATATAAATGCATTACATCAGTTAAGTGTCATGTCATTAACATAAACATTTTTTCTCACACTATAATAGGTAGGTAAATGCATTCTTTTTAAACTTTGTTTTGAATACTTAAAACTAATGTCTATCATAGTTTTCTGATCTGTAGTGCTCATAACATAGTTTTGTTATAAGAAGAAATCTTTAATTAACTATTAAACTTATAACACATGTGTAGTAGTGTATTATGCTCTTGAGAGTCTCAAAGTCTTCGGAAAATTTGGAGACCCAAGAATAAAAATTATATTACTACCCACTTTGCAATTAAATATGTTGAGGGCACAGATTTTAATTCCTTCAGAATAAAATCTTTTAGTAAGTCTATATAGAATAAATGCAAATATACTATGTTTTGTATTAGAATTATTAACATTGAGTATCATTTCAACTCAATTCTGCAATTTTTTACAAAACCTTTTTATAGTTTCATTGCAGGTAATACATGATGAAATTTATTTTACATAGAGATTTTTACTTAGTAACATAGAAAAATGTGTTTTTTTTTTGTTTTTTTTTTTTACAATTAGATAAAAATAAATTATATATTTTTTAAAAATCCATTACATTTATCTACCAATACCATGAGAAAATTTTGGGTACATTCTGAGTTATTACAGTCCTCTTTAATATTCTAGATCTTTGGGGAGATCTAAAAATCCATTACATTTATCTACTGATACCATGATCATGGTTACACTCTGATTTTTATGGTTGTCTTTAATATTATAGATCTTGAGGAAGGTCTACTAGGGTGAGACCATTGTCATGTTTTGTCCTGCATGATTTAAAACAATGTTAGAGTGCCAGACATTGGACAATAGAGTCCTTGGATCAAACCCAGTTTTGGAACTTCCACTATCAAAATTCTTATGCACTCCCATGCACTACTTATTTATTTTTCTGACATATCTTAATCAACTCCTCCTCTTGAGAGTTGAATCTAAGCAAGAGCCAATAAACAATATTGTAATTATGGGACAGTGACTATTGTTCATGGAAAAGTAATTAATATAGATTTCCCAAATTTGTTAGAACACCTTTGTGCCAATATTTGTCATAAAATGTGATAATAACTAATAGGCCTATACTCATATTTTTAATTAATATGAAAAAGTTGGTTATAAGGATAGATATTTTTTAGTTTAGATTTTCGATCTTAGATTTAACTTATTAAAAATAGTATTTCTCTTGACATGTTACGTTTATTTATATATTTGTATAAATCATTTTTTGTAAATGCCTGTGCGTGGAGGAGGGGTATATATATCAGACTCTAAAATAAAAGATCCATGGATTGATTCCAGTTCTGGCAATTTTCGGACTCGAAACTTTTTATAAACTTCTGGGGAAAAAAAGCCATTCATTTGATTTATTTATTGCTCAAGAAATTTCAGAAATATATTCAAACAACCAAAATAGAAATTTAACACAGGGACGATTATTTATAGTATTTGAATTACTTTGCATGTGAAACATTTATAGGGATTAATTGCTAGACGACACACTTAATTATTAAATATTTATTATAAAAAAGTGTAAAAAGAAATAGCAATGTAATTACAAACCAATTAATAAATGCAAAATTGTTTTCTGCTGCTAATTGAATCCAAGTTGATACCGAATGCAATCAAAGATGCTTCTAATTGGCGTAAATTGATTACCATCTCGCAGTTCAACGTTCTTTTTTTATATTTCGCTTGTAAAGTAAATGATATTTGTTACTTTCTCTATCTATGATACGATTAAACTTTCATCGTGATTTACATAATTACAAGTTTTAACAAAGCAATTAAGTATTGTAATGAGTTTATAGTCATATTAGAATTCTCTGCTACCAACAACAACAGTTTCTTTAGTTCTGTTATTGTCCTTTAATGAAATTATTTGCTCTTTTTCTAGACATAATACTTTTTTATGAAATAGATATTGCATCGGGAGAGGCAAATTTTTTTATTTTGTATTACAAAAACAATTATGTTTAATTATACTTTTTTTTTACACCACCAAAGCAATTATTTTTTGCTTAACATAGTTTATCATTGCATTATGGGTATACACACTCATCCATACTCATATATATACACCCAAACATTACACGACTATTTCAGATACATTTAACTTATGCTATTAAGAGCAATGATTTCAGTTTAGTGAATCCTTTATTGTAATCTTGAATGATCAAAGGGCATTAAGTGATACTGTTGCCATATATCTGTCAACACCCCCAGAATTATTTGCAGCAAAATCTTGTTGATCTAATACTTGAATATTGAGCAACAAATAGCCTAAAATTGAAAAGTATTTTATTTTATCAATAGAATTCATTTGTTTCTAAAAAACGATTAGATGTATTTCAATTAAACAATAACTAGCTGACAGTGCTTTCAGCCTAGAAGCTCATATTCATAGTGCTCAAATTTGTTGGCTGAGATCTATTAAGAGAAAAGCCCAAACTTTCAAAATAAAGTGATACACAAGTTTTTGTTTTGTTTATTATGTAGGTGTTGTCAGCAATAAACTACACCTATTCAAATCCTGTCCCCCAACCATTGCATCCACACACACAACTCTAATATTTTGTTGTTAAAAACCATTGCTGGATTCAAACCCATGCCCCAGAAATGCAGACTTCACAATGAGATTTTGCTTTGCACAGTTGTAAATATATTTATGTTCCACTAAGATAATGGAGCTGTTAGTATGCAACCTACCCCCATAATAGGTTGCTCTACTAGCATGATCATTGTAGCTGATTTTGTCAACAATCTGGAAGGCCTAGTCCAGAGGCAATCCATACTTCACCACCAGACTAGCATAACTTAAGTATATTTACAGCCACACAAAGAAAGATTGCAAGGTGAAGTCTGCATTTGGAATCTGGCCTTATCTTTGATCCACATAATATTAAAGTTGATTGTGCAGAACACAATTATCAATAAAGAAAATTTAAAGAGGCATATGTCATTGCTAATAATAACTATGCAATAAACAAAAAAGACTTGATAATTGCTTTATCCCAAAAGTGGAATATGTAAATCAACAAATTTACATATTAATTATCAGTTGTCAAATTTTGTGCTTTCCTCTTAATATTATCTCAGCCAACAAGTTTAAGTGTTCTGAATATGACTATCTAGATTGAAAGCATTGCTCATCCAGCTATTGTTTAACTGAAATAAATCTATTATTTCTTTAGAAGAAAATGAATGATATTAATAGAATTATATAATCAAAGATAATAAGCAAATCTTTCTAAAGTTATAATATCTTATGTTTCGAATGCAATCCCATTTGCTTATATAATTCATTTCAACAATGATAAAACATAAGTATATCATGTAATTTGTTATATAATTCCAAAAGCAGATCTTTTAATCCTAATCTAGAGCCTTCTACAAAAATTTTGAAGAATTAATGAACACCAGATGCTAATGCTTTAAAATTTCCAAGCCCAGACTTGGTCAAAACTTCTGCTTTTGTCAGGGAGTATTAGGGTTTAAATTGAGGTGCAATGCACATATGCATCTAGCAATCTCATTTTATCCTATTCAAGATACCAGTACAAATTTCAAAAACATCTAATGTTTGAACCCAATATAGTTTTCTAGATATATAAGTACATCCAACTCAATTTTGAATTATAGCCTTTACAAAAAATGGAAAAGCCAGAAGGCAGGTTTGGGATGGAGATGTAGGAATCCATGATTATTTAAAATTGTAACAGACATCTTTTCAATAGGATAAAAAATATTTTGTTGGTTATATAGATCTGACTCTAAGCCAATAATTACATATTTTTATATCATAAATTATGTAGTATCTATAAAAAACAGTAACAAATTTCATACAGTAGTGCCAAGCCTTAGTAATCAACAACTTGTTTAAGCATATGAAATGGTGATCATGTGATATAGTAACTACATATTTTATTTATTTCTAGATAGTATAATATCTATCAACAAATCTTATTTGAATACTTTTCATTATTTTACATATGTATTGGGTCAGAAACTTCTAGCTACATTATGCCCATGTTTCTCACTAAAGAGGAGATTGAATTTTGGGTAAGAATAATACAATATTACACATGGATATAATCACATTATTATCTAATAACTATAAAATTGCTCAAGATAAAAATGGGTAAAGAATGAAAAAGATTGCTTTTAAAATTATATTTAATTTTAAGTAGACATCTTCATGAGATATTTTTTTAGGCTAGAGATATTAAGTTCTAAAATCTTTATGCTTTCATTGGCAGATTGACTGCTACAATAAGGATTTGCTTTCATTCACTTTTAATTCCTTGTGGTGAATGATTGAATACTCACTGCCCTATAGAGAATATGTAAAGAATTTGAATGAAGGTTTGTGGTGATGGTATATAAGATATAATAATATGTTGGACTATTTCCATCATATTAATAAATGTTGAATGTGTAGAAAATTTTAAATTTTATTTAAACTTTTCAAATACAAACAACTTGTTAGCAATAACACCCACATAGGCAATACAGGTTAGTAATTACATAATGTTTCCAGAAGTATTGTTCTTCACTCTTCTTCAGGTGTTGCTGGCCTGACCAGTGACAATATTAGCATAGGAGTCATACTTATATTTTTAGATTCTTGAATATCACATTTTAAGATAATGCTTTAACCAACTGAGTTGTTCTATCAGCTATGTTTGTTAGAGCTTTGCCTAAAAATTTGATATTCTATGCTAATATTGTCAGTGGTCTGGCCAGGAACACTTGAAGAAGAATGAAGAATAATATTACTCTAAATATTGTCCGTTACTAACCTGTGTTTTTATTTGTGTGTTATTACTAAAAAGTTGTTTGTATTTAAAAAGTTTAAATAAAGTTTAAAATTTTCAATACATTCAAAACATTAACTGATAAACGATAGAAACTCTAATATGTAGGGAATATTTTCAAACAAATTAAAATACTTTGAAACAGACATGAGAGATTATAATGTTAGAACTGGAAAATGAATAGAAATTTAAGTGTTTGTGTAAATTTTCAATACGATAATCTAAACTTGTGGAATTTATGGGAAAATCTTTATACTATGTGAACATCCGATTGAAGATACACATAAGCTATTCTAGTTCCTTTTTTTTTTCAACATTTAGAGTGCTTTTAATTCATAGACTTGAGATGGATGATTTATTCCCTTTTGTTTAGATATACTTTAAGCTATGTTTAATTTAAAGTTTACATATTAAACCTTATTTAATTATTACAATCAAGATATTGAAAGTGAATTGTTGTCTCCAGCCTTGTATAATTGATTATGAGTTTAATAACTCTCAAGTGACATATTCCATCTGGCTGATAAATTAATTTCACTCTGAATTATCAACAATATTGACAATGATATGTTATAAACATCAAAGCTATGAAGAATAAGTGAATTTATTTGGATTCATTCTATTTTTGATTCTTTGTTCAACATTTAGAGTGCTTTTAATTCATAGTTTTGAAAAAAAGTAATTTACTTCCTTTGTTTACATAATTTAGATTATGTTTTGATGAGTAGAAAACATTATTTATGGACCTCACTCATTGCCAACATCCTTCATAAGGCTGGCTTTGTTATACCATCCATAAGTGGCAAACTAAAGTACTGGGAGGTTTTCAATCAGACTGCAGATTTCTCCATTGTGTCTCCTACATACCTCAACCTTACCAATGCTCAATTAATCTGCAAATTCAAAAGGTGGTCCCTTGAGGCAAAATTCCTCGATTTCCTCCTCAAAATCAATCTTCACTCCCTTTCCACAAATCATTTTTTGGTCAACCGTAGGGATTTCACCAAGATCTCTCCCATATGCCAGCTCTGTAAAACTGACAATGAGACCCTCCAGCACTTCCTACTTGAATGTCCCTTTCTTCTTGGAGTGAGACATGTCATCAACTCCTGCCTTTCCTTGCATAGGAATACCATCTTTGACCTCCAAGAATCCATAGAAACAGGGGTCATTGCAACTATTAGTTTATCAGTTTTCTTCATCTATGCACTCTGGTTGCTCCAATGAGCCATTATTTTTGACCAGAGAGTCCAATCACCAAATCAAAAGTGATTGGACCTAATTCGCTCTCTCAAAACCAGAGATACCAAACTAGCCCCACCCTCTCTCCTCACAGACATCCAACTCCCATCCTCTCAGCCTCTGTCATAGGACTCAATTATTCAAATGTCTGTGACCCATGCTGTGCTTGCCCAGTGAAAACATGCATCTCGGACTGGCCTGGACTACACACAGTTTCTCATTTCCACTTCCCATTCCTTTTTCACATGTATCTTTCCCCTCTTACCATGTTGCTTCTGAAATTTCAATTTATCAAATAATCACTCCCTGATAAATATTTTTCTAACTATATTTGTATCTGTTTTTTTTTTTATGAATAAACTCTCATCACTGAGAAAAAAAACATTATTTATGGTTGCAATACAATCAGTAAATTCATTATAGAATGTGATTATGGATTAGTGAAATTTAAGATATTAAATAATATAAACTAGAAAAGTAAATGACAATAACAATGACTAATAATAATTGATATCCTTTATTATGTAATCTACTGAGTTTAAAGTCAAATTTGAAAATCTTTTTAAATTATTCAAAATATGTTGATGATGGTTTAAACTAGAATCAATTCAATAAGAAAATAACTGACATTTTTTAAAGTCAGCTACCTAAACAAATATTGCAAAGATATAGAAAATACTTATAAAATTTTAACTAAGATAAGTTATTGTTTAAAGTACTGTATTATTTTTTTATTTCTTGAGTTGATACTTATAACATTTAAACTTTCGCATACATAAACATGCACACTGAAATAATTTAATGTGTTTGTGTGGGTACATAATTAGTCTTTAGATTTCCAAATTTATATTGTTTATATAAAGATTAGTTGTATTTATAGGGGATTTGAACACAGACTTTCAAACCGCCTTCAACTATCCACTCTATCTCATACAACCAATTTACAAGATTACATAGATACATGTCATATAGATAAATAATCTCCAAAATATATATTTTGTGCTAAACCAGAACTCATCTGTTGGTCCAGATAAATATCTTCTACGCGCGCACACACCCACACACACACACACATATATATATATATATATATATATATATATATATATATATATATATAATCAATGCTTAGTTTATGGACAGACTTCAATCTACTCTACCTTCCAACTCTTAAGCCAATAATACCATTGAAAATCTGATGATGATGGAACATCCAAATCCTTTTTGATGTCAATATTATTGTCATGCCCATATTGACTTTAATTCACTCTGATCCCTTTTTTATATATTTAAATGGACAAGGTTCTATACATAAGGAGTCAGAATGATTTAAAGTTGATTTGAGCATGACAATAATATTGGTAGCAACATAGGATTTGGGCATTTTATCATCAGATTTTCAGTGGTATTGATGGCTGAAGAGTGAATAGATTGAAGTGTCTCTATTAAAGTGTGAAGATTTGCTTATCTAATATAAATCAAACACTGATTATATCTATGTAGGAGAGATGATGATATGGACCAACTAATGGGTGCTGGTTCTGCCTGAAATGTTTATTGGAACTCATTTTATCTTTTTCACATGTATGTAATCATGAGTATCAATTGTATGAGATAGAATGGATATCTGAAGGTAGCTTGACAGTCTTTGTTCAAATCCTTTATTTAATCTCCAAGTACATGAATTATACTTGTATTCCAAATATTTGAATTGTAATGTTAAAAAAAAATTCTGAAACTATTTTTTAACTAACTTTAAATTTTTTATGTCAATTCTGTTTTTTCTTTGTTTCTATAAATCTGGATTGAATGTCTATGATGAATTGATTTTCATGTACATTTATGTGTGTGTGCTTATAAACAATATAATTTCAAGGCTTCTCCATGTATGATTTTTATTTTAAATATAAGGCATTGGCTTGATCACACAAGCTACCAATGGGATAATCCATAGAATGCTGTAAAAATGGTTGTCATGATGCTGTAAACAGTGATTTATAACAATATTAAAGTTCCATCAATCGAAAAAAAAACAGGTATATAAATGGAAAATGAAACAGAAGTCAGAAACTTTATATAAATGTGTTTTCTACAAAACCTTCCAAATAAGAGGAAGTTTGTACATGTCATCACATGTTGATTGAATTTGGTCGTTCAAGTATTTCAATGGCTTTTTTGATCTTACATTGGTGGAGAGCACTTGTATAATATACTAGTATTAAGGAAATTAATCTTATAATCTGAATTATTAGCATGGAGTCAGAGCATTAGTTATGATGGTCATTGCTTAATGGCACTAGCATGTTCATCTCTTTTAGTCCTGATGGAACGATTGCTCATAACTACATATATGTACACATACACAAACATATAATCAAATATACCTTTTTTAGAAAAAATGTAATCATTGATTAATAATCAATCTATAACTTATAAATCTATAAATTTTTTCAAAGGTATCACACAGCTAATAGTATAATAATACATTCCGTCTTAGTGGAAATCTTTGGCAAATTATTACGATTGAATGCTTCTGATATTGAATTTCTATGCTCATTTAAAGGGACTCTTAGGAATCAAAAAGTTTATGTTCAACGAATGATTTTATGTCCATCTTGCATATGTATGATTAAAATTATAAATTTAACATTGCACACACACTTGTATATGCTAAAAAGTTATAATAATCCCTAACTTAATAAGTAATCATTAATAAAAATTAATTCTAAGGCAGTTTGTAATTTTCTTATACTGAATATTTCTTATATATGTAAATAGAGGGATTTGAACTCAGGATCTTTCAGTCTATCCCCATTATACATATTTTGTGCAGAATCAGCACTTTCCAGTTAATCCAGATCATAATCTCCTCTCTCTCTATATATATATATATATATATATATATAGACAGCCTTTTTACAAGCAATTGTCCCGGGTTGGTGGGTTCGCTTCTCAGCTGATGCTATGACACATGAGAGAAAAAAGATGGAAATTCCTCAAACTTTAATAGACAGGCTTTAAACTTCTCACTCTTCCATCTATTTAACCATCCATTTCATTGAAAAACTGATAGTGGAACTCTTAAAACTCTTGTTGGATTTGATATTGTAGTCATTTACCCATGTAAACATTGTGTCAATCTAATTTCTCTATTTACGCATATAAGAAACATTGAGTATAAGCAAATTGCATACTAACTTAAAATTACTTATTGCTTGGGAAATACATTAGATCTTAATATAAATTCAACCTATCCTATTAATATATATGGATACATAATGTCTAATAATCTGAGTGGTTAGGTTGACATAATATCTACATGGATATGAATATAATGTCAAACACAACAAGAGCATTGGGTGTTCAATTATCAGTTTTTTAATGAAATAGATGGTTGAATACAAGGGTAAGAACATTAAAGCCTGTCCCTTAAAGTTTGAGGAATTAATACAAACTGAACACTGATTGTATACATGTGTAGGAGATTATGTTCAGACCCAAGTGATGAGTGTTGGTTCTGTACAAAGTATATATATATATATATATATACACAATATATATATATATATATATATATATATATATATTGTGGACTGCGTATATTTGTGTGTGTGTCTGTGGTCATGCATATCAGTTGCTTAAGATAGAGTGGAGGATAAATAGACTAAAAAATCCTATGTTGAAGTCCATCTATTTTAATATTTTGTCTGAAGGGAAATTTATGAAAGTTGTGAGTACAGAAAATGTACAATGATATATATTATAATGGGATGGAAATAAATTAGGGGTGAACCTGGGCTGATGGCAAATCATCTCCACCTCCAGTTCAAAAATAAATATTTCAAATAATGAAACTTAATATAAATTTAAAGCATAATATTTTAATATATAAGGTTAAATATTAAAGTATGTAATATTAAAAAAAAATATAAGTAATGTTAAATATTATAGGAGCATGGAGATCTTTGAAAACTCTCCGAGAGACCATCCTAATTAACCCACTAGAGTAACTATAAGTATAATTAATCATAAATTCACCAACATTATAAATAAGCATAAGAAATACTCATTCATCACCATGAATGATTAACAATCAAAATGAATCAACAGTCAATCTTGTGACTGGATTTAAAATAGGTCTACTGTAGAACAGGCCAACTATTTAACTTTTCCCAGTTTGAGGCATTTATTTAAACATTAATTAATGTACAAACTTAAGTGCTAATCCATTAGAATATATAACCATAAAAACAATAATTCTGGGATATTAATACATGCCAATCATCATCAATGTTCTGGTGATTTAGTACCATTAATGTACTGGCCAACTATAAATTTAAATTCTAATAAAGACTAAACTAAAATAATTGTAGTGCATGAATTTTAAACAGTATATACTCGTCATGCCAACCAGGATATCATCATCATCATTTATGGGAATATCATCATCCTCACTGGATGCCCATGCATTAATATACATTCTTTTCATATAATCAGACCATTATGCTTGAACCTATCTCAGAGGATATAAGCTCTATAACTGTTACTGTGATCAAGAGATGATGTGACATATAATATTCTAAAAACTATTTAGAATCAAGTTCACTGGAATAATTTTAACAATGAAATAAAAGTTTATTAATAACAATAAAAAATGAAGTTGAGGTCTCTATAATAAGGCTGTATACATATAAGCATTCTGATTTTGATTAATATACAAAATAAAAATTTATCACATTGTGATGTACATGATTAATATACAAAATTCAAGTTATTATAAGTATGGGGCCAAAAACCCTCCTTGAGGTATACATTGATTGATATTTATTAATTCACTAGATTTATATTGAGATAGATATAAATCTTCTGATATTTTAAGTAAGAAGCTATCCAGTTAATTGCTTTTAAATTTACATTCAATTTCACTATTAAAAATTTATGAGAGACTAAATCAAAAGCAGATGTCAAATCCAGATATATGACATGAATTCTTTTTCCAGAATTTAAGTCATGTGCTATATGATCTTGAAATATTACAAGGTCTTTTTGATACAAAACCATGTGAGATTTTGGCATAATTTTATTAATATCATTTTTTATTTTTAAATAAAAACAATTTTCAAACGTTTTAGAAAGAGTTGGTAAAATTGATATTTCTCTATAATTCTTTGATCATCTTTTGCAGCTTTTTTTATAAATAGGAACAATTCTAGTTAGTTCTTAACATCTAGGTGCAGTGCTCTCACATCCAAGACTCATCATTGATGAAATCCACAAGCTAGAAACTAGTCAGGAGATATTGGATGAGTAGGAACTAGATAGGGATTTTATGCACAAGCCTTCTGGAATCCATTGATTACTCTGGCTTGTACTGAGTGGCATGACTGTATGAAGAGTTTTGCCTGTTTTAATAACAGTTATGAACAGGCATAAGAAATGGTAATCATGTAATGTTTAGTGGTTTAACAATTCTAGTTATTTTTAAATCCCTAGGAAATATCCCTTTGTCTAATGATGCCGGCAATAATTTTTGGATTAAAAAAGCTATTAATTCACAGCATCCATTTAGAATAAATGTTGGAGTTTCATATAAATTAAAATTATTCTAAGTTTTTTTATTACTTTTTCAATATTTTGCTGATTTATATATTTTATTGATAAAACTATATAGTTTGGTGAATTATCAGAAATAGTTTTGTTATATTCAGTAATTACTTGTTTCATTTGTTTTTATTTTGGTATTGTAATATTTTTCCAAATGTTGACAGAATTCATTTAATGCTATACTGTTATAATTAGATGTCAATACCAGATTTTTTTGTTTTACATTGATATATTTATTAAAATGCCAAAATGCTTTAGGCTGATATTTAAATCTATTTTCAACTTTTTAATATAATTTTTATAATCTTGTATTTTTTTTTCTTTTTATAACTTTTTTAGATTTATTACTTTGTTATAATAAATTATGTTTTAATAAAGTTTCTGTAATGATGTCCTTTTCTTCTTATAATAAGTCAAAGTTCTGTAGTAAACCAGATTGGAAAATTTCACTTTCTTTGTAATAGTGTTTGGTATATTTTAATTGATAATATTATAAATGGCCATCAGAAAATTTTCAGTAGCAATATCTATATCATTAATATTGTTTAAGAAATTCCAATTATAGTTTATCATAGCAACCTTTCCTAAAATATTTTTTCAATCTGCATTTTTTATTTCTTTTCTGTATTAGATCTAATAATATTTCCAGTGGTAGATGATATTTGTTTATAGGTAATATTATTCCTGATGATAACTTGCATACTATTTCATAAGCATCATTATATAGAATTAAATCCAGAACCTTATTTAGATAATTTTTATTTATATTACTTTGTTTTAATTTGAGAAATTGTATTAAATTTTGTATGCTCCATGTCTTGCTAAGTATAACTCAAGACTATTAAAATCTCTAGAAAAAAAATATTGAAATTATAATTAATTAATTTTGATATATAATGATCATATATATCACTTACTAAATAATTTTCTGGTTCAATATATATAGAAACTAAAATTATTTTTTTTATTATCGTTTAACTGAATTTCAACCCAAGTTCATTCATCTTAATAATTAAATTCTCTAATGCATTTACTAATTAGCATCTTATTTACTTCTGTAATGGTTCCATCTCTCCTTCTAAACATGCAATCATTTCTATCTTGCCTACAAATATTATATATGTCATCCATAATTTGTGAGTCTTCTTTATCTGTTTTTAACCATTCTTCTGTTAATACAACATCATAATTTTCAGATAAAATTTGCAAATAAATTTCATTCAGTTTTGTTCTTTGTCCTCTAACATTCATATAAAAATATCATATTATTTTTCTATTTGTATAATTTTGCCAATCCATTAAAGTAAGTATGTATTATCCATTGCCTACCTCTATCATTATTCATATAATATTTTTTAATAGTTATAGATAATTTTTCAAAGAAATATCTCTCATCTGCTCTCATATTTTATTTTATTATAGCATCTCTATAATATTCAGGCACACTTACAAAATAATAATAATAATAATAATAATAATAATAATAATAATAATAATAATAATAATAATAATAATGATGATGATGATGATGATGATGATGATGATGATGATGATGATGATGATGATAGTAATAGCAACAACAATTCAATTTTAGTTTTATTTAATTTCTTTATATCTTTCATACAGTTTGAAATATACAAATTATTTACAGGCAGATAATCTAAATATAATATTTCCTAACTTGCCAAATGGTCATAGGACATGTTCACTCAAAAGGCACTGATCTACAGGACCAAATGATAGATCACATGGAAACCATAACATCTAAAATTTTCCACAGAGTATGCATTGTCTTATAGATAATATAATAACTAATTATTAAAATATGATGTTCTTACGTTAAATTAAATCTTTTCTCAGGTTTTATTTATTTTTTTACTTTACTTAAAATATTGGTTGTTTTACAATTTTAATATATCATCTTAAGTTCTTAAATATCTTTATCTCAGAGTTCAAATTCAAAATGCACTTGAAGTAAGAAAAAAAGCTGACAGTAATATACTTCATAAAATGTGATAACTGTTATTCAAGCTATACATCAAACATTTTATATTCATCTCTTAATTTTATCCTTATCATTACTAATTTTAAAAAAGGAGAAATGAAACTATACAAAAATAGAGTATTCAAATACTTAAATAATATATGGCTAACAAATTGGAACATTTCTAAATATTTTAGAGTTCTTCAAGTATAACTATTTTATTTCTACAAACTATAAAATACATAACCATGGTCATAAGTTTGGGGGGGGGGGAGTCCTGACAGAGATATTTTAAATGCTTTCTCTAGCTAAGCATTTATCACAAAGCTTGTTGAGGAATTGGCAATCCTCATTGTTTATAACTTACAAGCTTAAGAGTATAGGGTCATGTGATCTATGACTCTTATTTTGACTATTTATAGTCTCTGCCTTAAGTGTTATGCAATGTTATATTGCTAAGACTACTAATATATGGTATAAAATACATAAATTTCAGTCCTTCTAATGCAACTTTTAATAAGCAATAACATGGTATAATGCAGCATGCAGGAAGTGTATATTTTATGCTACCAACTACATTACAAATGCATTTGAAATAAAACAAGTAACTTAGTATTTATCTTTTAATCGTACAGGTGGAATAAATAACAAGCAAAATGAATGAATAAACTTGTAAATAAACAAATTCTAATAAGGAGGTAAAAATTAACAGTAAGTAAAACAGATAAATAAAATCTAAATGGGCATTGAAGTGTATTCTTAAAAAATAATTAATAATGGAAACTTTTTTAAAGTAGATTTTCTGAGTAACAAATGTGATAATGTAATAATGGCAACAAAATAGAAACGTACTTAATTAACAATAATAAAAATATTTATTTAAACTAAGGGATAAAACTTATATAATAAAATATTTATTTACAATAAACATTATTTTTTAAAAATAAATTTGATATATTAGAATAGTAAAATATTTTACACGTAAATGTCCCTTTCTACAAGCAATTATTATTACCCAAAAAATTCTCACTTTTATCTAATAGTCTTCCTTTAAACTATTATATACACAGTGTAAAACAATACATCTATATGCCTACATTCAGGCCACTAGTAAGATATTATCTCCTTTATGTAATTAAAATTGATTTAAAAATCAGTGTGAAAACACTTTTATAGGTTTACAAAAATAGCAAAAATTTTATGCAAAATAGTAATATAAATATCATAGTAGTAAAACCTATGATGGGATGAGAAAATAATTATGCTCACATAATATAGACTAAATCTAAACTGGAGTAGAACTAAATGTATAAGTATAAAGATAAACATTTGTATTTTTATATTGGACAATTTCTATCATCTAATATATGTATTGAATGTCTTTAGAAAAATTTAACTTTATTTAAATATTCCAAATACATTCAACTGTTAGTAATAGCACATCAAACATGTTAATATATGCACAACATTTTGAGAGATAGTAGTATTCCCTCTTCTTCAGGTGTTGCTGGCCTGACCAGTGACAGTACTAGTATGGGATTTGAACCTGGGTTCTTAGATTCTTGAATTTTAAAATAATGCACTAACAAACAATCATCCTGCCAAAGGCAACAGTCTGTAGTAATTTTATATACTTATCTATGAGGTCCTCCTGATTTCTTCACTTTTTTCTAACAGCAAAGTTGATTAGTGGTTTCCATACATTATGTATAGTCACACTGGGTTGGCTTATGGGATTTTTTGCCATTGTCATGTGAGCAGCTTCTGTAAATTTTCTTCTTTGTACTTTTTTTTTATCCAATATTTTTGTATTTCCCAATTGAACATATATTCATTGGCACATACATGTTCTGCAACCTTAGACATGTCTGTTTTCTCTCTTCTAATCATCAGTTTGTGTTCTTGCAAGACTTTTCAATGGGAGACTAGTCTCACCAATGTATGTTTTTTCACATTCACATGGTATTTTATAGATGTTTTTTTTTCATCATTTAAAGTTTAGGCATGGTAGATGTTAGAATTCTTTGTAGAGTGGTATGGCTCTGGAAAGCTGTTCTAATGTTATACTGATTGCAAATTTTCCTTAATTTGTCTCCTATTTTTGGAATGTATAAATACACAATAATACCAATAATTGTCTTTTTTTCTTGATGGTTCTTTTTGTCTATTTAAAGTTTTTTTAATAACAATTGATGTATAACCATTTTTCATACGAGTTTGTTCTATATAGACTTTTTCCAAATTGCTGGTTTCTGAACTTTATTCTTTTTTTCTGTTCCATAGTGATAGTATAACTCAATGTTTTGTGTTTCTTGTGTGATTGGATGTATAAGTGAAATATTTTCCTGTATGTATAGGTTTTCAGAAAACTGTAGTTTTGATTTTGCCATGAGGTTGCAGAACATGTATGTGCCAATGAGTATATGTTCAATTGGGAGAACACAAAAATATTGGATAGAGAAAAAAGGGTACAAAGAAGAAAAATTAAAGAAGCTGCTCACATGACAATACTGAAAAATCCCATAAGCCAACCCAGTGTGACTATACATAATGTATGGAAACCACTAATCAACTTTACTCTTAGGAAGAAGTGGAGAAATCAGAAGGAACTTTCTAGATAAGTATATGAAATTACTATGTACTGTTGCCTTTGACAGGATGGCTCAGTTGGTTAGAGCATTACCTTAAAATTAAAAAATCCAAGAATCTAAGGACCCACGTTCCTGTCACTGGCCAGACCAGCAACACCTGAAGAAGAGAGGAGACTAATAGCTTTCCAAACATTGTATATATACTAACCAGTTTGATGTGCTATTACTAACAGTTGAATGTATTTGAAATATTTAAATAAAGTCAATTTTTTCTAAAGACATTAAATACATATATTAGATGATGGAAATAGTCCAATATAAAAATACAACTAGAACATCAGCATCACAAACCTTCAGGAAAACATAAAGATAAACATGCCTTCAGATATTATAATATACTAAAATATGCATTATATTAAATTCCAGGCAAAGTAGATAATTAAATTATGAATAAATACTGAGTAACTTAATCTAGCAGTGCTGAAAATAAGAAAATCATACTCTTGTCTCATGGAAGGGCTGAACACTACAATATTATGAATAGACACCTAGTAACTATGGGCAGGTAGTGCTGATAAATAAGTAAGCTACACACTCACTCATGCAAGAGTTAAATGCACATAGAAGACAATATAATATGCACATAAAATTGCCTAAACTGATATATATTTCTATTCTTCATACAAATTATTAGGTATGCAAGACATAAATTTGATAATAATGATAAATAAATAACATCTCACACACACATACAAAGGTATATAAAGCATCCATTCAGTCTAACACTGTGTGTATTTTGGCAAATCATCATTGCATAATGATAATAACATTCAACTTTATAAACTATCTAAATTTTTACACACATCAACATTTTTAACTCTCATTTATTAACTTTTATATTAGATATACATAAAAAAGGCTATTATACCCTGGGTACATTCATTTATTAAATTTAAACAAAAAATATGAGAATTCCAAATAATAACAAAAGAGTTTATAAAACAAACCTTTTATTGTATCTTTCTTACCCAATTTTGTTTCTTGGATATGTATCATCATAAATATTTATAACACCATAAACATTATTATTCAAAAGAATATAGCAGATAAATTATAACTACATAATATTAATAATTCAAAATATACATAAAATATATATACTATTTTTTTTATTTTTTAGAGTAAAGAGTAAAGTATCTTTTTTATTCAAGTCATTTTTTGTTAAATATAGCTACATAGTCTTTCACTTAGCCAGGCAGAGGACACATATGTGAAGTTTTACAGCAGATATTCTTTGATAAAATATTAGCAACATAAAATATAACAAATTTTGAAGATGACAAGAGCTGATAGTAGATACTTAAAATAATATAAGATTCCTTTACACTCCTTATTGTTATACAAATTGAAAGAGAAATGAACAGAAAAAGAGTATTAATTAATAAAAGTTCTTTATAAAGTACATATTATAAGTTTATATATTTTATAAAAATTATGACACCAATGAAATTTACATTTTCTTTTCTTTTTTTAATGGCAAGTAATGTATTTCAGAAAAAAAAAATGAAGCAATTTAAAAATACATTTTAAATGAATCGACAGCTGAACTTAGAACAGATAATTAGATTAATCCAACATTATTTTACCTGTCTTAACTTGAAAATAGTTGAATAAAGTCTTTTTTTCCCAAAATATTTGAAAGGTTGATTTTTATTTTATGTTTTTTTTCTTTCTTTAAAATGTTATAATACAAGTCAAAATCATTATAATTTCGTCTATTTTTAATATACTAAATATATTTATGATAGTTCATCATTACCATACATTTAGTTTGATATAAATATAATCACTTTTTATGAATCTTCAAAACAAACTAAGAGTGATTGTCTTCATAAACGATTTATTAATTATTCATCTTTAGGTTAGAGTTTTGTGAAGACATAAAAAACGCTTCATTAATAACTAGGATTAATATGAATAGTGGAATAATGTCTTTATAATATTAAAAGCAGATATTGGTAGCCAATAGTTCAATTATATAATGTTTTAAAATAATGATAAAATAAACATATGATTTCTGATGTGTGCATAGATTACTTTTACTTTTCTTAAAATATTAATATGATTTATAGCATCTTCTCATGATTTCTTACTTGATAGGCCAGTCAATCATATACTTTACAGTAATATTGCTGGATAACTTTTAAAACTTCAGACATTTGAAATGAGAGAAGAAAAAATTAACACTATTAAATTGATTTTTAAAAATGTGAAAAAAAAGTTAAACAAAACCAATCAATTTAAAATAAATTACTCAACCAACTCAATTTACATAAGGAGGCAGGGTATTTAAATTACTAGTATATATGAGAACAGACTTTCACACAACCCACCACTCTATCTCATAATACTGATTCATTTGAACAAATATAGGTCAAAAAGATAAATAATCACCAATATACATATTTCATGTTAAACCAGCAATCATTAGTTGGTCCAGATTACCCTCTCTACACATATATGCCACAAGTGCTCAGATATATATTAAGATAGCCAATCTTCCTGCTTTAATGGACATACTCTTTAACCATCCATCTAATTGAAAATCTGATGATGGAACACTCAAAGGACACTCTGAGGCCGAGATTCTCATCAGACGCATTTTGACCTAAAGTGAATCCGCCCCCTCATGTATAGGACATAATAGATTTAATACATATATGAGGGATGGACTGCATGAAGTTTATATATTGATGATTATTTATCTTTTTGACATATATGTGTTCAAGTCTATCAGTGTTATGAGAGACTGGTGAGTGGTGTGTTGTGTGAAAGTCTGTACTCATATACCCTATATATTACATGTATTGATACAGGTGTAGGATAAGCCTGTATTTCAGTTATTAAATTACTAGCATCATTTTAAATTTTTTAATTGATCTGACCTTGAACTTTTAATTCAATCAAGACAGACTCAGCAAGTGATGTCGAGACTGACAATTACCACATAATTCATTTTATTAACTCTATTTAATTATTAAATAAATTATTTGATTCTGATAAAAATTATTTACTTATTTTTAAATTAAACATTCTTTTTATCCAAATTTACTCTTTTGATTCTATTTAAAATCTTTTAATATGACAATTATTAGATATGCCTTTTTTTTTTTTGTAAAATATTATTACTTTTAATAAATTTATTTTAAAAATTTTATCATGCAGTCAAATGTATGCACACATATCTATACATTCACAAATACACAAAATAACCAAGATTTTAAAACAAATGAAGCTAAATTAGCTACTAATATTTAAACTATTAAACATCACATGATCACTATTTCTTATGCTAGCACCTTACTGTTATTAAAACAGGCAAAATTCTCCATACAGTAGTGCCACTCAGTGCCAATCAGAGTAATCAATGGATACCAGAAGGCTGGTGCATAAAATCCCTATCTAGTGCCTACTCATCCAATATCCCCAGACTAGTTTCTGGCTTGTTGCCTTCGTCAGTGAGAAGCTTTGGATGTGAGAGCACTGCACTTAAATCTTAGGATCTAATGCAACTCTCCAGCAGCCACCTTTTATCTCTACTTAACTACAAAACTATGAGAATAAAATTGAAAACAGAATAATATTTTCAATCTAGCTCAATAGCTTATAGTCACATGGATCTCAACCAAGTTCAGTACCCATACATTTTGGTGTGTTTGGCTCTTTAACAACCATAACCATCACTATCCTTCTGGCATCCATTGATTACTCTGGTTGGCACTGAGTGGCACTACTGTAAGGAGAGTTTTGCCTGTTTTACTAATATTTATTCAAGTTGAAATTTATTCAAATTGATACTTATCTCAATTAAATAGTTAGTGCTAAATTTAATAACTGTATATTCTAACTTTAAACAATTTTATATAAACAAACATTTTATACATTATTATTTTAAAGCCATTTATTTTAAAAACTAACAAACAAAACTCCTAACAAAATAAAATAACTATATTTTATACAAAATAAAACTATCCATTGCATCTACTTCGAACATAGCAAGCTTTAAATTACCTAATCTTTAGATTCAAATTATTAACTTGAGACTTTTAAGAAAATATTACACAATCTAAATATTTCCTAAGTAACTAAGAGCTTAATAGGCCAAGTAAAATATGTTAATAAATAATATTAAGATGTCATCGCAACTGCCTTGCAAGCAAGTAGTTGGTTGCAGACGGTTGTGGGTTCGCATCCCGGCTGATGCTATGACATATGAAAAAAAAAAAGAAATTAACTTAAAACTATATAGTTTAATAATAATAATAGAGAAATTTATTTATCATATGTTTAGCGTATAGGACCAAATATATAATTACAATATATAATATGAAGCTAAATTGACAGATAAAAGACATACAACTAGTATTTCCTATAGTATAGGTTTCATTTTGTTTAGAAATGTAGCTTTATCTTTAGATAATAATAATAATGATGATGATGATGATAGTGATGAGGATGATGATGATAATAATAATAATAAAACGAACAAACCGAAATTTGATTTAAAATGCAAGGATGTCTCATTGAAAATTACGTTAAGAAAAATAAAAAAAATAAACAAATAATTTTTTGAAGTGTAATAAATTTTTCTGCATGAATTTATAGATAAATACAAACACTAAAAAATAAATACAATTTATCCACTCTACTTTGAACACATTTTAGCAAAAAACATTTTATTGTTACATGTATGCATACACAATCTTATGTTTATATATGAACAATAAAATGGTTTTTTTTGCTAAAAAGTGGTCAAAGTAGAGTGGATAAATTGCATTTATATAAGACATTACAGCAAAATAAAGGAAGTGGTGAATTTAGTCATATTTTTAAAAAATAAATACTGGAAATACTTGCTAATTTATACATAATAAGAATTGTATTAATAAAATAAAATTCTAACAGAAATTATTATTTTATAAATAATGCTGTAATGAGATATTTAGATCATTAAACATTTGTGAATAATCTTTTGTTTTTAAATTATCTTTTGGTAATATTAATAATTTTTCAAATGTAAAATTAATTAAATTTTTTGGTCACACTTAGATTTTTTATTGATATAATTGTTTATAATGATACTGGAAAAGTCAACATTGAAAAAGGTGTAAGACAAGGTGACTCCATATCTCCAAAACTTTTTACAGCAATGCTGCAAGAAGTATTTTGTGAATTAAAATGGGAAACTAAAGGAGTGAAAGTAAATGGAGATTATTTAAGTCATTTAGATTTCGCATATGATGTAGTTGTTTTTGCAAATAATGCTTCAGAGCTGCCGGAAATGTTTCAGGAGTTAGCAGATGAAAGTAGGAAAGTAGGACTAAAGATAAATGTTAAAAAGACTAAAGTAATGTTTAATAGATTTTCTCAAAATATGAAAATAAAGATTGATTATGATGAGTTAGAAGAAGTTAACAGTTACAAATACCTTGGTCAGATTATTAATACAGATGGAAACATAATGGAAAAAATTAATCATAGAATTAAACTTGGTTGGAGTGCTTTTGGTAATAACTTGATTCTAAAAGGAGATATGCCTATGTGTTTGAAAAGGAAGGTTTTTAACAAATGTGTTTTACCAGTTTTTACATATGAATCTGAGAATTGGACACTTAATAGAAGAGCAATACAGAGACTTCAGACCACTGAAAAAAGTATGGAGAGATGTATGTTGGGAGTAACAAGAAGAGATCGAAAACACAATGTATGGGTAAGAGAACAAACAGGTATTACTAACCTCATTGAAAAAATTAAGATTGAAGTGGAGTTGGCTAGACGTATTGCTAGAAGAGGTGATAATAGATGGACAATTAAAATTTTAAACTGGATTCCAAGAGATTGTAAAAGACCCAAAAAGTGACCACATATGAAATGGATGGATGAAATAAAAAAGTGTGCCGGAGTGATATGGAGAAGAGAAGCTGAAGATCGGAGAAGATGGATTAAACTTGGAGATACCTTCATCCTGCAGTGTATTGATAATGGTTGATGATGGTGATATGGCATTATTTTTTCTCAAGTAAATAAAATATTAAGTATGAGAAATGTGCTCTAATCTGTGTATTTCACGAATGAGGTCTCATATAAATTGCTTTCAGTTGGTTAAAAAATTTAACTCATCAATAATTTAAAACGTAATGGAGCTATGAAAAAGAAATATTTATAGTAATATTTATGTTATAATAAACTCAATCCTTTTTGGTCATTAAAACATCTCATTAATAGTATTCCATAATTTACTATAAATGAAATATATATGTACTTAATATTTAAATACAAATATATTATATATACTTTTAAACTAGATGTAATTAGAAAGAATTTGAACCCAGACATTCAAGCTTCCTTTAGTCATGCACTCCATATTATACAACAGATACACATGACCACATACATACTTATTGTTTGATGTGATGCACTGTGACTTCTCCTTATATGGAATCAGGAATCTCTCAGCAACTATGCCCAGAGAAACTTGTTAGCTACTTTGACTTCCCTTTCCATTCCCCACCCCAACTTTTCCCATATTCTTTTTATCCTGCTCCATTCCATTTCCAACAACATAATCTTTGTCAATTCCATGGCCTTTATATCTAAAACTCCCTTTTTCTTTTCCCAAATACAGCATAAAAACCAAGAACCCACTTTCTGTATAATCACTTTGTTTATATTTATTCTTCCACAACTTCATTATTTGTACCCTTTCTGCTTTCAGACCTTTACATTCAATTAACAGATCCCTAATATTCTCTATGCTTTCCTTACACAACTTTCAGATTAAGTCACCCATATTTTTCTATTTATGTGTATATTCCCTTGTTGCTAAAGATCCCATTCAGGCTTTAAACAGTAAACTACTTTCCTTGCTATTACCATAAATTAACTCACACCCAGTATTCTGTTTTCTTCTAAAATATTTAAACTCCTTTTACTCTCCATACTAGCTCTCCATCTCCCTAACTCCCAATTCTTTATTAATGTGTCTTTTCTTCTATCCCATTTGTTAACAATATAACACTCAACAATTCTAACACAATAATCCCATCTTTTGTATAAATATACAGACATAAATTTTTTATCTAAATCTCCATAACGCATTATCTTTCGCATCCATCTTGTTGCTTGCCCTTTATTCATAGTCCAATTAAATACTATTTTGGGTATTTTATCATTATCCATAAACTGCAATTTACCATAATTTTTATTTTGCTTTTTGCATCTCGCATATAAAAACTTGACTATCCATTTCTCCTTGAATTGTCTCCTTTGCCGTCCACACTTCGCATCTAATGCGTGTCTTCCGACTTCTCTTTGTACTTTTACTAACACATAATACATCATTACCATATGTTAACCCTCCTACTGCCACTCCCTTTCATACAAATTTTTTTTATGATACTAGGAATTATAGCGATATATTTTGGTGAAAAATAGCATATATCTTTACAAAACGCACTTGTATTATTGTTTTGTTTTAATTTCTTTTGTTTTGAAGAAAGATATAAAATTAAATGTTCTCTAAAATTTAAAATAATAACAAAAAACTACTTTTGCTTTCTAATCATGTAAATTTACTCTTAAAATGTCAATTTAATGATTTTTCGAAAGTTTCACTCTATATTTGATTAAATAGCATTGTTCAGATTGATTTTAAAGATGTAATCCTATTTAATAGTTTGATTCCTCTTATTTCACCTTCATCCAGGTAAGACATGTCAAATATCGTCGCTTTCACTCTTATTACAGACCTCACACTGTCAATATCAAGGGAAACGTTTGAAAATAATTTACACATTTTGCTGAAAATTTTAAGACAATTAAGTAGGCTTTGAAATATTATTTTTTTTCAACAGTTTTTTTAAAAACAAACATTTTATTGTAATTATTGTTATTGAAAATAAATTTTGTCTGAAGATTAACAACGTCTGAATTTAATTTTTTTATAAGCATAAATTATAACCTAACAATTTATATATATTTGAAAATGTTATTAACTACCTCTGATAAAAATACATTATTTTGTAAAAGGGTAATAGGCTGGTGTTGTTAGACTACAATGATTGTATTTAAAAAATAAACCTACAATGAAACTTATTTATTTTTTTGCTTTGCTTATTTTTTTTTCCAAAGGCAAAATACCTGTGGAGCATGCTCCTCGGGTGGTGTATAAAATTTTATATTTTAGCCTACCCTGAAGCTCTGTGTATTATGAGAAATCTCATGGGAATAGATTCTTAAGAATTTACCAACATGCATATCAATACAACAGAGTTGAACAAAAGAATGAATACAGATTTATCTTTCTTGATCTTGAATGCACCATGAGTCATACATTTTGTCCATCCAATGTCAGAATGGTTTGCTCAGAAAAAGACAATAAAATAAGAAAGTACTAAGAGGTTTGGGCAATTGCAAAGATTCTACATTCCATCAACAAAAAGAATTCTGTGTTCCATTAACTGGAAAATTGAATATTGCATATTGTGGCTCATTTAAATAATATATAAGCATATCTGTATTGCATAATTTTATTCAGAAATATGATTCTGGCAGTGTTTTTCCAAAAGCTAGCTCAATGCTATTAATTAGTTTATAGTTATTAATTGGTTGCCTTTTCAACGAAATTCAAAGTCAATGAGAGTTTAAGAATTAAGTTAATGTATGTACCTAAATAAAGATAAGTAACTAATGATTTAACTCCCAATGGATCAATTCATAATTTCTGATTTTTAACAACAATAATAATATCATCAATCTGATATAAATATAAACACTTTCCATATATATAGATATCATCATCATTATCAACCATTATCAATCCACTGCAGGATGAAGGTCTCTTCAAGTTTAATCTATCTTCTCCAATCTTTAACTTCTCTTCTCCACATCACCCCTACACATTTTCTTATTTCATCCATCCATCTTACATGTGGTCTCCTTCTGGGTCTTTTACAATCTCTTGGAATCCAGTTTAAAATTTCAATTGCCCATCTATTATCATCTCTTCTAGCAATATGTCCAGCCCAACTCCACTTCAATCTTTTAATTTTTTCAATGAGGTCAGTAACACCTGTTTGTTCTCTTACCCATACATTGCGTTTTCGATCTCTTCTTGCTACTCCCAACATACATCTCTCCGTACTTCTTTGAGTGGTCTGAAGTCTCTGTATTGATCTTCTATTAAGTGTCCAAGTCTCAGATCCATAAGTAAGAACTGGTAAAACACATTTGTTAAAAACCTTTATTTTCAAACACATAGGCATATTTCCTTTTAATATCAAGTTATTTCTACCAAAAGCACTCCAACCAAGTTTAATTCTATGATTAATTTCCTCTATTATGTTTCCATCTGTATTAATAATCTGACCAAGGTATTTGTAACTCTTAACTTCTTCTAATTCATCATAATCAATCTTTATTTTCATATTTTGAGCAAATCGATTAAACATTACTTTAGTCTTTTTAACATTTATCTTTAGTCCTACTTTCATCTGATAACTCCTGCAACATTTCCTGCAGCTCGGAAGCATTATTTGCAAAAACAACTACATCATCTGCGAAATCTAAATGACTTAAATAATCTCCATTTACTTTCACTCCTTTAGTTTCCCATTT
Source organism: Epiperipatus broadwayi (assembly GCA_028023455.1). NCBI lineage: Eukaryota > Metazoa > Onychophora > Udeonychophora > Euonychophora > Peripatidae > Epiperipatus > Epiperipatus broadwayi. Next base: position 762,485 of record JAQFVV010006356.1, on the reverse strand, counting down.
TAATCCACAAATTACTTCTTGCAGCACTGCTGTAAAAAGTTTTGGAGATATGGAGTCACCTTGTCTTACACCTTTCTCAATGTTGACTTTCCCAGTATCATTATGTAATCTAATTGTTGCTGTTGCATTTTTATAAATCTTCTTTAAAATATGACAATATCCTGGATCTATACCTTGATGATCCAATGCTTTAATCACTGAAGAAATGTTTATAGAATCAAATGCCTTTTCATAATCTACAAATCCAAAACATAATGACAACTCATATTCATTTGTCCTTTCTATAACTTCTCTCAATACTTGAATATGATCTACTGTACTAAAACCACTTTTAAATCCAGCTTGTTCTCTTGGTTGGTGAAAATACAAGGTTCTCTGTAGACGAGTTGTAATTATCTTGGTAAAAATTTTATATAAAACTGATAAAAGGCTGATAGGTCTGTAATTTCTAATATCTTCTTTATCACCTTTTTTAAATATTAATATTATTACTGCATTCTTCCAATCATCCGGTACATCTTTATCATTTAGACATTTGGTATATAACTTTGCTAATATTTTTTCTGTTTCTTCACCTGCTTCTTTTAATATATCAATTATAATTCCATCATTACCTGGAGCCTTTCCTTTTTTCATACATTTAATTGCATTTCTCACTTCTTCATTTAAAATTCTGGGCAATTCAGAAGATGTAATAGATATAGGAGGTACTTGTTCTTTATTACAATATAATTCTTGATAAAAATCTTCTACCAATTTCATAATGTCATCCATCTTTTTAGTAATAATTCCATCTTTTTTCCTTATTGCAGATATAAATTTCATACCAATACCAAAATGTTGTTTTACATTCTACAGCTTTTCTTGCTAGTTCACAGTTATACTTTCTTATATATATATATATATATTGTAACGAGCACAGACGTTCGTTACATTGTTGTTTTTTTTTTATTTATTAAACATGAAAGTAAATTAAAAAGTTCGCATTTAAAAATTTTCTTTTAGAATTAAAAATTGAAATTAAATATCATCTTAAACTCGTATATATTAAATCGCACAGATAAAAAAAAATTATTAAAATAAAACTGTATTAAAAATAGAAAAGGTATTTTAAAAACAAAAACTTAAAAAGATTTAGAGATAAAAATATATATTTGATTTGGAAAACAGATTAATTAATCAGAAATGGAAATGATTGTTAATTAGTTAAATGTAAACCAGCCTTGGGCATTTAAATGTAAAAACATCAGTCAGATAGGAAAACAATAGAAACTTTTAGCAAATGAAATAAATCCATTGGGAAATCGGACCTCAACGAAAAGGATCATCGCATCGATGACGTAATGTAAATGCAATCCTTCAAATGAATATAAAAGGACAAGGTTGAAAATTATTAGTGATTGATTATTGATTATTACGATGTGACTATATGTATTAGTACGGAGTTGAGGTGAAGGAATTGACAGACGCACGGTCAATTCTTTCAGCTGTTAAAGAAAAGAGAAATGAACTATCGTTTCCTACATTGAGGACCAATTGAACTAAAAAACCTCCGAATGAATAAATAAAACAACGGCTAAATGGATACCAATCTTTTGAGGACGGCGTGGGAATTCCCGTTCAAACTTACAAACGACAGATAAAGATGAACTGTTTAAAACCGTAAGAACTTTACAATTAATGAACATTAAATTAAAAACTTTTCGTATTTAAAATAATTGCATTAGTTTCCTATCTGACTAAAGTAGTTAAAATGTTATTTGATGTATTTTTTTATTTATTTGTGTAAAATCATTTCCATTTATTTAACTTTGTTCTTTAAGTTTATTTATGATTTCTGTTTTCCGATGAATTAAAATATATCAATGTTAAACTTAAGTCGGGCGTGAATGGCTGTATAGATTTGTAAAGTTATATTAGGGGAGGGTAATCTTAGGTTATTTGTTTCGTGGTTAAATTGGGTCAATGGATTGGATATATTGGTGTGATTAGTAGATGTAATATTGATTCGCTACGGGCAGAATCGCTTCATACGCCGCACACTTCCGTTTGCCTATGGAAGGAATTATAAGTCGGATACCGCAGTTCCTTTCTATGGAGTTTTTTGTTTTATTGCTCTTCTTTGCAGATAGATGTAATATTCCTATCTCATAAGAGGCAATTTCTTCTCTTAACCTTTTGTGCTGCCGTATTTTATTACATTGAATACATCGATATATCAGATGAATTGATGCCAGTTTGACTACGAATTTTAGTCTAAGGTTAAATAGGGATAGAATGTTTATTTTCAAAAGCAAATTTATCTGGTCTATTCATACTCGACCCTAAATAAAAATGCATTAAATTTAAGTTGTTTATAGACGCTTGCATGGATTGTTTATTGGTTAACTATGTTTTGCGTTTCCATATTTGATCAAAATATATAGACATTCGATAAATAATGATACCTTACGGTGAGTATCTAAAATGTATTTATTCGGATGTCTTTTAAATTATTGGTGACAATGCAAGTATCTTATGGTGAATACTAATGGGTTACGTATAAATTTCCCTCCGCAATTGTCAGTAATCAATAATTTTGTATTTTGATCGTTTATGTTTATTTTGAAATGTTTTTGACCGTGGAATCTATGTAACCGATCTATATTCAACATTATAAACAAGCTTTCATAAATTTATCTGTGCGAACTTAATTAAAATGTAAAATTAGAATATAATAGTAATTAAATGTAAATTAAAGTCAAAAATCAAAGTTAAAAATAATGTTAAATGTTAAAATGTAAAACTAATACTAAAATAATTTTAAATCTTATATATATGTGCATAAATAAATGTTTGTATGTTAATTACTGGCAGTGGCTTATTTTATTTATTTTTTAATGTTGAAATCTAATTAGATAAGATATGATATTATTAAATCTCTGCTACTCCCTGAGCTAGTGACATGGGCTAACGACCGGAACCAAAATAAAAAAAAAAAAAAATTTTTTTTTTTGACTTACGTATCTGCCTACTTTATAAATTTTTCTAGGTTCAAATGCCTAGATGGCGCCCCGTAGTGCAGTTTACGTGAAGTCGTATTCTCCGGATCATTACAACTGGCGCCCAATGTTACTTAAAAAAAAAATGATCAAAAAAAAAATATTTTACTTAGGGTTAGTAATTAGGGTACACGATTGACGAAGACATTTACAAAACATCCGGTTAATAATTTTACAAAAAGACTATATACAAAAAGAAAAAGAAAATGTTGACTATCACTTACCTAAGGACCATTTACGTTATACCCCTCCCCACAAGAGTACTATTTTATTTTATACATTTTATTTTTACACACGGCATGACAAGCAAGTTATTTTATAAATTATTTATTTAAGAAGGTTGCATTGAAGTAAATATATTTTGAAAGATAATGGATTTATACGTGTATATTTGCAGCACAATTATAAATACCACCAACTTATTTATGACTGATTAAAATGCTTAAATAGGATTACACTGAAGTAAATTCCCAACAGTATTCATCGTAAGGTACCACATTTCGATCATAAACTTATGTGGCTTAAATTTAATGCATTTTTATTTAGGGTCGAGTATGAATAGACCAGATAAATTTGCTTTTGAAAATAAACATTCTATCCCTATTTAGACTAAAATTCATAGTCAAACTGGCATCAATTCATCTGATATATCGATGTATTCAATGTAATAAAATACGGCAGCACAAAAGGTTAAGGGAAGAAATTGCCTCTTATGAGATAGGAATATTACATCTATCTGCAAAGAAGAGCAATAAAACAAAAAACTCCATAGAAAGGAACTGCGGTATCCGACTTATAATTCCTTCCATAGGCAAATGGAAGTGTGCGGCATATGAAGCGATTCTGCCCGTAGCGAATCAATATTACATCTACTAATCACACCAATATATCCAATCCATTGACCCAATTTAACCACGAAACAAATAACCTAAGATTACCCTCCCCTAATATAACTTTACAAATCTATACAGCCATTCACGCCCGACTTAAGTTTAACATTGATATATTTTAATTCATCGGAAAACAGAAATCATAAATAAACTTAAAGAACAAAATTAAATAAATGGAAATGATTTTACACAAATAAATAAAAAATACATCAAATAACATTTTAACTACTTTAGTCAGATAGGAAACTAATGCAATTATTTTAAATACGAAAAGTTTTTAATTTAATGTTCATTAATTGTAAAGTTCTTACGGTTTTAAACAGTTCATCTTTATCTGTCGTTTGTAAGTTTGAACGGGAATTCCCACGCCATCCTCAAAAGATTGGTATCCATTTAGCCATTGTTTTATTTATTCATTCGGAGGTTTTTTAGTTCAATTGGTCCTCAATGTAGAAAATGATAGTTCATTTCTCTTTTCTTTAACAGCTGAAAGAATTGACCGTGCGTCTGTCAATTCCTTCACCTCAACTCCGTACTAATACAGATAGTCACATCGTAATAATCAATAATCAATCCTAATAATTTTCAACCTTGTCCTTTTATATTCATTTGAAGGATTGCATTTACATTACGTCATCGATGCGATGATCCTTTTCGTTGAGGTCCGATTTCCCAATGGATTTATTTCATTTGCTAAAAGTTTCTATTGTTTTCCTATCTGACTGATGTTTTTACATTTAAATGCCCAAGGCTGGTTTACATTTAACTAATTAACAATCATTTCCATTTCTGATTAATTAATCTGTTTTCCAAATCAAATATATATTTTTATCTCTAAATCTTTTTAAGTTTTTGTTTTTAAAATACCTTTTCTATTTTTAATACAGTTTTATTTTAATAATTTTTTTTTATCTGTGCGATTTAATATATACGAGTTTAAGATGATATTTAATTTCACTTTTTAATTCTAAAAGAAAATTTTTAAATGCGAACTTTTTAATTTACTGTCATGTTTAATAAATAAAAAAACAACAACAATGTAACGAACGTCTGTGCTCGTTACAATATATATATCACATGATAACAGATGCAAAAACATTTAAAGCTGTGAATCTTTAATCATTGCTAATGCAACCTTTATATGTAAAATGCAATTTTATCTTTCACTAATAGATTAAGAGTTTTAAATTATTAGATGTTTAAATAAACTCCAATTAAACAGACAAATTTAATCAGTTTTGAAAGCAGACTAATAAGTAGTCATTATAAGTCTTTCCTACCCCACTGATACTATGTACAGTTTGTATAATAAATCTGATTTTTCTCAAAGCTAGATGGGTCTTTAATGTAAATAACATAATGGCAGCTAATATATATCTATACCAAGAATGTTCAACTTATTATCATGGTAATCCCAATAGATGGATACCATTTCTTACTTTGTCAAAGATGTTACACAAAAGTTAGCACATTGTATACAGCAAATTCAGATTTCTATATTTCTTGAAATTAAAATAAATTCCATAAACAGGATATATAAATATTAAAATGCTTAGAAATGTCAGCTGGACAATAGAAAAGTTAATACAAGTACAATCATTTTAGTGTCTTTTTTGCTAAAAACATTAAGAATATGAAATGAATAACATCTTATTTATTTCATTGTCAGCCATGTGGCAGTAAGCCAGTGTTATTGCAAGGTTGCTAATAATATAATATTCAAAAGTTTGAAGGAAAAAATATATAAAATAACATAAATACATTTAAATGTAATAATAATAGACATATTCAAATGTTAGAATAAATTATTAAATGTCATATTTTAAAATATTAATAAATATGTAATCGATTTGTTAAAAGAATTTAAATGCAAGAAAAACTGATAAATTATATCCAACTATGTTAAAAGTTTCAATTATCAAAAATTAAAAGAATGTATGAATGTATTCAATAGTGTTTAAAAAAGTAGATTTTAAATAGTTAATAAAAAAAAAAAAAGATTAAGCCTGCTTTAAGATATGAGATTAAAAAACAAGGAAAAAATTTAGGCAATTTAATAATTACTATATTTTGAAACAAATCAATTAAATAAAAAATATTCTAATTAAAATAAAATGAAGGTATAAAGGTGTTTAAAATAAGAGATTATTAAATGTGTAAAAAACAAAATCAAAAATATTAAAAATAAAAGGTAATATATATTCTAACCTAATAAAAGATGACTTCATTTCTATGAAATCACTTTGGAAGCCCAAAACGCTTCCGTATAAAAAGGGTAAGAGAATTCGGAAGCCTAAACGCTTCCGTATAGGACGGGTTGCAAACCCGTATTTTACCTAATATAGCTCGACATTTGGTTAGTTATAATAATTCAGCTACAGCGATATGCAGTTCAGTCAGAGATAGAATTAAAAAAAATTATCATTAATAAAATAAATTAAAAAAAAAAAAAACTTACATTCTTTCTCTATCTAAAACACATTCTCTGAGCTGTAAGTTCTTGCACTGTTTGACAATGATGATGATGATTTCATGTCATTGTTAATATTACTGACTAAAACAAAACATTCATTAATTTGCCAATATGATCTCAGTATTTTATTATTATACAATCAGAAGTTTCAATCTCTTAATCCATGCCACGCTTGTAATATTGATCATAATTAATCACTCCTTAATTTAAGAGCACTTATAATAATAATGAGACTAATCTCAGGGTTCTCTGTTATATTTAATAAAATGCTCGGCAGTATTGTGTTGTCGCATATGACTGACATTCTGGTCGGCTATAGGAAACATTTACCTTATTAAATTTCAGGTGTCTTCATCCCCACATCAACTATTATAATATTTAACGAGATGATAACCATATTCAATAACAACGCATAATTTTGAATAATACAGCCCTTTTATCCAGAATCTCAGTAGGAATGATGAAAAGACAAGGGTGCTTTTGTGTCCTTCCATCATCCATGACAACACAATAATTTAACTAAGACTTATTACTTAGACACTTCACTTAAATGTGTAAGAAACAATGTGCAACCAAAGCTAATAGTTTGGGAATAAAGTGATTTTACACACACATAAAATAAAATGTCTTGGTCTGAAGTTTTCAATCCCACAAATAATTCTTATTAAATTAAAATATAATGAAATATTCTGATCTGCTTACAATTGTCTATCTGGTGTATTGTATTTTAAGAGTTCATAAATGATTTCGGACTCAAGAAAAGTATTGCAAGTATTATGCAAATACACTTTTATTTAGCACACAAGAAAAATGACTCAAAACAACTGGTAACAAGACTATAATTTATTATTAAATTTTAACAAGATTCTAATTTATTATTACAGTTTAACAAAACTATCCTTTATGATTAACATAATAAACAAACATATACAATTTATTCATTCCCATATGGATAAAACAAAATATAATTAACATTAATTCGTCTATACTTTTAGACCTGGATTCGAACTACTTCTTCATCTTTTTACATTTATGCAATTTGAATACACACAAAAAAAAATAATACATTTTATTATTGATACATCAACTCATCCATTTAATGTATCTTATGTGAACGGCTGCTTAACTTTATTAACTAACTATTTGTTTTAAAATAAAAACAATCTGATTCTAGGCAATACGTACAAACGATTTTTATTATCATATCTTTAATTAAATGATAGTTTTTATTTAGATAACTTATTATAATTTATGGGTTATTTATCAGAAGTTACACTTATTAATTTAATATTTACCTTAATAACAACTGAAGTTGTTATACACATTGTATTTGAATACACACAAAAAAAAATAATACATTTTATTATTGATACATCAACTCATCCATTTAATGTATCTTATGTGAACGGCTGCTTAACTTTATTAACTAACTATTTGTTTTAAAATAAAAACAATCTGATTCTAGGCAATACGTACAAACGATTTTTATTATCATATCTTTAATTAAATGATAGTTTTTATTTAGATAACTTATTATAATTTATGGGTTATTTATCAGAAGTTACACTTATTATTTTAATATTTACCTTAATAACAACTGAAGTTGTTATACACATTGTATTCCTCAGTATAAGTTATATTGTGAGTGCTACTTAATCATTAACCTGAATTAAACCTAGTATTTGAATCCTCCATTGGCAAATAAAATTTTTAAATCACGCAATTTTAAACTTACTCTCTCCATTGACTTACGTGTGGATTACCAGCACTATTCCGCCGCACAATCCAGACATTGATCATATATACTAGCACGCTATTTTTACTAAATGGATCTTGAGGAATTAACCTTCAATATACCCGTTATCTTGCCATAACTTTCTAAACAAAACACAATATTCAACACCTTCCGTGGTGGAATTATCTCTATTTTCTCATGAGGAATATGGAATAACACTGAAGGTCTGTAGAGTTAACTACTATATTAAAATAGTTTGGTGGGTTCTTGCCTCTTACTTGGGCATAATAGGAACACACACCAAATATAATCCTCTCCTGGGATTTTAACGAATGAAATACACTAAATACGATATAAATTACTGATCGTCCTAACTCTGAGAAGCGATCACTTGGGTTATAAACATACCCGAATACTAGATTTATCTATTCCCCTCATGGAAAATAAAGCTTTTGGGGAGATCATTTTCCATCCCACAAAATAAAGACATTACAATTATTACTTATGCGAATCTTAAGCATATACCAATGCTATATCGGGGCAAGACAAGCAAATACACTAATTACACTAAATTTATGTTCCGGGGTATACTTAGATCAACGTCTGAAATCAATGGATATCACAGAATTAACCATAATAATTTTCACCTTTGCCAAAGAAACATTCAACAAGTAATTGGTAGTATAGTATCTTGAACTAAATTAAGTGAATGCGTTAATAAAGAATAATTGGGAATAAGTTCCTCAATTAACATAGTATAAATTTGTTTCAAACTTTAAATAAGTAATATCCTGTATAGCACTTCTCTTTAATTACTTCTGATAATTTTAACTAGATATTTTACCTATTAAGTATCTAAATTTTTCTTCTTTTACGCATCTAACATATAAATTTATACCCATAATTGCATATCATAAGTAAACACATTTTATAAAAAAAATTTTTTTTTCCATGTCAAATATAAATTTAACCTAGAATAATTACATGAAAACATACCTTTATGATTACAAGGTCATTTAAATATTACTTGACTATACAGCCTTTCACCTGTTGATATAAAAAAAAATACACATAATTTTACAAATTAGTAAAAAAAATCATTACTTAACAAGTGCTTATTATCTCACTAGAAAAATGTTTTCCGTAGGGCAATTTATCTAGGTGAAGAACTTGATTCATTCGTAGTTCACGAAGCAAATTTAAAATAAGAAACACATTTTATTATTTCATTTATATAAAAGTTGCCTCCATTCTGGTGCAATTAATAAATTAGGCAAAGAAAACATAGCAGCGTTGGATGTTAATTCTTCTTTGAATTAACTGCTATAATTTTGGGGATCCAAGAAAACAATACATATTTTAACATGACAAATATTTGACGATAGACGATCACATATACAATTCTTTTCTTTTTACTATTGGCGATACGTATCATTTTTAGCTAGCTGGCTTATGAATAAAATAATGCACGAATTTTCCAAAATACTATTATTATAAGGACTGCAGCTGACTTACGTGGATATGAAGTTTTAACGACTCCAATTGATGTATAATATAACATATTATATTATGGTTATAATTAAGTCAATAATGTTTGTAGTTTTTATTCCTACTCTAGGAATTGTAATTTTTCTTTAATAAGGGATTCTCCGTAAAATGCACACATACAAATTTTCCGATATTTGCCTTGAGAAAATTTTATATTTTCTTTTTTTAAAAATATACAGGTGCATAAGTAAATATCCTTTATCATTAATATTATTTCTAGATAATTTTCAGTGAATAAAACATATTTTAACATGGGGAACTTATATTATTTTCAAAGCAGACAATTTCTTTTAGAAAGAGCGCGAAATGTTTCTCGTCAACTTTCTTTGGCTTTTATAATATTTCTTTTAATGATAATTCTTCTTTTATACCATGAAAAGATTATTAAATGAGGTAAAGTAAACAAATAATTGATTAGTTCCTGGAAATTACCTATATTACTTATTTTAAATATAATGACACTTTCTGTGATTGCTGTAGTTAATACGGTCATTCTGAACTTTAGCATAAGATAGTACATTTTTGCATATAAAAAGCTTTAAAATAGGTAGATGGCAACAGAAAACAGAATATCCTATCAAAAAGGATTAGCCACGCATGATATTATTAAAAATTTACTGGACTTATATTTATTTCTGCAATAAAAATAATAAAAAATTTGTTACCGAATTTCAGTACTGCTTCCTCCTTGTAAAAACTAATGTCAGACTAAACTTTCTTCAAAATTTGGCGGTCTTGTTTTAGCGACCTCTTACAGAAAAATAATCATTTAATTATACATAAATAAAAGAAAAGGAAAAAAAAAACTTATTACAGTTATATATTTCCATATGATTTAAATGAATTACAAAGTAATTTGACAAATAATGAAAAATAATAAATATACTTAATTAACAATGTTTATTAGTGATGTATAATTCTGTCTACATTATTATCTAAAATAATTTAAAAATTACCAGAAGTTATTGTGCTGTATGATAAGATACTCATCTACTCTCCCCCTCTACCCATCCAAAATCAATTACTGTTTATGATATGTGCTTTTATACTATATTGAATTGCTCTTATTGTTAATATTTTAATTAAATTATTCATGCTCTTCTTCAAAATGGCACTGGATTACCAAATTTATTAGTTATTTGCTTAAAACACGTTACAGTGAGTAAATAGCATACTTTATTAATCATTTAATATTATTATTATTTTATCTTTTTATTTTCTAAAAAGGATAGCATTGTTTTCCTGTGGAAACAATGCCAAATAAACCAAGTGTCAATAACACTAGGTTACATATATATATATATATATATATATATATATATATATATATATATATATATATATATATATATATATATATATATATATATATATATATATATCAGTTTTTATTGAAATTGAGGTGTCTGGATGTTTGCTTTACACAAGCTGCATTAGAATGAACAATTAGAAAAGAAAAGAACTGCTACCTGCCAGTATGTCTAATCTGAATCTCTGTGGAATATGACCCAAGTTGTTTTCAAAAGAATCTATAATCAAAATAAAAAAAACAATGCCTAAACTTCAAACTGCAAAGATAGAAATTTCATAAAGTACACTATAGCAACTTGTGTAAGAAAGGAACAGAATTACAAATGGAATCAATTAATGCAAGTTATTATAGAAGAAGTATTAGTCCACGAATATAGTCTTTGCAACAAATTGGAGAGAATTGAGCTGTAGAACATTTGTTCTGTAAATTTACAAAAAACTATTTAAACAGGTATTCTAACATAATAACCATTTTAAATTTTATTTTATAATGTCTTTCCTTCACATAAATTTCATTCTAACAAATTATATTTTATTATGAAACATTTAAAGTCAAGTGTTAAAAATAATGAGTGAAATACAATTATTAATATTATAAGTTAAAGGTTTGTTTTGAAATTCAATTGAGTTCATTTGTTTATAAATTAGCTCTCTTTTTGCTCAATATGAATTAGTCTTTACGTATGTTGAACTTATAAGATACTTGCAGTTGTTACATCACGTTTGAATAGTTAAGGCATTATATACCTATATGGTGGATTTATTCATAATTTGTTCTAAAAAATGTGTTCAGAGCTAAATGACTACTTAAGTTAATTAAGTAGTAGTAGATTTAAATTTAGGGATCAGTCTCAAAATATCCATCTCGGTAATTAAGTTTAGTTATTATTTAAATAAAAATTATGATCTAAAGTGGTCACTTCCTAGAATTATCTTGCTAAAAAACCTATATTGAATAAAATAATTCCATATGAGATATGTGTGTGTGATTAGGCTATAAAGTTTCTGATATAAATAAATGTATTGTATTCATGATGGTTTGCCATATGTAGGATTATATCCAGGGTGTAATAAAGGGAAGGAATTTACTTTAAGACAAATGTGCTCAATTATATTTTTACTATTTTTGTATTATAATATGTAATTGAAAGACGAATGTTTTAAAATAATTCAAAATAAACTTTGAATGCTTTAAAAATAATCTATTATTTTTCACTGTGCATGTGAATTAAAAGTTAATGATAGGAAAGAAATAACTTATTAAATCAATAATCAATTATAAAACAAATTTCACATAAATTCTTATGATATAGGCTGTAATGTCAGCAATAATTAGAAAAAAAAACCTTTATATATTATCTGACAATCATGAAATATAAATGAATTATGGTTGTGTTATTGTGGTCTGCATATTAATTCTATATCCATTTCATTGGGAGTTGCTTATATTTCACATGATTTAGCAACTTAACTAATAAAGAGGATGTGTAATTATCACCTATTAAAGACAACATTTTAAGTTTTATTAAAATTCATAAGTAAAGTATATGTGCTGTACATTTTCTGATGTTTAATATCAGGTTGCCTAAATCAATTAAATTAAAATAAATTTAAACATATATAAGTTGACTATTACACACCCATACACACATACATAAATAAATGTAATACTGCTCTAGACTAAATGTGTTTGCAAGCAATCATTAAGAACAATCCACACTTTGATAATCCCAATATCAATAACAATCAAGTCTCAAGCTATTGGCAAGGTAACTTCTCTTATCAATAAGAGTGGAATATATTGGACTTTAAGAGGTTGCCTTGACAACAATTTGAGATTGTTATTGATATTGGGATTGTCTAAGTTTTGGTTGATTTTAAGATATATATATATATATATATAAACATAAAAAGACTTATAAATCCAAGAAATAATATTATATTTCAACCAGAGGACTGGTGTTCTTTCTGATGAAAACCAATCCTCTGGTTGAAATATAATATTAATTCTAGGATTTATAAGTCTTTTTATGTTTTTATATGTATTTCCTTTGGTTAGTTTGTTATATATATGAAAAAACAAATACAAGTTAATCACGTAACCTGCTATCACTTGTTATTTATGTCCAAAAGATGGCGCTATACCAAAACCGCCGAACAAGTGTAAGATTTGTTTTACATAAACGAAAAAAGAGTCAGAAATTAACTACCTCTTTCATTTGCTCACCCCCAGATCATCTGATTTCAAGCTGGTTTGCTATCCTCTGTGGGGGATAGAGTATAGAAACTAGATCTAAAACACTGACTCTCAAGTGTTTATGCAAAACGTTTCTATCAGATTGCAAGCGTGAATTTTTCAGACCGGTAAAATCTTCAAACCCAGCCTAGCAAGCTAGATATTTATATGGGTCTGATCTCAGTTCAGAATCACCATATAATCAAAGTCTCTGCAATATATATCATTGCAAGAAAACTCTAAAGGTACATTTATGAAAAAACAAATACAAGTTAATCACGTAACCTGCTATCACTTGTTATTTATGTCCAAAAGATGGCGCTATACCAAAACCGCCGAACAAGTGTAAGATTTGTTTTACATAAACGAAAAAAGAGTCAGAAATTAACTACCTCTTTCATTTGCTCACCCCCAGATCAGCTGATTTGAAGCTGGTTTGCTATCCTCAGTGGGGGATAGAGTATAGAAACTAGATCTAAAACACTGACTCTCAAGTGTTTATGCAAAACGTTTCTATCAGATTGCAAGCGTGAATTTTTCAGACCGGTAAAGTCTTCAAACCCAGCCTAGCAAGCTAGATATTTATATGGGTCTGATCTCAGTTCAGAATCACCATATAATCAAAGTCTCTGCAATATATATCATTGCAAGAAAACTCTAAAGGTACATTTATGAAAAAACAAATACAAGTTAATAACGTAACCTGCTATCACTTGTTATTTATGTCCAAAAGATGGCGCTATACCAAAACCGCCGAACAAGTGTAAGATTTGTTTTACATAAACGAAAAAAGAGTCAGAAATTAACTACCTCTTTCATTTGCTCACCCCCAGATCAGCTGATTTCAAGCTGGTTTGCTATCCTCAGTGGGGGATAGAGTATAGAAACTAGATCTAAAACACTGACTCTCAAGTGTTTATGCAAAACGTTTCTATCAGATTGCAAGCGTGAATTTTTCAGACCGGTAAAGTCTTCAAACCCAGCCTAGCAAGCTAGATATTTATATGGGTCTGATCTCAGTTCAGAATCACCATATAATCAAAGTCTCTGCAATATATATCATTGCAAGAAAACTCTAAAGGTACATTGATGAAAAAACAAATACAAGTTAATCACGTAACCTGCTATCACTTGTTATTTATGTCCAAAAGATGGCGCTATACCAAAACCGCCGAACAAGTGTAAGATTTGTTTTACATAAACGAAAAAAGAGTCAGAAATTAACTACCTCTTTCATTTGCTCACCCCCAGATCAGCTGATTTCAAGCTGGTTTGCTATCCTCAGTGGGGGATAGAGTATAGAAACTAGATCTAAAACACTGACTCTCAATTTTTTATGCAAAACGTTTCTATCAGATTGCAAGCGTGAATTTTTCAGACTGGTAAAGTCTTCAAACCTAGCCTAGCAAGCTAGATATTTATATGGGTCTGATCTCAGTTCAGAATCACCATATAATCAAAGTCTCTGCAATATATATCATTGCAAGAAAACTCTAAAGGTACATTTATGAAAAAACAAATACAAGTTAATCACGTAACCTGCTATCACTTGTTATTTATGTCCAAAAGATGGCGCTATACCAAAACCACCGAACAAGTGTAAGATTTGTTTTACATAAACGAAAAAAGAGTCAGAAATTAACTATCTCTTTCATTTGCTCACCCCCAGATCAGCTGATTTCAAGCTGGTTTGCTATCCTCAGTGGGGGATAGAGTATAGAAACTAGATCTAAAACACTGACTCTCAAGTGTTTATGCAAAACGTTTCTATCAGATTGCAAGCGTGAATTTTTCAGACCGGTAAAGTCTTCAAACCCAGCCTAGCAAGCTAGATATTTATATGGGTCTGATCTCAGTTCAGAATCACCATATAATCAAAGTCTCTGCAATATATATCATTGCAAGAAAACTCTAAAGGTACATTTATGAAAAAACAAATACAAGTTAATCACGTAACCTGCTATCACTTGTTATTTATGTCCAAAAGATGGCGCTATACCAAAACCGCCGAACAAGTGTAAGATTTGTTTTACATAAACGAAAAAAGAGTCAGAAATTAACTACCTCTTTCATTTGCTCACCCCCAGATCAGCTGATTTCAAGCTGGTTTGCTATCCTCAGTGGGGGGATAGAGTATAGAAACTAGATCTAAAACACTGACTCTCAAGTGTTTATGCAAAACGTTTCAGATCAGATTGCAAGCGTGAATTTTTTTCCGATCTCTTCAAACCCAGCCTAGCAAACTAGATATTTATATGGGTCTGATCTCAGTTCAGAATCACCATATAATCAAAGTCTCTGCAATATATATCATTGCAAGAAAACTCTAAAGGTACATTTATGAAAAAAACAAATACAAGTTAATCACGTAACCTGCTATCACTTGTTATTTATGTCCAAAAGATGGCGCTATACCAAAACCGCCGAACACGTGTAAGATTTGTTTTACATAAACGAAAAAAGAGTCAGAAATTAACTACCTCTTTCATTTGCTCACCCCCAGATCAGCTGATTTCAAGCTGGTTTGCTATCCTCATTGGGGGATAGAGTATAGAAACTAGATCTAAAACACTGACTCTCAAGTGTTTATGCAAAACGTTTCTATCAGATTGCAAGCGTGAATTTTTCAGACCGTAAAGTCTTCAAACCCAGCCTAGCAAGCTAGATATTTATATGGGTCTGATCTCAGTTCAGAATCACCATATAATCAAAGTCTCTGCAATATATATCATTGCAAGAAAACTCTAAAGGTACATTTATGAAAAAACAAATACAAGTTAATCACGTAACCTGCTATCACTTGTTATTTATGTCCAAAAGATGGCTATACCAAAACCGCCGAACAAGTGTAAGATTTGTTTTACATAAACGAAAAAAGAGTCAGAAATTAACTACCTCTTTCATTTGCTCACCCCCCAGATCAGCTGATTTCAAGCTGGTTTGCTATCCTCAGTGGGGGATAGAGTATAGAAACTAGATCTAAAACACTGACTCTCAAGTGTTTATGCAAAACGTTTCTATCAGATTGCAAGCGTGAATTTTTCATACCGGTAAAGTCTTCAAACCCAGCCTAGCAAGCTAGATATTTATATGGGTCTGATCTCAGTTCAGAATCACCATATAATCAAAGTCTCTGCAATATATATCATTGCAAGAAAACTCTAAAGGTACATTTATGAAAAAACAAATACAAGTTAATCACGTAACCTGCTATCACTTGTTATTTATGTCCAAAAGATGGCGCTATACCAAAACCGCCGAAGAAGTGTAAGATTTGTTTTACATAAACGAAAAAAGAGTCAGAAATTAACTACCTCTTTCATTTGCTCACCCCCAGATCAACTGATTTCAAGCTGGTTTGCTATCCTCAGTGGGGCATAGAGTATAGAAACTAGATCTAAAACACTGACTCTCAAGTGTTTATGCAAAACGTTTCTATCAGATTGCAAGCATGAATTTTTCAGACCGGTAAAGTCTTCAAACCCAGCCTAGCAAGCTAGATATTTATATGGGTCTGATCTCAGTTCAGAATCACCATATAATCAAAGTCTCTTAAATATATATCATTGCAAGAAAACTCTAAAGGTACATTTATGAAAAAACAAATACAAGTTAATCACATAACCTGCTATCACTTGTTATTTATGTCCAAAAGATGGCGCTATACCAAAACCGCCGAACAAGTGTAAGATTTGTTTTACATAAATGAAAAAAGAGTCAGAAATTAACTACCTCTTTCATTTGCTCACCCCCAGATCAGCTGATTTCAAGCTGGTTTGCTATCCTAAGTGGGGGATAGAGTATAGAAACTAGATCTAAAACACTGACTCTCAAGTGTTTATGCAAAACGTTTCTATCAGATTGCAAGCGTGAATTTTTCAGACCGGTAAAGTCTTCAAACCCAGCCTAGCAATCTAGATATTTATATGGGTCAGATCTCAGTTCAGAATCACCATATAATCAAAGTCTCTGCAATATATATCATTGCAAGAAAACTCTAAAGGTACATTTATGAAAAAACAAATACAAGTTAATCACATAACCTGCTATCACTTGTTATTTATGTCCAAAAGATGGCGCTATACCAAAACCGCCGAACAAGTGTAAGATTTGTTTTACATAAACGAAAAAAGAGTCAGAAATTAACTACCTCTTTCATTTGCTCACCCCCAGATCAGCTGATTTCAAGCTGGTTTGCTATCCTCAGTGGGGGATAGAGTATAGAAACTAGATCTAAAACACTGACTCTCAAGTGTTTATGCAAAACGTTTCTATCAGATTGCAAGCGTGAATTTTTCAGACCGGTAAAGTCTTCAAACCCATCCTAGCAAGCTAGATATTTATATGGGTCTGATCTCAGTTCAGAATCACCATATAATCAAAGCCTCTGCAATATATATCATTGCAAGAAAACTCTAAAGGTACATTTATGAAAAAACAAATACAAGTTAATCACGTAACCTGCTATCACTTGTTATTTATGTCCAAAAGATGGCGCTATACCAAAACCGCCGAACAAGTGTAAGATTTGTTTTACATAAACGAAAAAAGAGTCAGTAAACTCTTTCTGACTCTTTTTTCGTTTATGTAAAACAAATCTTACACTTGTTCGGCGGTTTTGGTATAGCGCCATCTTTTGGACATAAATAACAAGTGATAGCAGGTTATGTGATTAACTTGTATTTGTTTTTTCATAAATGTACCTTTAGAGTTTTCTTGCAATGATATATATTGCAGAGGCTTTGATTATATGGTGATTCTGAACTGAGATCAGACCCATATAAATATCTAGCTTAATAGGATGGGTTTGAAGACTTTACCGGTCTGAAAAATTCACGCTTGCAATCTGATAGAAACGTTTTGCATAAACACTTGAGAGTCAGTGTTTTAGATCTAGTTTCTATACTCTATCCCCCACTGAGGATAGCAAACCAGCTTGAAATCAGCTGATCTGGGGGTGAGCAAATGAAAGAGGTAGTTAATTTCTGACTCTTTTTTCGTTTATGTAAAACAAATCTTACACTTGTTCGGCGATTTTGGTATAGCGCCATCTTTTGGACATAAATAACAAGTGATAGCAGGTTACGTGATTAACTTGTATTTGTTTTTTCATAAATGTACCTTTAGAGTTTTCTTGCAATGATATATATTGCAGAGACTTTGATTATATGGTGATTCCGAACTGAGATCAGACCCATATAAATATCTAGCTTGCTAGGCTGGGTTTGAAGACTTTACCGGTCTGAAAAATTCACGCTTGCAATCTGATAGAAACGTTTTGCATAAACACTTGAGAGTCAGTGTTTTTGATCTAGTTTCTATACTCTATCCCCCACTGAGGATAGCAAACCAGCTCGAAATCAGCTGATCTGGGGGTGAGCAAATGAAAGAGGTAGTTAATTTCTGACTCTTTTTTCATTTATGTAAAACAAATCTTACACTTGTTCGGAGGTTTTGGTATAGCGCCATCTTTTGGACATAAATAACAAGTGATAGCAGGTTACGTGATTAACTTGTATTTGTTTTTTCATAAATGTACCTTTAGAGTTTTCTTGCAATGATATATATTGCAGAGACTTTGATTATATGGTGATTCTGAACTGAGATCAGACCCATATAAATATCTAGCTTGCTAGGCTGGGTTTGAAGACTTTACCGGTCTGAAAAATTCACGCTTGCAATCTGATAGAAACGTTTTGCATAAACACTTGAGAGTCAGTGTTTTAGATCTAGTTTCTATACTCTATCCCCCACTGAGGATAGCAAACCAGCTTGAAATCAGCTGATCTGGGGGTGAGCAATTGAAAGAGGTAGTTAATTTCTGACTCTTTTTTCATTTATGTAAAACAAATCTTACACTTGTTCGGCGGTTTTGGTATAGCGCCATCTTTTGGACATAAATAACAAGTGATAGCAGGTTACGTGATTAACTTGTATTTGTTTTTTCATAAATGTACCTTTAGAGTTTTCTTGCAATGATATATATTGCAGAGACTTTGATTATATGGTGATTCTGAACTGAGATCAGACCCATATAAATATCTAGCTTGCTAGGCTGGGTTTGAAGACTTTACCGGTCTGAAAAATTCACGCTTGCAATCTGATAGAAACGTTTTGCATAAACACTTGAGAGTCAGTGTTTTAGATCTAGTTTCTATACTCTATCCCCCACTGAGGATAGCAAACCAGCTTGAAATCAGCTGATCTGGGGGTGAGCAAATGAAAGAGGTAGTTGATTTCTGACTCTTTTTTCGTTTATGTAAAACAAATCTTACACTTGTTTGGCGGTTTTGGTATAGTGCCATCTTTTGGACATAAATAACAAGTGATAGCAGGTTACGTGATTAACTTGTATTTGTTTTTTCATAAATGTACCTTTAGAGTTTTCTTGCAATGATATATATTGCAGAGACTTTGATTATATGGTGATTCTGAACTGAGATCAGACCCATATAAATATCTAGCTTGCTAGGCTGGGTTTGAAGACTTTTACCGGTCTGAAAAATTCACGCTTGCAATCTGATAGAAACGTTTTGCATAAACACTTGAGAGTCAGTGTTTTAGATCTAGTTTCTATACTCTATCCCCCACTGAGGATAGCAAACCAGCTTGAAATCAGCTGATCTGGGGGTGAGCAAATGAAAGAGGTAGTTAATTTCTGACTCTTTTTTCGTTTATGTAAAACAAATCTTACACTTGTTCGGCGGTTTTGGTATAGCGCCATCTTTTGGACATAAATAACAAGTGATAGCAGGTTACGTGATTAACTTGTATTTGTTTTTTCATAAATGTAACTTTAGAGTTTTCTTGCAATGATATATATTGCAGAGACTTTGATTATATGGTGATTCTGAACTGAGATCAGACCCATATAAATATCTAGCTTGCTAGGCTGGGTTTGAAGACTTTACCGGTCTGAAAAATTCACGCTTGCAATCTGATAGAAACGTTTTGCATAAACACTTGACAGTCAGTGTTTTAGATCTAGTTTCTATACTCTATCCCCCACTGAGGATAGCAAACCAGCTTGAAATCAGCTGATCTGGGGGTGAGCAAATGAAAGAGGTAGTTAATTTCTGACTCTTTTTTCGTTTATGTAAAACAAATCTCACACTTGTTCGGCGGTTTTGGTATAGCGCCATCTTTTGGACATATATATATATATACAAACCATTATACAATTACAAATATCCAGTAACGCCCTCTTTTTAAAGATCTATATCTCAATAATAGCAAACCTTAAAATGATACCATTTTATCATTTTAAGGTTTGCTATTATTGAGATATAGATCTTTAAACAGAGGGCATTACTGGATATTTGTAATTGTATAATGGTTTGTATATTTTCTATTATTATTTCAGTTAGTGTTATTGTAACTTTCTTGTCATATATATATATATATATATATATATATATAATAAATAAAGTTTGATATCTGTATTCGTTTCACAATATATGTAATATAAAATCAATATATATATCAAAATACAGTACAATTTATATAAATTATATTCTTTTAGAAGTACTTTCGACTATACACTTTGTAGTCTTTATCAACTATATAACGTTGAATAATCAAAACGAGACAACCCTTAACAATACCCATAGTTCAATTCAGATTTCCCACAGTTCTGTTATCTTAACATTTGATGACTGGTGATTCATTAACATTTGACGATTTCTTGAAATCAACATAGCCTCTTTTATTTTACGTTTATTATGACAACGTTCAATTTGAATAATTTTCATATTTTTATAATCAAATTTAAATCCATATTGACAAGATTTATTATGATCAAATATAACAGATGATGAAGGTTTATTTACATCTGTTCCATATTGATTCTCTTTTTTGAATTCTATTATATAAAAGCATATGTTCTTTTATTCTCTTCTCAAATGTACACTTAGATTCACCAATGTATTGTACGCCGCATCCACATATCAATCTATATATAATAGAATTTTGATTAAACTTTGAATTTTGAATTTTAGAATTATTAAGCAATCTATTTATGTTATTTGTAGAGAAAAAAGCAATATGACACAAACCATTATAAATTTTCCTAATAAACTTGACCTGCTCATCTGATATAAATGGCATTGAAATCCATTTCATTTTGATATTTTTATTTCTAATTTTATTATAGTGTTGATTTCTTTTAATTCCTTTAATAATATTAGCAATTGCATTTTTATAATAACCAATTTTCAACAAGTCATTAACAAATAAATGTACATTTTTAATTTTATCACTAGAATATTTGCATAATTTTTCATTTCGAAATACGAATGATTTCAATCCAGACAGCTTATGACACATAGGTACATGTGATTCATAACCAATTGAAACTAGAGGTTTTATTCCATATGAATCACATGTACCTATGTGTCATAAGCTGTCTGGATTGAAATCATTCTTATTTCGATATGAAAAATTATGCAAATATTCTTGTGATAAAATTAAAAATGTACATTTATTTGTTAATGACTTGTTGAAAATTGGTTATTATAAAAATGCAATTGCTAATATTATTAAAGGATTTAAATGAAATCAACACTATAATAAAATTAAAAATAAAAATATCAAAATGAAATGGACTTCAATGCCATTTATATCAGATGAGCAGGTCAAGTTTATTAGGAAAATTTATAATGGTTTGTGTCATATTGCTTTTTTCTCTACAAATAACATAAATAGATTGCTTAATAATTCTAAAATTCAAAATTCAAAGTTTAATCAAAATTCTATTATATATAGATTGATATGTGGATGTGGCGTACAATACATTGGTGAATTTAAGTGTACATTTGAGAAGAGAATAAAAGAACATATGCTTTTATATAAAAGAATTCAAAAAGAGAATCAATATGGAACAGATGTAAATAAACCTTCATCATCTGTTATATTTGATCATAATAAATCTTGCCAATATGGATTTAAATTTGATTATTAAAATATGAAAATTATTCAAATTGAACGTTGTCATAATAAACGTAAAATAAAAGAGGCTATGTTGATTTCAAGAAATCATCAAATGTTAATGAATCGCCAGTCATCAAATGTTAAGATAAAAGAATTGTGGGAAATCTGAATTGAACTATGGGTATTGTTAAGGGTTGTCTCATTTTGATTATTCAACGTTATATAGTTGATAAAGACTACAAAGTGTATAGTCGAAAGTACTTCTAAAAGAATATAATTTATATAAATTGTACTGTATTTTATTTTGATATATATATTGATTTGTATATATATATATATATATATATATATATATATATATATATATATATATATATATATATATATATATATATATATATATATGACACTTGAACTCAGACTTTCAAGCTCTCTACAAGTATTCAGTCTATCTTATACAACTGACACACATGACTACAACATACATGTGAAGAAAATAAATGACATCCAGTATTTATATTTTGTGCTAAATCAGCACTCATCAGTTGGTCCAGATCACCATCTCAAACATAGACTGACTTGGTTGGTGCTCAGTTTATATTAAGATAGCAAATTTTCAAATTTTATTGGACTAAGGCATTCTTTTCCACTCTCAAACTTTTCAGACATTTATATCAATGAAAATCTGAGGGTGAAATGCTATAAGCACTTCTTGCTGCTAATGTTATTGTGATGCCTATATTGACTTTATGTCACTCTGACATCTCATATATAGGATCTTAATATATACATCTATATATATTGAAGAGGGGTGTTCTTAATACAGAATTACATATTTAACCTGTATTTTGCTGCTTCCTCTTCTGTATTTTTAAATGAATATATTAAGGTCCTATATAAGAGGGGTCAGAATGATTTCAAGTCAACATGGGTATGACAATAATATTAGCATTAACAAGGGCTTTGAGTGAGTTGAAGAATGGAGAAGATTGAAGTTAGTTCATTAAAGTTTGAAGATTTTCTAATTTAATATAAACTGAGTACAAATTTTATATATATGTGGAAGATAGTGATCTGTACCAACTGATGAGAAATGGTCACATTTTACTGCATGATGTAATTGTTGCAGAACTTCAGATAAAATGCATTACAACCATGAACTAGATCTGAAAGACAAATATGATTTGTGTTAAAAAACAGCATTGTTTTTACTTTGGACTTCTCTGCCACCTAATAAATTTAATATTTCAATTAATATACTCACAATCTTGTGTTTTCTTGAAATCATCTTATTAGTAAAATGTTTCAAGCATTACAACTGCTTTCCCTGCCATTTTATGTAAATGAAACAGAAATTTCACATAGTTCTAACTTTTCAGTCATTATAAAAATTGATAAATATGCTAAGTACACTTTACAATAAATGTGCAATGTGGAACACCAATTTTATTTGGAAAATTGATGCAGAAGGATTTCTGCAAGAAATATGTTACAGCAGAAGCAAATAGTACAACAGAAACACAATCCAGAGAATTGTTTCAGTTATTTTTGAGTTCCACCTCAAATATATTTTTTTTAAGTATAAGTGTCCAGATATTTTGCAACAGATATTGTATTTTCAAACTTAACAACTGACAGCAAAATAATGTTGGTGTACTTAAGTCATTTGATATAAGTTCGCACATTAATACAAGATTTTTTTAAGACATCTTTTAAAAAATTCAAGTTTTAGTTTAACAATCAAAAGAAGTTAAGATTTTATTCTTCATTTATTTTTTTATATTTTAAGTAACTCTAAATACTTTTTAATAAATTAGTCAGTAAATTCAATGTAAGTTCATTTTGAAAAATATATATCACTATATATTGTGCATGACTGAAAACTTACTGAATTGATGTTATTGTGGTTTAAAATTTATTTCACCAACTCTGTTAGAGGGGAAAAATAGCTCTGCAATGTTAAAATATTTCATTGCCATTATTATCTAACAAGTATTGAACATTCATAGAAAATGCATCTGATAAAAATATGTTAGAAATCAATCGCAAGATTTGAGTTAAATAAATACTACAAACAGAATTTCTAAGTTAAATAAAACTATTTAGTAATAGTTATAAAAATATTTTATAATAAATGCTTGTAAGTACAGTAGATATACTATTATGATCCAGACCTACTGATAAGTGCTGATTCAGCACAAAATACATATATTGGAGATCATTTATCTTTTTTACATGCATGTGGTCATGTGTATTAGTTATATTAGATGGAGTAGATGACTGAAGAGAGTTTGAAAGTCTGGATTTACACTCCTTTAATTAAATAAATGCTTTTATTTATTTATTTCTGGAATAAAAATGGTGAAAATAATTGCTTATTCAACTACTATTGAGGTTTTTATATTGCATTGGAGGGGAGGGTGATCAAAAATAATTAAGTAAATCTATTTTAATAAAAAAATAGGGATTGACTTAATTCATTTCTCAACTCTTCCCCACCCACCTCATATTTTTATTTCAAGTTGAATATAAAAAGATCAATTATAGTTGGAGAAACTATTATTTTGTATGTTTTTAGCAGAAATTATATATATATATATATATATTGTAACCGGACCACCATACAACCGTTTTATTACGTCAGTTGTAACAATTTTCTGATGAGCATGCTGCAGGAAGGAACTATCAATTGATATTCTTAATGCAGATGTTAATGCCTCCTACAACAATATTTCCTGCTCATCAGAGGATGTAGTACCATGGAGACTGTGAAAATCTAAACATTTATATGTTTGGTTTTCCAAACAGCGCCATTAGAGTTCTGTCTTACTACAACCTGACTTGCCAAGGTCTAGTTATGTCAGACGTAGCTCAGGAATGCATGAGATTCTCATGAACCAGTGCTATAATTGGTGAGTGATGCGATAAAACAAACAAAACTGGACAACTGGTTAACCAATCTAATTTTTAGTAACAAAAAAAATTTATTAAATAACAATTAATTTGCAATTTCTAACGAAATTCATTTCTATCCACATGATAACTCATTTTTATTTTACTTATAAAAGAGTTAGAAGCAGTTCTTTTTTTTTTATCAATAGTTCATTTACAAATTCAATTATGAGAAAAAGCTTGGAAATAGTCAATTCAATAATAGTTCATTTTGAATCCATTTATTAGAAGAAGCTCGGAAACATTCTAATTCAACAATAGTTCATTTTGAATTCATTTATGAGAAAAAGCTTGGAAATATTCTAATTCAACAATAATTCATTTTGAATCCATTTATGAGAAGAAGCTTGGAAATATTCTAATTCAACAATAATTCATTTTGAATCCATTTATGAGAAGAAGCTTGGAAATATTCTAATTCAACAATAATTCATTTTGAATTCATTTATGAGAAGAAACTTGGAAACATTCTAATTTAACAATAATTCATTTTGAATCCATTTATGAGAAGAAGCGTGGAAATATTCTAATTCAACAATAATTCATTTTGAATTCATTTATGAGAAGAAACTTGGAAACATTTAAATTCAGCAATTCTTGGTTTGTGGAGTATTCATCATTTGGTAATTAAAGCATTTATAATTTAGTCAAATATAAAAGTATATTCTTATACATAAACTTTGTTACATTATAAGAAGCTTAGAAGCAGTCAAGTATTTATGATTTATACAGCATTTCATCATTTTATTAATTATTACCGATTGGTAGACATTTGAACTCAGCAATTCTTGGTTTGTAGAGCATTTATCATTTGATAATTGAGGCATTTATAATTTAGCCAAATATAGAAGTATATTCTTACACATAAACTCTGTTACATTATAAGAAGCTTAGAAGCAGTCAAGTATTTATGATTTATACAGCATTTCATCATTTTATTAATTATTACTGATTGGTAGACATTTGAACTCAGCAATTCTTGGTTTGTAGAGCATTTATCATTTGATAATTGAGGCATTTATAATTTAGCCAAATATAAAACTATATTCCTATACATAAACTCTGTTTGGCTTGTGGAGCATTTATAATTTAGTCAAATATAAAAGTATATTCTTATACATAAACTCTGTTACATTATAAGAAGCTTAGAAGCAGTCAAGTATTTATGATTTATACAGCATTTCATCATTTTATTAATTATTACCGATTGGTAGACATTTGAACTCAGCAATTCTTGGTTTGTAAAGCATTTATCATTTGATAATCGAGGCATTTATAATTTAGCCAAATATAAAACTATATTCATATACATAAACTCTGTTTGGCTTGTGGAGCATTTATCATTTAGTAATTAAAGCATTTCTAATTTATATAGTAAATATGTTCAAATATTTTTATAAATAAATTTGCATATAACTATTTCATAACTTCATTTTATAACGTATGATAAACATGTTTTAATATTTTACAAAACAAATTCTATGTAATTATTTCATAATTCCACTTTATAACGTATGATAAATATGTTTTAATATTTTACAAAACAAATTCTATGTAATTATTTCATAATTCCACTTTATAATGTATGATAAATATGTTTTAATATTTTATAAAAATTACCTTCCAGTTTTGCAGTCTAGTTTATTCAAAAGAAGGCGGGTTATTTCATTTATGGAGAGTCATGGCATAGCATGGAGAGAATGAAGCCGCTAAATTACCCCATTATTATCATAATTCCTCTAGCAAAGATTTCTTTTTCCATTTTAACGTTCCGTTAAAATTATATTTTAACGTGTCAAAAGAATTAAGTAATACACTTTTTTTAAAACAAAAATTTTAATATGTTCTGCCTCTCTGTGTAAGACGAGAAAGAAAAAAAAATTCTTTTCTTCCGACGACGTTCCTAATTTGAATACTGCCTCAGTTTAACTCAAGTATCTTTTCTTTTTTTCTTTTTAATGATTGGATAATTAATTTCTTTTTTTTTTATTGAGACAGATAAAAAAAAAAAAAAATAAGACGATATAACATTTTATTCAAATTCATCAATCTCAAAATTAAAAATATGATTTTTTTTTAAACAAATCAAAATTTATTGCGTTCCCAATTAGACTGAATCACGCTAGACGTTTTTAAATGGGGGGGGGGTCTTTTGAATATTTATATGAGGAACAGAATATCTGTTTCATTACCCCTCACCAAATTTTGGGATGAAATCGCCTGGAAATACGATTTCATTCCACATACTATACACATTATTTCTCAGTACTGCCTGGTTTTAGATATGCTGATGAATGGGTAAGATGAGCTGGAAAAGTGAATACATGAACCATAGCCTCCAATGCTGGGACAAATAGATGGCCAAGTGCAAACTACCAGTACACACCGCCTCATGACATCACGAGAAAATATCTCATTTTTAAGCACTACCTCTCTTGTACCTAGAAGTATCATCCAACCAAGAATAGGAGCCAGAGAAAAAAAATCAATTTGGCACTCAGCCAACCCTGCTCAGCTTCGCTGAGTCTTAGGGGCTATCATTTGGCCTATCCATGAGACCAAGGCCTATACATGAGACCTATATATATGCACTGCTGGACTACTCTTGGAGCACAACATCCAGGTCGGGATAGTGACGAGCATATACTTCGGAGCATCATAACACAATGCATCCAAGCAGCTCCGCTCAATCATCCACCATCTCAACATGAAAAACACAAGTTCATGCATCACTACACCACACTCACAAACTTTTTCCATCAGCTATCTCTATTTTATTCTGAATCATAACTGCAACCTGGTTTGGGAGACTGAGGATCATGATCAGTTCTCCTATAGTCCTCTTTTGTATTATGAGGTGACATACTTCTGGATCATCTCTTTGTTGAAAATTTATCATGTTTAACATTACTGTGATGTCTTGCTTCTTCACTTCTGTATTTTCTTTGGAGATCATTGTTACTGTTTGATCTTCTAGTTATACGCGTCCGATATAGACCATGAACACCATCTGTGAACTTTCTCTTTTTCCTCTTCCATGGTGGTACTTCATTTTTACATAAAAGTTTCCTTTTAAATGGTTCTTCTGCCATAGTAATTATTTTTTTGGTATTTGCAAAGGTTTCTTGTTGTTTAATTTCTTTCACACTGATAAATCCCGAGTTTTCAGATTCCTTTTTGGTGCCTTTTCCTGCGTAAGGCACTATATTTTTAATAACTGTCTTTATATATTTTTTTCTATACTCAATTTTTGATTTGAGTTTATTAAGCTTTTGTTTATAATTTTTATATATGGCTGAGGACTAACACACTTTTCTTTCCATTTTATGATTCCTTTCTCTATCTTTGTTACTATTTCATAGCATATATCAGACAATTTTTCTGAAACATTTTCTTCTATATTGGATAGTCCCTTTGTTATATTTTGATTATGTTCATTTTCACATTTTTCATCTTCTTGAAGATCAGAAGATTTTAATTTTGCTTTATTAGATTCATTTTCATCCATTTGAAACTCTTTTACTATATTTGATACAAATTTCATTCTCAGCTTCTGTATATACTGTTTCTTTATTTTCAATTTTAGAGGTACATTCCACAATCAGAAGTTTTCCTGAAGGTAGACTGACAATTTCAATATCACTCTTTGTAATTTCAATTTCTTCCTTTTTAACAATCTCAAATCTTGCTTCATCAGTAATAGGGTATTCAATTTGTGATTCCTTTAAAATGTCTTTGGTTGGAAATTTCAAAGTCTCTTCCTCATCCAATTTTTTAGACTGAGTTATTTTTTTCATTAACTGGTTGAACTTTTCATTCTGTTTTTCCACTGCTTCTTTAATTCGTTTTTCTATTCTTTGGTTTGCTTCTATTGCTTGCTTGTTATATTCTTCTCTTTGTTTATCCCATTTTTGGTTATCTTCTTCTCTTTGTTTATCCCATTTTCGGTTATCTTCTTCTCTTTGTTTATCCCATTTTTGGTTATATTCTTCTCTTTGTTTGATATCTTCTTCTCTTCGTTTATCCCATTTTTGGTTATATTCTTCTCTTTGTTTGATATCTTCTTCTCTTTGTTTATCCCATTTTTGGTTATATTCTTCTCTTTGTTTGATATCTTCTTCTCTTTGTTTATCCCATTTTTGGTTATATTCTTCTCTTTGTTTGATATCTTCTTCTCTTTGTTTATCCCATTTTTGGTTATCTTCTTCTCTTTGTTTGTCTCTTTTCTTTTGGTCTGCTTTTATAATTTCTATTATCTGAGCTATCATAGCTATCTTTTCTGTTTTTTGAGCCTCCATGATTACCATTTTTCCTTTGTTTTCTGAATCAGTAAGCTTCTCTCTCCATCCTCACCATGACCTTACTCCATCTTCTTTGAAATGCCTGTTTCATTCTTTATGCCATTCTTTTTTGTTTTGTTTTTCTTTTAAACTTTTATTTTTTTAACCTTCCTGAACAAATTACATCACTACATCATATGCACTGTTCATATCACAGAATTGTGATCTGCTTATACTTATGAGTAAGCTAGCTAGATCGGACCTCACAATAGGGTGGCAAATTAACCGGCCTATGCCAGATAAGGCCTCACAGTAAGGTGACAATGTAATAGGTGCCTATGGTTAGGCTAGCTGGATAAAGCCCCATGTTGGGCGCCAAATGTAACCAGACCGCCATACAACCGTTTTATTACGTCAGTTGTAACAATTTTCTGATGAGCATGCTGCATTAGGAATGTCAATTGATAGTTCCTTCCTACAGCATGCTCATCAGAAAATAATTACAACTGATGTGATAAAAGGGTTGTACGCGGGTCCGGTTACAATATATATATATATATATATATATAAGCATTTATTGTAAAATATATTTTATATCTATTATTCTTCAGTTTTAATCATTAAGGGTGAAAGTAAAATCATGTATTTTAAATAAAATTAATTTACAATATGGTTTTGTAATCAAGATTTATTTTTATTTCAATTTTTAAAAAATCAGATTAAGAAACTTTTTAATGTGGTTGTTTTTTTTTTAAAAAACTATATATGTGTTCCATCACCTTGCACAAACTACTGAAAATTTATCGGGGTGATATTAACATTTCTGAAATTTGATATTAAAATATATGAACTTTCATTCATCAATGCTTTTAGATATAAAAAATAAGAATGCCTAACTAAAATATTTAGTGTCATATTGCATAGCCAGTGATTTATAACAAATGTACAAAATTTGAATAAAATGTAATTGAATATAAATATATTAAACCTTGATTTTAAAATTTTATCTTAATAAACATTTCAAGAAAAAAAAGAATCTGTCTTACAAAAAAATTTTAAAAATGCAGGTAGAATATATTGGTCTTGCTAGTCTCTGAATTTTTATTTTTGCCAAATGACAAACTATCATTCTATAATAATGGCAAATTCAAATCAGTCAATTAAATACAATTGAAATATTAATTGTTTACTTGTTGGCTTATAAAACATTTCTTATTAATAGTCTTTTTTAACATGTCAACTTAGCAAAGATATATATTTTGTCTGCATTTTCATTATTTTTAGTGTGCAATTATCTTCTACTTTGAACACTTTTTAGAAAAAACCTTTTATTGTATTTAGATGCATACACAGTTTTATATTTCAACTGTTTTGAAGTCTTCTTCAGAGCCATTTTATTTTAATTTTTTTAAAAACAATTAAAACAAAATGTTTCTGAAAATGACTGCAGGACAGTTGAAACATAAGATTGTGTACACATATAAGTACAATAAAAGGTCTTTGCTAAAAAGTATTCAAAGTAATGGATAATTAAACTTATATAAGATATTATAACAAACTAAAGAAATTGGTGAATTTGGTAATATTTTATTGTGTTTTTCATCCAGCAAAAATTTATTAATCTTTTAATTAAATCACCAGCCAATTCAAATCTCTTTTAATAATAAAGTATTCAACCATTATCCTATCCTTTCTATCAGTCTGCATTGCATTTTAACATCATTTATAGAAGCTTTAATTAAGAAAGAAATGTGCATAAAATCTTAAAAGAACAATGAACAAGGATAATGTATGATATAAAATTACATTGTTTTGTTAAAGTACATACTATTTCATGGCTTCTGTAATTTTGTTTAAAATAACCAGGTTTCAGAATGTGTCTCCATGTGAGATTAGTGTTCAGCATGAAATACTTTCTTCTGTATTTATTGCATGCATGTATTTAAATTCTTTTTCTTTTTTGTTAAATTGTCAAAAAATTAATCAAAAACAACAGTATCCAAACAAAAGTATATAAAACTAATGTTTTTTTTTTTTATTTATAATAATTTATTTAAAATACTTTTTACTCATAATCATATAAATAAAATTGTAAGTAAAAAGTTTGGTATAATTGATCCATACAATATCTCTTTGGTCTTCACCAAACTGTATGCACATTGTACTATATTGTCAAGCCATTAGATACTTATTACTGTTGTGAAAAATCAATTTTTTTATAGGTTAATAATATTTTTAATTAATTTCTAATGGATATTATTATAAATGTGATTATTAAAAAATGTTATTAGCCAAATGGCACACATTTAC
Source organism: Epiperipatus broadwayi (assembly GCA_028023455.1). Lineage (NCBI taxonomy): Eukaryota > Metazoa > Onychophora > Udeonychophora > Euonychophora > Peripatidae > Epiperipatus > Epiperipatus broadwayi. The sequence goes on along the minus strand of JAQFVV010006356.1, from coordinate 730,781 downwards.
AGTTAATTAAGCACATCTATGCTTACACTTTTTTGTGTCTTTTACAATCTATTGGAATCTAGTTTAAGATTTCAATTGTTCATCTATTATCATTTCTCCTACCAATATGTCCAGCCCAACTCCACTTGTCTTTTAATTAGTTCAATGAGGTCAGTAACACCTATTTGTTCTCTTACCCATATATTGTGTTTTTGATCTCTTCTTGTTACTCCCAACATGCATCTCTCCATACTTCTTTGAGTAGTCTGAAGTCTCTGTATTGCTCTTCTATTAAGTGTCCAAGTATCAGATCCATAAGTAAGAACTGGTAAAACACATTTATTAAAAACCTTCCTTTTCAAACATATAGGCATATTTCCTTTTAGTATCAAGTTATTTCTACCAAAAGCACTCCAACCAAGTTTAATTCTATGATTAATTTCATCCATTATGTTTCCATCTGTATTAATAATCTGACCAATGTATTTGTAACTGTTAACTTCTTCTAACTCATCATAACTAATCTTTATTTTTATATTTTGAGAAAGTCCATGAAACATTACTTTAGTCTTTTTAACATTTATCTTTAGTCCTACTTTCATCCGATAACTCCTGCAACATTTACTGCAGCTTTAAAGCATTATTTGCAAAAACAACTACATCATCTGAAAAATCTAAATGACTTAAATAATCTCCATTTACTTTTACTCCTTTAGCTTTCCATTTTAATTCACAAAATACTTCTTGCAGCACTGCAGTAATAAGTTTTGGAGATATGGAGTCACCATGTCTTACATCTTTCTCAATGTTGATTTTTCCAGTATCATTATGTAATCTAACTGTTGTTATTGCATTTTTATAAATATTCTTTAAAATATGACACTATCCTGTATGATCCAATGCTTTAATCACTGAAGAAATGTGCAGGGGTGATGTGGAGAAGAAAAGCTAAAGATTGGAAAAGATGGATTGAACTTGGAGAGACTTTTATCCTACAGTGGATTGATAATGGTTGTTGATGATGATGTTGCTTACACTTTATAATGTTTAATATATTTAGAATGATATTCTTGACTATTTCAAAATACCTCCATGCATTCATATGTGAAATTTTATTGGTTAACAAAAAAATTTAATTTCTTTAAATATAGACCAGAAAAATAACTGTAGAGAAAAATAATATATATAGTAGCAGTATACTTTACTATTGAAAATGTGACTATATTAGACAGTGATCAAAAGGATTTGGATTCAATACTTATGGGCTAATGTTCATGCTTTTCAATTTATCAAAACACAAAGATTTTTGATACGCTTAAACCTTTCTTTTCTATATCTGTTGTTATTTCTTATTACTATCTAGTTATAATTTGTGTTGAATTTTCTTCAAGTGTCTGTCACTGTTCCACTGTATTGTTTTGATTTATGTAGTCTCTTCAATTTAATATCCATATAAATGTTCTGGACATTTATACAGAAAAGGAAATCATATATTTTTTTAAAATTAACTTTTATTCATGCTTAGAATGCTTTTGATATCATAATTATCTCCCTTTCACTTTTTTAGTGTTCAGAGTCTCTATGTAGATTTGATAAATATTTTAATATTTAAATTAATTTAAATTTATTAGTTTAATATTCAAATTTGCTTAAATTCATTCAAGAAGTCCACTTTTTTGAGAGAGGTGTGCTAGTGTTTTTTTTTCATTATAGTAAGTTGATCTTCAGCTATTGCCCAAACCTCTTTAATTTTTCAATTTCTATCTTTCCTTTCCATTCATAACAATTCCACCTCTAGACAAATCAAATTTATGGCCAGAATTTTGTTAATCGTTCATTAATATTGAATAATATTTATTTTTGTTTGCTGTATTAGACACATATCTATGCTAGGCAAGTCTAGTTTAGAGATTAACTTTCTATTTACCATAATATGCAAACTTCAATTTAATATTCTTTTTCATTTATTGCAGTGTAATAATGGAACAACCTACAACTTAACTTTGATGGATAATGGCTTGATATATCATTTTTGATGCTAAACTTTATAAGAATTCCTGAGCAATGAATCATTTAATTACCTTATTTTATCAATTTAACATTTCATAATAATAATAGTAACATGTTAAAGTATGTGGCATACTGATTTACTCCCATTTGTAATTAAATGGTTTATTGTTCAGGAGTTCATAACAAGTTCAAAGGTGGCCAAACTGAAACCATATTTCATCGATTTTAAGAAATATAATGTGCCTTTCTACAACTGCCCAAATCCATATGGGGGATTTTAGCCCTTAACTTAACTAACAAAGTAAGAATAGATAGTGCTTTGATAATGTAATGAAAAACAGTTGTTTCTATTAGTAGACCATTTTCTATCCCCAAAATGAAGGAAAGTGCAAAATGCAAGGGCACTATTTTTTATAGTGTGATGTCCTATTCAGTGAATTAGTAGGGCTGCAATTTTGCTCTCATATTTGACATTTTAGACATTACAATAGTGCTATGATCACTATTTTTTTCACATTGTTTTTAAGTATATGTATTACTTTTATTACAGTGTGTGATGGTCTGTAGTAATTTTGTTCTATGAATTTTCCATTTCAATGTATTAATTTTAAAAAATTCTATAGATGTCAGCATTATGCAGGCATTTACAGATCTATGCGTGTGATTAACAGCATCTTCTATTGTTATGACAATGATATTAAGAAGGTATCTTAGAAAAAAGGTTTGTGGTTGGCTGCTGCTTTAGATTGTTTTTCTGCTGGGAATAAGTAAAATGAAAACTAGGATTTTCAGAAATTGTTAATGATTATGTGCAATCTTTTTATAAAAGATTTATTATTAAATGAAAAACTATGTCATTAGTAGGGTATTGTCTTTGAAAACATTTTATTTTTAAAAATACTGCTCTTAGAAAGTATGCTACAAGACAAGAAGCAGCAGCTAAAAGAAAATCACTTTTTTGAAAACTGCAAGTAAAAGATTTTAATAACAATAAATAATTTATTAACTTTTAGATTTTTTTGATTCTTTGATGATAACTAATTGTAAATATATTATTTTTAATAATATAAAATTCTAATATCTAATATTTCATTGTTCTAATTTTTTAATAGGTAGCGTGCAGCCAATGATCATATGCTTCTTTGTTAATAATAAAAACCTCATTTACATATTTATTTTTAGAATTTTAAAATATTAAAGGCTTAAATGTTATAAAATAGAAATTAGTTATATAATATACATAAAAGATTTAATTGCAAAAAAAAAAAAAAAATCAAACATGGTCGATTTGTTTCGTGAAATATTTATTAGACTTTGACAAGTAGAGTTGATGTTGAATGAGTTAAATGAAGACTGTTAATATTCACAGTATTTTACACATGTCCATGTTTCCATCATGTCCTTTATGACCTTGATTAATCTTTTTCTAAATCTTCTACATCTCTAATACAGGATGCACCACATTAAAATAGCCATAACTGTTTAATAGCACATTTGATCTAGTATATACTCACTGTTATCAATGATTAATTCTACTACAAAAGATATTAAAATATATTCTTTGACTAAGCTTTTGCCTTTATTTTTGTTAATTTACTCCAATACAGGTAATTGAACATTGTGATAAACTACCTGATTATTAACAAACAAAATATGCCTTAATACATTTTATTATAATGAACACCTTAAAAGAGCCTTAGCTTATAATAGTTTTTATAATTGGCAGAGGTCATAATAAGCATTTTTATGATAAGCTAGAAACTGTTAAATCAAATTACATTTGCTTAGTTAACAACCTAATGATGTGCAGTAGTAGTACATAATAAATTTTAGGTTCATTAAAAGGTAAAGCTAATTTATAAAATGTTTTTAATAAAAAAATAAATAGTTATTTTTATAAAATATGTATATAAATGCATCCACTATAAATAAGATTAAAATATTTTTTCAAGTTGCTACTTAATGAAGAATATTAATTGATCTAGACTGCAAAAAGAAGTTTGCTCTTAAGTGAAATGAGACTTTGGATTCCTCTTTATAGCCCTAAAGGAAATGACTAGGGCAAATTTTTAAACCCACGCCATACATTTCAGTCGTTGCAGCTTTTATTACTATGTGATTATTCATCAAGTAAACGACAATGAATAAATTGCTTATTAACACACATTGGGTTTGTATTTCTGACTTCAAGATCAGGAAGTACTCTGGTCTTCTCAGTTATGACTTACTGCCCTAATTATAAATGTTTCTATTCTGTGCATTTCATATATTTAGTCACAATTTCTAAAAATGAAGCCTCAGTTATGTTTGTTTGTTTATTTGCTTATTGTTTAAAACTGATTCTTATCAAGTTAATGAATTATTGTGTATGAGTGATATTTTTGTAAATTTGGAAGAAAAAAAACAGAGAAATCTCTTTTCTCGATCCTCTGACATTCGAGGGTCCTCTTCAGAAGTTGTGATTTATGTAAATTCCACTAAACTTGGGCTAGACTGCATTTTGCCATTAATATCCAATTCCATACGGATTTTACAAGCACTGCTTTGATTTTAAATGAAATTCTGACAAGTTTGATAGACTCTGAGAGGGAAAAAAAAGAAATAAGTGCTATTTTTAAATTCATTGAGCTGACAAAAATTGATGATGAAGCAGAAGGCAGAGAGAGTCCCCCAGTCTTCGTGATATTTGTTTAAAGGTAAAGATAAAACCCAAGAGATGGTGATTTATTTCGATGAAGTGAGTTTTTATCGTGTAAAGAAAAAAAAAAACAGATTCTTATTTGAACAAAAGTCCGTGATTTCGAGAAGCAAAGATTGCAAAGATAGAATTGAAATAAAATTGGTCCAAAATTTATTTCCTGAAAAGAAACAAAAAAACATATATATAAGGTTTTTTTTTTTTTCAGAATAACATATATATAAGTTTACATCGTTTTTATATATCTGTAGCGTTTACATCATCATCATCACTTTCAACAATTATCAATTCACAACAGAAAAAAAAGTCCAAATTTAGTTCAGTTTCTCCAATCTCTACTGCCCCTCCTTTCCCCATATTACTCCAGCACACTTCCTTATTTTGGCCATCCATCTCACATGTAGCATTTCTCTAGGTATTTTACATTGCAATCTCTAGTTTATGATTTCAATTGTCAATTTACTATTGCATCTTCTAGAAAGATGTCCAGCACCATCAGTTCCACATCAGTCTTATTTTTTTAAATGATATCCGTAATACATGTTTGTTTTTTGACTCATGCATTTTTTAATCAATCCCTTCTCCTTGCTTCTAATTTACATATCTCCGTACTTCATTGAGTGCTCTGAAATATGTGTATTTCTCTTCTCTTAAATATCCAAGTCTCAGATTCACAAGTAATAACACTATGTTAAGTTCTATGAGGAATATAGGCGGAGCAACTGACAACTTGGTAACTATGACCAAACCACAAACTCTTTCTCATTTTTTGTCGTATCTTAATTTATTCTTTGAATCTTGAAATGTAAAGATAGATAATAAATTTAAATTATTCATATTATTTAATTGTGAAATATATATATATATAAATTTAGAGATAATTTAGAGAAACAGGATCAAACACTATTTATGATAAAATATCATATATAATATAAAGCTCATATCACTGACCCAATACATAATTAATATTATATATATATATATATATATATATTTATATATATATATATATATATATATATATATATATATATATATATATATATATATATATATATATATATATATATATATCTTTATGGCTTGGTACATATTTTATCAGCTTGTTTCAAGAATTGTGCACTACTATATAGATAGATAATTTTATGTTGAGGTTCTTTTACTTCCTTTTAAGTTTATGTGCTATAAATGTAAAATTAATATAAAAATTGTATTTAAATTAAATTATTTATATTCATTTTTTATTTTAATAGGAAATGGTGATCATGTAATATTTAATAAAAAATTCTTTGTATGTTTTATTTTATTACAAGAGGATATTTGTGTATGTGTTACCATTTTGAGTCATTCTATGACATGGTCAAAACTGTTAGCTATCGTTGAAATGTATTAAATCAGCTCCCACACTTCCATACATTTTTGTAAAAATCATATAAATAAAGATACAATAAAAAAACAAATGAGCTCTAAGATGTGTTTCGTTCAAATGCAGCACTTAAAAGTTGGCCAGGTCACCATCTCTCATATATATCTCTATTATATGAACAGTATTTATCAATAGTAATTTGATACATTTTGATTTACTTGTGTCAAACTCTCTACATTCACAACTTTGACACTGTCCACTTCAGACAAACACAGTAATGATTACCATAATCTTTTAAAAAACCAGAGATTGTCTCTAGCATAGATATAAACTTTAAATCTAGTTTAGAAACAGTTAGTGAAAGTATTTATATGAAGTGGATGATGTCAAAGTTGTAGGTGTAATGAGTGTGACACTTGTATATCAAAATGTACCAATCTACTTTTGGAAGTATTGAATAACAATAATACTGTATTTGGGTTGTGTTACTTGCATAGAAGAGTGGGTTAGTATTTCATATTTATATTATTCTTAATATTAATAGGAATCTGCTCATATTTTCTTCTGTTTACATTATTGTATTATTTCCAATAAACTTTTTCTCATAGTTCTTGTGTCTTATTATAATATTTTTTTCTTGCCTGAATTAAAACTTCATGTTATATAATTGCAAGCCAAAGAAAAAGTTATAATGATTAGGTTTTGGTTATACTTTTTTTAAAATTAAATATTAAATTTAATTATTATTTTTTATGAAAAGAAGAAATTTTCAGTTCTCATAGAAATATGATATCTCAATTAATAATGAAGTAAACCATATTATGACTGCATTGTTATGTTTATATTTATACATTAACATTATCATTACCAAACAAGATATTGACCACTATTGAATGGACAATTGGGTTGGTTATGATGCACATACCTGAAAGAAGAATCCTAAACATATGTATGGATATAGCAGCTGTATGAGAAAACAACTACACTGTGACTTTTTCAGATATATTCTCTGTTATTTTATTTATATACTACCTTTTTTCATTATAAATATATGATAACTGTATTGAGAAAAACTTTCATAAAGTGTGATTTCCCTCCCCATTCCCTGCTGACTCCAAACTCTGGCTGACCCTCACCTATATATCTAAGATAACCCATCTCATTATTAAAATTACTATCCCCATCCATCAGATTGCGGAACACACCACACTCCCACTGCATTGACTATTCAACAACACGGGAAGGATACTTTACCAACTGACCTTCACTCTCAAGTGGTTTACAGAATTAGATGCCAGGAATTCACCTACCCATCAGTTTATGATGGGTAATTTTAGGCCAATCTGTCTACACATATAGTCTGGCACACAAATCTATGTAATAAGGTTAGAACTGATACAGATATACACTCGATATTTTTTAAACATTTTTCTGCAATGGGTAACATTCTTTCATGCTATCTGTTGACATAGTGTGCAAAGAACATAATGACTTTAAATAAATAATGAACAGGCATAGCATTTATCATGTGATAAGAACTCTACCAATAGAAAAGAACCAAGTGTGCCCTTCTCAAAAAGATAGCCTGTTCTCCCTAATTAAAACTCACATTCAAATTTTATGTAAATGAGCAATAACAACATATAGACACCCATTCCTAGTTTATAATTTATGCTATGGCTATGACTCATACATAGGAGGCAAATGTTGGCTAAGCACAGAAAATAAACTATATAAAAGCTTTTCTCAAAACAGTTATCATCTATTTATTATTACATTAATATAAGGTAAAGCGAGTAATTTTACAATTACTTTTGTCATTTAATTCAATTTAATTGATTTACTTGTATGATTTCATTCAGAAATTGGAAGTCTCTGGAGAATAAAGTAACCAAGTCACAGTTTCACTTTAGCATTTACAGTGATCATGTTTCTTACAAACATATGAGAAGTTAACTTTGCACTCATTCTTTTACAGATGTCAATAAGACTTAATTCAAATAACATAACCATATGAATTGACAGAATTATCAGAGCTAACCAAAGAAAAGACGAACTAATCTAAAAAAAAAACAGTGCTAGAATTAAAATTTTTAAAAAAATGTCAAACAATTATATGGATATCACATGACCACCATTTCCTATGTTTACACAAGCTATTTAAACATAGCAACTCTCCCATATAGTAATGCCATCCATTGAAAGTCTAGGTAATCAATGGTTTCAAGATACAATCTCTATATAGTGCCTATTCATTCAATATTCCCATACTAGTTTATAGCTTGTGGTTTTTATCAGTGAGAAGGCTTGGATCTAAGAGCACTGCATTTAGATCTTAGGAAATAATTTAACCCTCCTGCAGCAACCTTTTATCTATTTAGCTATCTATAAAGCTATGAGATCAAGATAAAAGCACAACAATGTTTTTCCAAGTTCTTTACTTTTCTAGTCATGTAGATCTAAACTTAGTTCAGTACCTATGCATTTTAGTGTCACTGATTTTTAAAAAACACAACTGCCATAATACTATGGATAGGATTAAATATCACATGATCACCATTTTCTATGTGTACACAAGCTGTTTAAACAGTAGCAAGCTTGCCATAAAGTAGTGCCACTTAGTGTAATCTTTAGTAATTATTTAATGCAAGGTTTGTGCATAAAAAATCTATCCATTTATTACAAATACAGTTTGTCACTTTTTATACATCATAAGTTTTCAAATAGATATCTCAATAGCCATTTTATTTTATTGTTACTGAATAATGGTCTATATGTTTACATTGGTGTCATAAACTGCATTGCAAGATCTCTGTCAATCTAAATCAAAATGAAAAAAATTTTTGAGGAATATTCTTATTTTAAGAAAACAAACTTATACATGAGACTAAAATAAGGTACCAAATGACATCTTGTACCATTTGTTATCTATTCATTTTATAGAGTAATATGTTTTTTTTTTCTTTTCCATAAAATTTTTTTTTAAATAAATGAAATATATCATGGGAAAAACTATTTTAAACTTATGATAAACTTTAGCTTGGTTTTCATTCGTGAGACAGACCCCTTGGAAATTATGACTGAGGATGAAATATAATAAAAATCTATAATTAAATATGGCCTTGAAGTTATGAAGAAGGTTGATTTTAGTGCAGAACATATTAAATCCTTGCAAAATATCAACTAAACAGAAGAATTTGCTAGTATGTTCTGGGGATTTGGATGGTTTGTGAATTACATATTGGTTTGCATAATCATTTTTAGTGAAATTTTTTTTGTTTTTCTTTTGTAGAGTTGGAATGCCTGAACAGGTATAGGATTATTCAGAAGTTGAATGTTTGTATTAAATGATATCTTTAACATATTACATTGGAACTGGAATTGCTTTTTTAATCTAAATTTTGTTAACAATCACCTATGCTATTGGTTTCCAGAAATTTAAAACACTCTCCCCTACTTATATCATCATGTCTTGAGTAAACTTATTTTAATTTTGAAATGAGTCAATCTAGTGACTGTCATTGGATTAGATTTTATTTATGTTTTTAATGAAAGAAAAAAATAATATATGCTATAAACACATTTTCATTAACCACTTTGATATGTTTTCTATCTTTTGTCAAATTAGTGTCTCAACAAACTCATTGAAAATATTTTGAATACATCAAAGTAAAAACATTTTTTAGAATTATGCCAAGTAATAAATTGTTGAACAACAACAATGAGACAATTTAGACTCTTTCAGATGACACTGCCTTGCATAAACTATAAATCATTTGTCAGATAAGAAGTTACAATATTTGAGAATTATTGTTAATTTGACTTTGAGGTTTTCTAATTACAAAAAAATAATATTTATAAATATTAATAAATATTGGTTTGTGATAATGATATTTTAGTTGTATTTAAATATTAGACTATTTACATCTCCTAACATTAAATTTTGAATGTCTTTAAAAAAAATCTATTTAAATATTCCAATTATATTTGGTGTTAGTAATAGCACACAGATTAGTATATACACAATGTTTCACTTGATATTATTCTGCCCTCTTCATTAGGTGTTTCTGGACAGACCAGTGACAGTACTAATTTTGGAATTAAACTTGGACCCTTAGTTTCTTGAATATTGAATTTTAAGATAACCCTCAAAATAACTGAGATACACTATCAAAGGAGTTAGTAGAAAGTTTATATACTTATTTATGAGGTTCCTCCTGATTTCTCCACTTTCCTCTAAGAACAAAGTTAATTGATGATTTTTAGACATTATGTATACTTAAATTAGCTTGACTTATGGGGTTGTTTGCCATTATCATGTGAACAATTTCATTGAATTTAATTTTTGTATTTTCCCAATTGAACATATGTTCATTGATACATACATGGTCTGCTACTCTAATTATCACATCTGTTTTCTCTTTTCTAATTAAAAGTTTTTGCTCTTGCAATCACTTTTCAATGGAATAACTGATTTTACCAATATAAGTTCTCTCACATTATCATGTCATTTTATAGATACAGTTTGTATTTTTTAACATTTTAAGTTTAGGTTGTGTAGATGTTATAATTCCTCATAATGTAATATGGATCTGGAAAGTATTCTTAAATCATATTGGCTGTGGATTTTTTTTCCATTTGTCTGCTACTTCTGGTATATACAAGCAATATAACATCAGAACAGCTTTTCAGACTCATAGCCCATTATGAAGAATTCTAACATCTACAAATCCTAAACATTAAATGCTGCAAAAAAATGTCATCTATGAAATTTTGTATGAATGTGAAAGGACTTATATTGGTGAGATCAGTTACCTTATTGAAAAACAATTGCAAGAGCACAAATTGTTGATTTGGGAAGAGAATACAGATGTGTCTAAAGTAGCAGACCATGTATGTATCAATGAGAATATGTTCCATTGAGAAAATATCAAAATATTGGATAAAAAGGAAATGATTAAAAAAAAAAATTGAAGGAAGCTTTTCACACAACAATAGCAAATAACACCATAAGTCAAATGAGTGTTACTATACATAATGTCTGATTTCCACTAATTAATTTTACTCCTAGGGAAAAGTGGAGAAATCAAGAGGAAACTAATAGATAAGTGTTTAAAATTTAAACTGACTGTTGCCTTTGATATATGTCACACATGATGTCTCAGTTTGTTACTGTGTTACCTTAAAATTCAATATTCAAGAATATGTAGGCCCCAGTTTGATTCCAATACTATTACTGGCACTGGTCAGGCTAGTAACACCTGAAGAAAATAGGAGAATAATACCATGTATGTGTTATATTTAACAGGTGAATGTAATAGAAAATTTAAGTAAAGTTAAATTTGTATAAAGACATTCAGTACTTAATATTGGATGATGAAATAATCCAAAATATAAAGGAGTAATAGGAGTTTTAGTAAAATTGTACTTTGTAATTTTTAAAAGTATTTTTATTTATGACTAATATTTTGGATGAATAAAAACCAGTAATTAAATTGATGATTTTAAGTTTGCAAAAAGTTTAAGCGTAAGAAGATATAGAGGAATCCATGATTCACAAACTAGAGCTCCATAATTGATTAGTCTATCATTTACTAAAAAAATGTGAGACATCTGCCCAAATTATTTAATTCTAGAAGAGAAAGAGTTTGGCACTGAATATTTTACAGTTTATTAAAACATTCAAGCAAGTGAAGATATTATAATAAAATGCTGCATCCAGTCTAACAACAGTGAAATGACCTTTAGATATGAGTGTTAATTTCAACTAACCAATAAGCAGTGTCTAGCTAAATGTATCTTTTATTTGTTCATAAGATGAAATGCTACTTCATCAAAGATTGTGTGCTGTTAATTCAATCAGACTTTCTATCTCCTCTGCATACTTTTTTACTGTTCATCTTATTTTTAAGCTTATTATCTAGTTTAGTTGCTATGTCTTTTATGCAACCAATCACCTATCTACATAACTGACCCTGCTAATGTGTATTGGTGGAATCCTATTCTTTAGTTTATTTTGAATCCAATATTTTTATCTATGCAAGTTTGTTCATATAACTTTCAAAGCTTTCATCATTGAGAAAGGAATTATGGAGACTCATTTAGCAGACTGAAGATTTTTAGTTATGCAGCAGAACTATCTTTAATAAATCATGTTAAAACAAACCTTGTAAAATCCTATTTATGAATGTGCATCAAACACAAATCATATATTGTATTTAAAATGATCCATCACACTTAATAAAATGTGTGTTTGCAGATAAATATTAATTTATTTATTATACTATTTTACTAAGATGATGCATTTGATACTATCCTCCATTTATGTGGGATTATCTCAATAATAAACAACCTGATCATTGAGTAAATGCAGAGACAGTCTTAGGAAACCTTCCCTGAGTCTTATTTGTTTAGAAATTTTTGTGGTGTTAAATAAATAATCAAATAATTTGCATAGGAGATACATAATAAGTTTGAACATTGAACGTAATGTTGGTTTTATTATGCTACTTCCATCAAAATCAGAAAGAATTATCTCCATTTCTGCTGCCAGTTGTTGTAGACCAACTGATGAGAATATTTCACATAACCTAGCACAGTATAAGAAACACAATGACTACAGATTGAGGTAAAGCAGTGACTTCTAATAGTCAAACTTCGTATGAATTCCTAGGTAACACATTTTCAACAATTTCTGTTCTGCATGATTTAGTTACTGGGGTAGAGACAGCAGAATGGCAGTTTCTGGAAACCAAAATCCTTGGATTGTGACTCTTCTCCATCACTTCCGATAGTAAGCCTTTTTATAACCCTTCTAAACCATAATACAATCAGTTTTTATATTTTTAGATGATGAAACTGTTGCTCGATTATCTTATTAAACGTTTAAACTGAACCAATGCCATTGCGAAAAATTAGTGTCGATTTTATTTTTAAATGTCATTAAAAAATTAAAAATGTTATATGCTTGTTTATTTCAAAAGATAAAATGTCTAAGTATGTTTACATATTTTGAAATACTTACATGTAATATTTTGATATGTAAAATTGAAAACTAATCTCGATTCCATTTCTCAACATTTTGTCCGCTGTGGTAATCCCAAAGACATCGCTGAAGAAAATCAAATATTAGTTTATTTTTATCACTCGAAAACAAAGCTAGTGTTTGATGTAAAATTATTTTTAAAAGCTCTTTCTAATCTAATTAATCTGTACAAGTATTAACGTGATAATAAAGTATATATTTGACAGTCGACGAGAACAAATCTTTTGCTTCTTAGAGGATTTGTGTTGGTGGAGAATCAATAGCATCTCTTTCCAGTCTCACCTCTTCGAGGTTGACGCTGCTTCACGGAATGTTTTGCCTTCAAGCATAAACTTTCAGTTTTAAAAGAGATCAAAAGAATTTCGATTTGAAATTAAAATTAAAACACAATATTGTTTTTTAAGAAAATAAATTTATGATAAATTTTAACTTGAAAAGAAATTTTTAAAAAGGAAAACACTTGAGAGTTATTGATTTGTTCATTATTTTAGCAAACAACATTAATGGCAATATATATTTACTGAAAAGATCTTGAAAAATGTTTACATGTTTAGCTAATTATTTTTATTAATAAATTGTTATACTTTTACAATACACGCACACACACATGAGGACTACACAACGGAACTTGTCTATCACTATATTTTAGAATCCAGCTTAAATCTTCAAGTGTTAAACGATTAACAGCTGTTCTAGCAATATGTCCAACCAATTCCATTTCAAGTTTTTAATTATTTCAATGAGTTCAGTGTCATGTATTTGTTCTCTCACTCAGATATTTCATTTTCGATCCCATTTTGTGAGCGGTTTGAAGTCTCTGTATTGCTTTTTTGTTTAATGTCTAAATATCTGATTCATAAGTGAAAACTGTAAAAAAACACATCTATTAAAAACCTTTTTTTTCAAACACATAGATATATTTGATTATAATATACTATTTCTAACAAAATCATTCCATTACATTTTAATTCTACATTCATTTCATCTGATAAGTCTCTACCTGCATTAATAATCTGATTAAGATATTGGTAGGCATTCACTTATAATTCATGAATGTCAATGTTTATTTACTTCTTCTGAAAAAGAATATTCAACATTATGTTAGTTGTTTTAGCATTTATATTTAATTCCCATTTCTTATTTTCATCTGATAACTCGTAAATTTTCCGAAGCCCTGAAAAATTATTTGTAAAAACACCCATCATCACCTTTTTCAACCATTATCAATCTAATACCAAATGAAAGTCTCTCCAAATTTAATACTTCTTCTCCAATCTTGAGCCACTTTCTTCACATCACTTCCACACACTTCTTTACTTCATCCATCCATTTTTCACACGGTCTTGTTCTAGCTCTTTCACAACCATAATATCTTTAAAATGTAAATTACTTTAATAATCCTCATTTATTTTTATTCCCTTAACTTCAAATGTAATCATGAAATACTTTTTGTAAACAATAAACAGTTTTCCACATATGGATGCACTTCATTTGTACATCTTTCTCAAGGCTAATCTTCTTATTATCACTTTTATATATAGAGTAAGTTAAAAACAAACTCTTATGAAGCTTCAAAAATACCCTCAACCTCAGACCGCGGTTTCTGCCTCTAGCGTCATCAGTGAGGTGCTAGGAAATAAAAATACTAGAACTAGTCCAGCATTTTATCAATGCCTAACTATTGAGAAGAAAATCTGAAACTTTCAGACATTTAAATGTCCAAAAATCCAGCTATCTAACTCAAATAGCCGTATGGGACTGAACTAAGTTCAGATACACCATATATTAATAGCTCTAGCAATATAAAATCGCCAAAGCATTAATAGCAAAAAACTAAAATTAAATTGATAAAAAAATCAAGTCATATGACCTAATTTTAATAAAGCAATGCTGGACTAGTTCTAGTATTTTTATTTCCTAGCACCTCACTGATGACGCTAGAGGCAGAAACCACGGTCTGAGGTTGAGGGTATTTTTGAAGCTTCATAAGAGTTTGTTTTTAACTTACTCTATATATAACATTTGTAAATAGGAGCTTTATTAAAATTAGGTCATATGACTTGATTTTTTTATCAATTTAATTTTAGTTTTTTGCTATTAATGCTTTGGCGATTTTATATTGCTAGAGCTATTAATATATGGTGTATCTGAACTTAGTTCAGTCCCATATGGCTATTTGAGTTAGATAGCTGGATTTTTGGACATTTAAATGTCTGAAAGTTTCAGATTTTCTTTCAATAGTTAGGCATTGATAAAATGCTGGACTAGTTCTAATATTTTTATTTCCTAGCACCTCACTGATGACGCTAGAGGCAGAAACCGCGGTCTGAGGTTGAGGGTATTTTTGAAGCTTCATAAGAGTTTGTTTTTAACTTACTCTATATATAACATTTGTAAATAGGAGCTTTATTAAAATTAGGTCATATGACTTGATTTTTTTATCAATATTATCACTTTGTAAAATTATCTTGCTGTTGCATTTTGCTCAATATTATTCAGAATATAACAATGTCTTAGGTCTATATCTTGATGTTTAATGTCTGTAAAAAATGCATTTGGAATCCAACATCTTTTCATAATTTAAAAGTCTAAAGCATAATGGCAACTCATGGTGTCCATTGTCTATCATCGTCATCATCAACCATTATCAATCCACGGCAGGATGAAGGTCTCTCCAAATTCAGTCCATCTTCTGTGATCTTTAGCTTCTCTTTTCCACATCACCCCTGCACACTTTCTTATTTCATCCATCCATTTCACATGTGGTCTCTTTCTGGGTGTTTTACAATCTCTTGGATCCAGTTTAAGATTTCAATTGTCCATCTATTATAATTTCTTTTAGCAATATGTCCATCCCAATTCCATTTCAGTCTTTTAATTTTTTCAATGAGGTCAGTAACACCTGTTTGTTTCTTACCCATATATTGTGTTTTTGATCTCTTCTTGTTACTCCCAACATGCATCTCTTCATATTTCTTTGAGTGGTCTGAAGTCTCTGTATTGCTCTTCTATTAAGTTTCCAGGTCTCAGATCCATAAGTAAGAACTGGTAAAACAAATTTATTAAAAACCTTCCTTTTCAAACACATAGGCATATTTTCTTTTAGTAGCAAGTTATTTCTACCAAAAGCACTCCAAACAAGTTTCATTGTATGATTAATTTCATCCATTATGTTTCCATCTGTATTAATAATTTGATCAAGATATTTGTAACTGTTAACTTTTTCTAACTCATCACAATCAATTTTTATTTTCATATTTTGAGAAAATCTACTAAACATTACTTTAGTTTTTTTAACATTTATCTTTAGTCCTACTTTCCTACTTTCATCTGATAACTCCTATAACATTTTCTGCAGTTCTAAAGCATTAATTGCAAAAACAACTGAATCATCTATAAAATCTCAATGATTTAAATAATCTCCATCTACTTTCACTCATTTAGCTTCCCATTTTAGCTCACAAAATTCTTCTTGCAGCACTGCTGTAAAAAGTTTTGAAGATATGGAGTCACCCTGTTTTACACCCTTTTCAATGTTGATTTTCCCATTATCATTACATAATTTAATTGTTGCTGTTGCATTTTTATAAATATTTTTTTAAAATATGACAATATCCTGGATCTATAACTTGATGATCCAATGTTTTAATCAATGAAGAAATGTTTATAGAATCAAATGCCTTTCATAGCCTACAAATCCAAAGCATAATGGCAACTCATATTCATTTGCCCTTTCTATAACTTCTCTCAAACCCTGGATATGATCTCCTGTATGAAAACCACTTTTAAATCCAGCTTGTTCTCTTGGTTCATGGAAATCCAATGTTCTTGGTAAAAATTTTGTATGTAACTGATAAAAGGCTGATAGGTCTGTAATTTCTAATGTCTTCTTTATCACCTTTTTTAAATATTAATACTGCATTTTTCCAATCATCTGTCTATAATCCATTGACTATAACCATGTTTTAATCAAAATTATTCCTTTGATTGGTCAAATTCCAAAATTTTCTGTTGACAAATTGTAATTGCCTTGACAAAGATTTTATATAGATCTGATGCTGATCTGTCTGTAATTTCTAGTACTGTCTTTACATCCTTTTTAAATATCAGTATTACTACTGTAGTTTTTCAATCATCTGATCTATTTTTATTATTTAGACATTGGGTACATAACTTTAACAACAATGTTTTAATTTCTTTATTTGCTTCTTTTAAACTAATAATAATTCAATAATTTCCTGGAGCTTTTCCTTTCTTCATAGATTTAATGTCATATGTTTATTCTTCATTTAAAATACTTGACAATATAAAAAATAAAGTAAATGCAGGGAATACTTGATTTTCTTGTTTTTGATTACTATATAATTTGTTATATAACTCTTCAATGCATTTTATAATATCATCTTTCTTTTTAAATAAATAGAGTTTGTACACTTTACTTCAGTCACATTTTAACATTATTTTTAATTGAATATATTTATACAATCTAATGTTTCATCTCTCCTGCAGTCTTCTTCACAGTTAATATTTATAGCAGATTATAGCAGCAGTAGTTTGTCTGCATCTCACTGCTGTCAGTTTAGTCTGTTGAAAATATTAACTCTGAAGAAGACTCAAAGACAGTTGAAACATCAGATTGTGTGTACATATAAGTAATATTTATTTTTTTTTGCTAAAAAGTGTTTGAAGTATTGTAAAAAATGTATTTATATAAAATAATAGAGCAAAGTAAAAGAAAGGGTAGATTTAGTGATGTTTATGAATCTCTCTTTTTAGTAATAGCTTTATTATTGCTTCATAATAGTTAAACAACATTTTTTCTAATATTAAGATGTATTACACTTCTGAGACTTTTTATTCTTTTTTATAACATTCTTTGTCTCTATACAATCATATTTGTTTATATTGTTGTTAAGTCTTATTCATATTACTTTACAAAACTTTATATTCAATACTGTTTAAGGGATTATTGTTGTGTATTTTATATTTCTTCTTTTCTTTATATATTATTTTGCCATATTAGACAATTTACTGGAAAATAATTGTTTTTTGTATTTGCTGTTTTTATTGCATTTTAAATAATGTATCATTTATCTTTTTACTGATTTACAGAATAAGCTTTAAAATTTCTTAATATTTTTAAGCCATTTGCAAAATTCTTATTTAAATTCATTGGAGTGATAAAACATGTATGCTTATGTAAATATAATCATATCACCTTACGGATTGGCATTAGTAAATGCAAAATAAAACTGGTATTTGCAAGTTTATTAAAATGATTCATTGTATGTCTAATACAAATAATTCCACATTTGAACAGCATACTCTGTGATATAATTATAATATTAAATAATACATATTTAAGTAATAGTTTAATCTAAAATAATGTTTGCCATGTTAAACAGGCTGGATTAATTTGTAAACTAAGATTGCAGCAAATAACTGGTTTCAGATTTTTTTGAACATCTGTGTTGATTTAATTACAATATATACAATTGAAGATCAGATGAAAGACCAATTCTCTTTTTGTCATACTGAGTACATGGGCATTGATACATGAAAAGTAAAATTTATCTGCATACCTAATAAAATGCCTCGTTATGAATCATTCTGCAAAATAATTTTGAGTAATGTATTTGGAACAAGAGTATCTGATTATAATCTTAAACGTTACATACTCAAGCTGTAATAAAAAATATTTGCATGCTGTTGCAATTAATAATATTTAATTTAAAATAACATATGAAACATTAAGATGGCTTGATTAATTTGTGAACTAATATTTTCAGTAATAATAGTTTTCATCGTTTTCAGATTCTGATGTTGATTTAATTAAAATATATATAGTTGGAGGTCAGACAACAGAGTAATTATCCTTTTGTCAGACTGAATGCATAGGCATTGGTAAATGAAAAGTAAAAGTGTATTTGTAAGTTTATTAAAACGGTGACGTGTGCGCCTGCAAAATTGTTTTGGGTAACCTATTTGAAAAGAGTGTGCTCCGTGATTTGATTGTAATCCTACACATTACATATTTAAGCAGGAGTAAAAGTCTTTTACATTCTGTTGAAATTAGTCATTATGTAAATATGAATGTGTTTTTTTAATTTTAATGTATTATATTGTTATTAATAAAATAATTTTATATAATATACAAATAATTACATGTAGTATAGGCGATCCCTTACTTTTAAGCTCCCTCCAGATATCCACTCTATCTCGCACAACCAATACACATGATCACACACATGTGAAAAAGATGAATAATCTCCAATATGCATATTTTGTGCTAAAACAGCACCCATTAGTTGCTCTAGATTATTATCATCTTCAGCACAATATAAATATGTTGGAGATCATTTATCCTTTTCACATGAGTATTGTCATGGTATTAGTTATATGAGATAGAATGAATAGTTGAAGGAACTTGAAAGTCTGTTTTCAAATTTCCTATATTATATATAAACTCCATGTATATAAATTATACTTGTATTTAAATATTAAAAAGAATTTATATATACAAAGATAAGCCCCTCATAAATGAGGATTACCCTCTTAACTCCAAGAAAGGAAAAAATCCTCCAAAAAAATAAATTTTGCAATAATCTTATAAACCAATTAGTGGACCACAATGTATCCACATATAGGCATGAAAATAGGTATCTTAATGTATATGTAGCTAAAAGGAGTAAATTACTCTCAGACTACAAAGGCTCGAGTATGAATCCATTTTACTCTTGATACTTAGTATACAATGTATTATTTATTCACAGTGCGAAAAGAGAATTCATTTTTATTAAAAAGTATTTTTATGTATACAAAATTAATTGTTTATTTAAATTTTCAACCAAATTTGGGCTTACAACAATAGATAAAGGATTTATTTTTTAAATCCACAAAAAATCTCTAATCTGGGATTTTGGATTTATGTTAATCTGCCTGTGTTAATTAATTAAAAATTAAAATAAAAACTGCTACAAACTACGAGATGGAATCTTATAATACAAATCTGTATTAATGGATTTACTGTAAAATTAAGCAAGAAAAATACAAGATTTGTATTATGTATGAGTTGATTAGTTTAAAATTTTAAATTCGTATAATTAGATCAAAGGCAGAAATAATTAGCAGGTTTTATAAAATCCCAATCTTAATTTTAGATTCTTAAAGTTTTTTTAAATATATTTTTGGACTTGTGATGCATTTTGTTTGTAAATCAATGTAGAAAGTCTTTAATTAGTCAAGCGTTGGGGTGTCGAGAGGTCAGCACAGCCGCCTTACAAGCAGATGTCCGGGTTACCAGGTTAGCTTCCCAGCCGATGCTATGACACATGAGAAAAAGTCTTTAATTAATTTGTTTATGATCAGATAAATTTAAAGAACGTTGTTAGTGATAAATGTTAAGTAAGCCAAGCTTTTTTATTATCAGTTCTTTGATTCGAACTTGTACTCTTTCTGAAATGGTAACTATGATTAGAAATAGTACTTGGCATTATTTGAAAGTTGCTAACTATTGCTTCATTAGCATTTAATACTATATAAATATATGTAGGATGTGTAAATATATCATTATCATCATCATATTGATTCACTGTATGATGAAGATCTACAATTAATCATCTATCTTCTTTGATCTCTAGCCTCTTATCTCCACACTTCTTTATTACATCCATCTCACATATGGTCTCTTTTTAGGTCTTTTGTAATCTTTTGGAATCCTAATTTTAGATTTCTATTGCTTGTTTATTTTTATCTCTTCTAGCAACATGTCTAGCACAACTCCACTTCAGCCTTTTAATTCAATAATGTCAATAACGCCTGTTTGTTTTTTTCCCGATGTATTTTGTTTTCAACTTCTTGTTACTCTTAACATACATCTCTCCATATTGTGATCTGATGTCTCTGTATTGTTCTTCTTCTATTAACTGTCCAGGTTCCAGACCCATAAGAAAGAACTAGTAACACACATTTATGAACCACCTTCCCTTTCAAATACATGGGCACATTTCCTTTTAATATTAAATTATTTCTCAAAAATACTCTAACCAAGTTTAGTTCTATGTTTATTTTTATCCATTATGTTTTCATCTGTAGTAATAATCTGATCAATATAGTTTTTGTAAATATATATGGGAGTATATATGAATAAGACGATTTTGCTAACAGAAAGAAAAATTACTTTCGATTTACTAAAGATTCAAATCTTAAATTATGAATCTCCAATATAAATTAATGTTTTACCAGATTCCAATGTAAATGAAGCGATATATTTACAAAACTATTTTTCTAATGAAAAGTTTTCCAATATTTTAAAAATCACATATAAATCCCTTGTACAAAATTAAAAAAAATAGCAATTCAAAATAATGAAAAAATATACATATCTGGGGAAAGACAACTTCCAGTTATCAAAATGAAATTCCTGCCTAAATGGTAAATTAATGTAATCTTCGTTTAAACTTGAAACAATCACTCAACAAAACAACTACTGTATCAAAACCGACATTTAAAATAAATTACTCCTGGGTATTTACTTAATTAATTTTTGCTTTTCAAAACTAAAATTATTATAATATTTAATTTTATTTAAAATAAAATTTTCATAAACTATATTTTTGTGTAATTTAATAATCTATATATCATTTTACAAATGCTTAATGATATTTAATGGACGTCCTGTTTATAATAAAAAGAAACTAATGTAATAATTTACGTTTCTAAATATATTTACTAATTAAAAAAAAAAGAACTTGAATCTCATTATATTATTGTATATATTTAATTTTTTTTCTATGGCAGATAGAAGCAAAAAACTATTATACCAACCCAAAAGCATGAGTTCATCGTTGGTCGAAGGTGACCCGTCATGGAAAACTTATAGACAATTTAATCCAGATATAAGCAGGGATATTGCAAAATTGATTGGTCAGATGAGGAAATAATAATCATACATTATGTCAATAGAAGCTCTTATAATATGCTGAACTATTTCTATCATCTATTCAAACAACTATTAGTAATAATACACAAATAGACAACACAGGTTAGTAGATTATACAAGTTTTAAAAGGTATTATTCACTACACTCCTCAAGTATAGCTGGACTAACCAGTAACAATATTAGCATGGAAATTGAACATTAGTTTTTGAATATTCTATTCTATGTAAGGCCACATCTAACAGAAAATTTATATACTTATCTATGAGGGCTGGTTCAAATTCTCCTGATTCCTCCATTTATTTAGTATATGAAAAATTCTACTAACTATTGCCTTAAAATTCTATATTCAAGACTCTAAAGATGTGAGTTTACCTTCTATGCTAATGTTATCATTGGTCAGGTTAGCAACACCTGAAGAAGAGCAGAGAATAATATCACTTGAAACACTGTGTAGTCTATTCATCTGCATTGTCTATTTGTGTGTTATTACTTACAGTTATTTGTATTTGAAAAGTTTATATAAAATTTAAAATTTTCTAGACCTTCAACATTTAATGATAGATAATGGAAATAGTTCAACATGTTATAATATCTAAAATAACATCATCAAAACCTTCAGACAAATAATAAACAATATTTTGCCATTTCAATATTTTTATGCTGTTTGACCAAGCTTAACTCTCTTTCTATATATATATATATATATATATATATATATATATATATATATATATATATATATATATATATATATATATATATATATATATATATATATATATATATATATATATATTTACAGTCTAAATACATGGAAAATAATTATGAGATCATGTCATAAACTTGTCATAACACTAAATTCTTAAAAATTTAATACTCAAATCATTATTCATTAGTAACCAAAAAGATATTTCTTTTGTTAACCAACAGATGGTATGTATAATAAAAAACATATACCAGATGCATTAATAAAGAATAGAGAGTTGGAGAGATGGAGAACTAGTATGGAGAGTAAAAAGAGTTTAAATATATATAGAAGAAAATGGAACATTGGGTGTGAGTTAATTTATAATAATAGTAAGAAATGTAGTTTATTGTTTAAGGCTCGAACAGAATCTTTAGCAACAAGAGAATATACATGTAAATGGAAAAATATGGGTGATTTAATCTGAAAATTGTGTAAGGAAGGCATAGAAAATATTAGGCATCTGTTGATTGAGTGTAAATGCTTGAAAGCAGAAAGGTTATAAATAATGAAGTTATGGAAGAATAAATATGAATAAAGTGATTATACAGAAAGTGGGTTATTGGTTTTTATGTTGGGTTTGAAAAAAGATAAGGGGGATTTAGATATAAAGGCCATAGAATTTACAATGATTATGTTGTGGAAATGGGATGGAGCAGATTATGGGAAAGCATAGGGTGGTGAATGGAAGGGGAAGGTAAAGTGGCTAATAGGTTTATTTGGGCATAGTTGCTGAGAGATTCCTGACTCCGTTTAAGAAGAAGTAACAATATATCACATCACATTACATCAATAACTTATGAGATTATAAGGAATTGAATTTTCTAATATTCACAACAATTTCACATAACTTTATTCTCTAATGCAGAGCTCCTATACATTTTATATTCGAAAAATTGATGGTGGCTGAATTTATTATCAAGTATAGCATTTGATAGCTAACAAAAAGTATAATATCTCACCTTGCATTTCAATAATGGACTAGCCCAGCTCCCAACTTATTTAGATCAGATTAAGCAACATTGCCTATTGGTTCATTTTTGCTATTTGCTATGCATTATTATTTTATATACACATTGGTTAAAAGCAATGAATGTTGAATCCAATCTAGATAAGATAATATCTGGACTATTCCATTATTTAAAGGCAAGATGAGATATGTTAAAACCAATTTTTTTTGTTGGTTAATAAATAAAGATTTTTGGCATAGATTATATGTGAGAACATTAATATCATTTCTAATTAATAGATTGTTGATTTTTTGTAGTACTGACATATTTACAAATGATAAGAGAATAAAAAAAAAGATTAAAACCAATTATTACTAACTGGAAAAAAGAAACAAAAATTTAAAAATATTGATAACAATTATAATCATAATTAGAATCACTCATGAATGAGTGTGACAACTCCAAGTCCAGAGTAAGGCCAAAAAATGGTAGAAAGCCAAGAAATATGAAGTTCTAAATGAGTGTTATAATAACTATACAAAATCAGTCAACAAAACACAAATATGTTGGACATATCACATGTTCAATATTAATGAGACATGTGACATTTTACAATGCTGGTCTTTTATCCTTTTTGTTGCAGCAAATTTAGGATTTTAAAGACATGAATAACTTACCCAACTATATGATCATGATAATTGGAATTTCACAGAGTATTAAGATATTACTGCCATGCTATAGTTTAATAATACTTTATTGGATCTTTTTTACTGTAGTTTAAGTCCATATTGCATTAACAGTTTGAATTAACATAAATATTGATTTATTAGTCACAAAAAAATCTGAAGATGTTAGTAGTTCTTAGAGTAGTATACAGACAAAAACTTCAAGGTTAACCATGAAAAGCTTAGAAGTTGTTAAATGATTGATTCTTTAATAATGACTTAAGTAATCCTTGTCATATTGTCTTCAAAAATATATTTTTATAATGTATTTAAATATTTGTAATTATTTTTACAAAATACTTTCATAATAATTATTCAAAAAATATTGTTTATAGTCAGATTTTTTAAAAAAGTATGTTTCATTTTTAAAAACAAAGTTAAGAAATTTGAAGTAACATTAAAATTGAAAGCAGTAATATTTACAATTATGACACTGTAAAGCAGCTGTCAATGAATGCAGCTCTGAAGTTTTGTGAAAATTTATTAAACATACATGTAATTTTTGATTATAGAAATTATTTTCAGTTTTGTTATGAATTTATATTTATTTGTTTATATTTTAACATTGAAATTTATTCAATTAAAATTCCATTATTTTTTTTACAATAGCAACATAAAGACATTTTTTTCTATTAGGTTTCACATTTTTATTTTTTTTTATATTTGGAAAGTGAAAATATAATTTTTTTTTAGAGTTTTTCTATCAGTAAACTTATATTTCTAACAAATCAACTTCAATTTATAAATGCATAATAATAAATGTGATTTTTAATTTAAAACATTGAAATATTAACTGAAATTATCACTAGACTGAAAGACACTGTGGAAGAGATAATTATAGCTTTCTGATGTATTTATTAAAATATTTTATGATAATTTTCATGAAATAAATGACATTTTCTATTCCATAGAAACTATACTCATATATATTGTGAAAAATATTTATATAATATCTGTACTTGCTAAATGTACTTTATATCCACAAATGCAATAAATAATTAATAGCTTTTTGTAGACCAAAATGAACATTTCTAACATAATACCAAGTAAGCATATTATGCTATTTCAATTTTACAAAGCATTTTCATGGAATTTCTTCTAGAGAATTTATGTTATATTATTATTGGTTTGAAAATTATTCATTTATAACAGATATATGAAATAACAATTCTATAAAAATTGATGACAAATTGATATGATTCACTTTGTATAGCTAAATTACATAAATTTTGCTGATTTTTTAAAACTATTTTGTTATTATATATAGTAAAATTATTATTACTTTAAAAAACTATATTATTGTTTTAAAAACTAAATTATATATATATTATAATGGTCAGATGTGAGACTGTATATGCCATATAGGGTGCCACTAGGCCATTTGAACCTAGAAAATTTATAGAGTACGCAGATACATGCTGCTAAAGATCCAACTTTTATTTATTAAGACCGTCAGCCCTTGCCACTAGCTCAGCAAAGCAGTAGAGATTAATAATAATGATATATATTATCGAAATATATTAATATTTAAAAAATAAAAAATAAAATAAACCACTGACAGTAATTAACACACAAACATTTATTTAAGCACATATAAATAAAATTGAGGAATAAAATTTATTATTTTAGGTTGGTTATTAATTTTTAAATTTAAATTTTTAGTTTGAACAATCTGCACAGATTTGTTTAATAATATTTTTAAGAGTGTCGAGTATGAATAAACTACATAGAATGCATTTGAAAAGAAAATATTTTATCCCTTATTTAATCTTAGGCCAAAAGTTCGCAGTCAAACTAACGCCAATCCATCTGATACAACGATGTATTCAAAGCAGCATGGATATGACAGCACAAGTACCATACTGTCAGGAATGTACATCTGAACAACATGGTTAAAGAAGACATTGGCTCTCATCCAGTACAGGAATTCTACATCTGTCTGTCAAGAAAAACAATAAAAAAACTCCATAGGAAGGGACTGTGTTTTCCTTCTTACTATTCCCTTCCATAGCAGAAAGGGGGTGTGCGGCATATAATGGTGATCCTGCATGTAGCGATCCTTATACTACATTTACTAATTACACTGATATATCCAATCCACTGACCCAATCTAACTATGAAACAAATAACCTAAGATTAACCCTCTCTTAATTAATTAATATAACTTTACAAATCTATATAGCCATTCATGCCCAACTTAAATTTAACATTTATATAATTTCGCACAGATGAATTTTATAAAAGTTTGTTTTTTAATGTTGAGTATAGATCAGCTACATAGATTACATAGTCAAAAATATTTCAAAATAAACATAAATGATCAAAATGTAAAGTCACTGATGGAATTGCAGAGGGAAATTTACAAGAAACCCAATGGCATTCATCATAAGATGCCACATTGACACCAATAATTTAAAAGACATCTGAATAAATACATTTTAGATACTCAATGTAAGATATCATTATTTACTGAATGACTATATATTTTAATCAAATATGAAAACAAAAACATAATTAAACGTTAACGAATCTATGCAAGCATCTATACCCAACTTAAATTTAATGCATTTAAATGATTTATACAATAAATATAAATAAAAAAAATGGAAATGATTTTTAGCAAACTCAAATGTATAAAAATTAAACATTAATAATTAATTTGAAAACTTAAAAGTCAGATAAAAGTTTATTTTAAAATTTAGGTTAGCTGAATATTAAAAGCTTGTCAAATCTTAACGAAAGTTCTTAATTACTTTTAAATTTTACAGTTCATGTCTAACAGTAGAAGAATCCCGGTTCCTGGTGCCAATTCCCATGACAATGTCTCTATTTGAAGACCGGTCTGTTGTTCTGGAGGTGGCCTTAGCTGGTTCAATCCTGGTACTATTTGATTGCAGAACCCATATGATTCAGGGTCTGCAATAGTACCATTCATAATTCATCAGTCATTTCATTTGAAAATAAAAGAGAGAGTGACAAGTGCATCTTATCATGCCCCTTAAAAAAAATCAAGCTGGAACTGTTCTTAATTTCAATATTTTTCCTTTTATACCAATTGTCCAGATTCACTGAACAATGGTTTACTGTTCCAAATTTTCATTATGGTCCAAGCCTTCATTGCTGCTTATATTGGACATCTAATTTATTTTTGTTCTCTTATCTATATTTCATCTGACTTTTTTATATAAGAGCCCTAAGGGCTGGTTTGCTTTTCGTTTAATTTATAAAACAATCATTTCCATTTACAAAAATATTTTATCTTTAGATCTTGTACTTTTTTATAAAAAAAGTACATTCAAATTCTTTTTTTTTTTTATTTAAAAAGAAATACTTTTAAAATTTTGCATCTGTGCGAATATATATATATACATACATTGAACAACTCTTTAATTTTAGCGTTTAGATTTTTATTTACTAACTTAATAAAAAAAATTTTTTTAATTCTAATTTTAAATTAATGTAACGGCATATACCATTACAATATATATATAAGTGATTTGAATACAGTTTTTCACGCTCTCTTCAGCTATCTACTCTATATCATATAACTGAGACACATGACCATGGACATATGAAAAAGATAAATGTTCTTCAATATATATATATATATATATATATATATATATATATTATGCTGAACCAGCACTCATCATTTGGTCCAGATCATCAATTCCCATGCATATATATAATCAGTGCCCAGTTTACATTAATATAGCAAATCTTAAAATTTTAACAGACATGTTTTAATCTACTCCATCCTCCAACTCTTCAGCCATCCATATCATTGAAAACCTGATGATAGAATGGCAAATATAAACTGAACATAGACTATATACTTGCGTGTGTGTGTAGAGGGGGGTGATGATCTGGACCAACGGATGAGCTCTGGTTCCACACAAAATACGTTTATTGGATATCATTTGTTTTTTGCCACATGAGCATAGTCATATGTATCAGTTGTAACACATAGAGTGGTAGCTGAAGGGAGATTGAAATTCTGTATTTAAATCTCCTATATTATATTTAAACTCCAAGTATATTAATTATGCTTGTGTTTCAAAGATGTCATATATATATAAACATATTTTGCGATTTCATCCGTGTTAAAAAATTTAAATATTGATATACCGACTTGGGTGATCAACTCGAAACTTCGGTATTTCAATATTTAAACTTTTTAACACGGATGAACCCGCAAAATATGTCTTTTTATACGTAACCCGTGAAAATCTTCGTATCAACATATATATATGCGTGCATGTGTAAACTAATTAATACATGGGATTTCCATTATATAAATGAAATTAAATTCATAGCCAAAATATATTCATGTCAGGCAACCAATAAGTCCAGTTTGCTGATTGAAAGAAAAAATAGCAAACCTGTCCAACATACTATTTATCAAAATGAGGCCTCTTTTGATCAGTTATTCACATTATTATGTCCATCTACCAGGTCATATATAGCTATGTGTGTGACTGTTTAAAAGAGGCTTTGTTTTGATTAGTAATAGCTTGGACAGGTTTTCTATTGTTCCTTTTCTCCAGCAGAAGCATTCTTATTAATGGTTGTACATCATTACACCTTGGCTGTGAATATAATGAAGTTCCCATTTACTAATTAAGTTATATCAATATTAAACTGCTACAAATATTACATTTAAATATATACATATACCAATTCGTAATTAAGCGACTAGACAAAATTAAATTACAAATTCAGTACCGATGGTTTCCCTGCCAAGGCAGACCATTCAATGAGTGCAAAGTAAGACAGAACAAAACATATATATTTATATATGCTACTCCACTAACACATATATTGATGTATGCTTCTCCATTTACCCATAATTCTAATTCATATTACCAATTACCTTTAGTGTTTAAGGATGTTTTAAATAAGTTAATATCGTCAAAATCATAAATCTTTTTTTAAAAAGAATATTGCTTATCATTTTTTTCAATGTTTCACTGTTTCATTTATGCTCAAACTACTATGGTCTCTCTCTCTCTCTCTCTCTCTCTCTCTCTCTATATATATATATATATATATATAAATATGCTCAAATATATATATCTATATATATATTTACAAAAAGAAGAAATGTTATAAATTACTTCAGTATGGTATTTCTATTAATTTTCTCTTTTGTATTATTCAACAAATTATTTAGAATAAAGGCATTCGTCCATAAAGTTTTTATTATTATCAAATATATTGATTCCTCCTTAAAATCCTTCAAAAGACAAAAAAAAAAAAAATCCTATATTTTTATTCTATATTAGTATTTTTTAGCTTATTATTAACAGTACTAAAATTGCTATTAAACAAAATACCTTTAATTTATCAAAGTAGTCTATCCTAAAGTAACATTTATAAACTTCTCTCTTTTTTTAAAAAAATAAAGTTGTTTTTAGAATTACAGTATTTCATTTCTCATTTCTATAACAAAAATAAATTGAAGCAGCTATTTTATAAATATATGATAGCTACCAAGTCAAAAAAATGCCAATATTATTATTGCTTATGAGTTTGTAAATGAGTAGGAGTCAAAACTGCAAGTGATTGATTCTGGGATTTCTGATTCCAAGTCGAATGCTCGACCAATTGAACCAAGCTATGCAGAGTACTATTAGGTCTAATAATAGGTATTAAATCTTGTTAAACTAATGTAAACAGCCTATACAATTATTTAGTAATCTTATTAATAAAAAATGAGTATTGAATAATGATAAACACATTTATTTAGAAAAACATTCTGGTAGGTTGATTAATAGAAAAATAATATATATTATGAGAAAATGGGAATTTTTTTTTTTTTACTATATTTAAATACTTACAATGCTATTAAATGTCTTTATTTAGCTAAGATGTTTTATAAATATTAATGAGCAAAGAATTTATAGATTTTCCTAATAGCGTTGTTAAAGGCATATCTAGATTCCCGAATATATATATTTAAAAAGTTAGTTTTGATAAATTTTCTATTTTACCTTATTGTGAAGCTGTTCATAAAATGAATAATTTTAATTTGAAAAATAATAGCGTATATAGAAAATATGTATCAATATGTTAATGCATTATGCAGTATTCAGTTTCTTATTTATATGTCACATAATGAATCTTTGTCTAGAAATAAAATCAAAGTTATTAAAGATCTACCTTTGACGTTGAAGGATTTTACATATTTTACATATATTAAGTTTTAGATGAAATACACAGGCTTATATATACCTGTGTCTATATATGTAATAGACAGGGTATGAGCACAGACTTTCACATGACCCACCACACTCCACACTATCTCATAACACACACACCTGAACACACATATGTCGAAAAGATAAATAATCACGAATATACATATTTCATGCTAAACCAGCAATCATCAGTTGGTCCAGATTACCATCTCTACACATATATGCTACAAGTGCTCAGATATATATTAAGATAGCAAATCCTTCTACTTTAATAGACAGCTTCAATGCACTCCACATGGGTGTGACAACAATCTCGGCCTAAGGGTGGCCTTTGAGCGTTCCATCATCAGATTTTCAATTGGATGGACAGTTGAAGAGTTGGAGTGTGGAGTGCATTGAAGCCTGTCCATTAAAGTAGGAGGATTTGCTATCTTAATATATATCTGAGCACTTGTAGCATATATGTGTAGAGATGGTAATCTGGACCAACTGATGATTGCTGGTTTAGCATGAAATACCTATATTGGTGATTATTTATCTTTTCGACATATGTGTGTTCAGGTGTATCAGTGTTATGAGATAGTGTGGAGAGTGGTGGGTCATGTGAAAGTCTGTGCTCATACCCTGTCTATTATATATTAAGTTTTATAATATTTTAAAAAAGATTGTGTAATAAGTTTATTTTTAAATCTTAATATTAATTACTTGAAAGAGAGACTTATTAATTACCAATAAGTATATTTGGAGTATCTTGTCAGGTATATTGATGATTGTTTATTTATAGTACAAATGATACATTGAAAATTTTATTCAATAAATTTAATAACTTCCATCTTTCATAAAGTATATTTTAGAAAGAGAGTTTTTAATTTTGTTTTATTAATGTTTTACGATTATTAACGATAAGATATTTAAAAGCGATGGTTTAATATGTAATCATTATGTTAAAAGTAAATATTTATAACTATAATTAGATGTGATATCTATAGATCTGTCATTCATAAAATAACTGCTCTAAAGGTTCTTTGTTATGAAATAAGAAAATTAGTCATTCTAAAAATATAGCTTGGTTTGTAAAAAAAAAGATTATCCAAAGATTAACTTAATATAGGTTCAATAGTAAAATAGAATAGACTTTTTCCTGATATAAAATTAGGTTATCTAGCTCATCACAATGAGTAAGAGAGTATATCTATTATCCTTTTACCTATATATACCAAATACACTCTAATTTTATTCATAGGAGAGGGAAATTAAGAATCAACTGAATAATAAATATATGTCTCAACTCACCCAATCTTTACCTTTTTTCATTTCCACTATTTTCAAGTTTCAAACTTAAGAAGACTCTGCAAGATCAACTAATTCAGGCTATATTAGTATCACTTAAAATACAGATAGGTGTAAACATATGTAAGTGTTTAATGATAGATGTGAATATGAAGTTATGTGTAAATGGGAAAAAATATTTACAAATATGTGAGAAGATATGACCAATTGAAAGTTGACTATAGAAAAACATACTAAGAGCTTTTAATTTAACATTTGAATATACTTTCAGAGATAATTTCTAAGTTGGCTAATTTTAATTCTATGATGCTTATTCTTGCTTTCTTGGAACTGCAGATATTAGTTTTTAATTTCATTTCAAATCAAAAGCAGCTGATGTGTCTATTTGAATTGTAAATTTGAATTCTCTACTTAAATTTTTGTAGGTTATTCAACAGATGAGAAATTTTATCTCTCTTTGGATAAGCTCATTGTAGAAAAACAGCAAGTTTGTGATTATCATTTGAGTCCATTGTTGACATCATTATTCATGAATATTGTTATATGCAATGTGTTAATAACAATAAAAATTTTATTTGATATTTCTTTATTTTAATATCAATTTTCATTTCTTGATTGCATTCAATTTATCCAATCACATTTACTATGCAATGTTATAATGTGTTATAGTTATATCACACTTATCAGGATAATAATTACTAAAGGTTAGTTGTTGTTTATGTGTCTTATAATTTAATATATATATATATATGTTCAAAAGATGGCGCTATACCAAAACCACCGAACAAGTGTAAGATTTGTTTACATAAACGAAAAAAGAGTCAGAAATTAACTACCTCTTTCATTTGCTCACCCCCAGATCAGCTGATTTCAAGCTGGTTTGCTCTCCTCAGTGGGGGATAGAGTATAGAAACTAGATCTAAACACTGACTCTCAAGCGTTTATGCAAAACGTTTCTATCAGATTGCAAGCGTGAATTTTTCAGACCGGTAAAGTCTTCAAACTCAGCCTAGCAAACGAGATCTAGTTTCTAGTCTCTACCTTTCACTGATGAGAGTCAACTAGCTTGAAACCAGCTGGTCTGAAGGTGGAGACTGATGTGAGCCAACTATCTTGAAACCAGCTGGTCTGAAGGTGGAGACAACGAAAGAGATATTGAATTCTATCTCTTTCGATGTTTATGTAAACAAAAGCTTGTTAGGAGCTATTGGTAAAGCTCCATCTAGTGATCGTAAAATGCAAGCTAAAAGCAAGTTATGAAATTTATAACTTGTTTTGTTTATTATATATATATATATTATAACGTTTTCCATTTTGCTAGGCCTCTACACGCTAATATAAACTGTGCGTGAGTTGATCAAGCTATGTCAAAAAAGAAGAAAGTTATATTTCTATTCTAAAAACATAGCTATATTTCCTGATCAACTCGGCCTATTAATTGTTGAGAATTGTGCTATTGACAAAATCAGCTTTTAATTTATTTAATCTGGGCATCAGAATTCCTAAGAATTTGCTGAAATCACCATATAACATCTCACAAATAAAAAAAATACTTTTAAACTAATCGGTATTACATCATACCGTAACGAGAATTATTTTTTTAAGATTATTATTCCTGGGCTTATTCAAACATATTGGCAAAAGTAAATTACATTTTTAAATCTTATTAAACTACTAATAGATTTAATAATAAAAAATAATAACTATTATTAATAACACACCAATGAAAATTGGTATTAGAAATATTTTTATTCTAATAGAAAAAAAATGTTAAAGGAAATTATTAATCAAATAAATTGGGGAGAACAAAATTCAGATGTAAATCAATTAATAAAAAAACAATTTTACAATTACAGCTCACTTCCAAATTTATTCTGGAAAGTTACTAAAAAATGAATGTCTCTTGCACAAGAAATTTAATGTCTCTATCGGGATTGTTTAAACATACTTTTAGAAATTGTTTGAAAATGTTTAATTTGGTCACAATCAGGAGTAATGAAGCATTACTTACCGGTACGTTTTGTGAATTCAGTAGTAGATAACTATGCATAGTTTTTTGGGGTTGAATTGAGCTCACAGCCTTTGATTATTAGTTGATCTTGGTGCTGGTTCCATAGGCTAGTCACGTAAGCTTCTCTGGTGTCCCTCGGTAATGATGTCAGCTAAAGCTCCAGTCTACTCTCGTATGAATAACTTTTTCATCGTAGAGTGGTCTGGATTCTCTAATCCAAAACCAACCAAAAGAATATCAGCTAAACCAAGATGTTCTTCAAACTGATCTCTGCCTTTTATACTCTCTAGAGGCCCAGTTTTCCAACTTCTGCGCATATCTTTTGTTTGTCAAAATATCCGTTGATAATCTTATATATTCTTTACAAAATTTATGTTACAAAGTCTCTATTTTTTCAGCATAATTCTGCCATCTTTAATTAGTTGAAATATTTTTACTTTCTCTTATCTAGATTGGTAATTTGTGTCTTTTGTTCTCTCCAATTCTAACTTTTATTTCTAATTACATAAAAAAAAAGCGAAAGAATAATTTAACTTTCATTGTACATTTTTTTTTTTTAAAAAAAAAATTAGTCAAAAAAAAATCTAAATTTACTTTTATTTTTTAGCTTTTACCAAATGCCAATATATTTGCAATGTATATAAATAAATGTTACAATACCACCAGTGCCAGGAGATGAGAATAAAATAGGGGTTTACACTAATTTTATTCTTAAGTTTTTTAAATTCATATTCGTGTTGTTGTTGTTGTTGTTTTTTTTTTTTGTAGCAGTAGCGTGCTGATATATTCCGTAGACTCATTCAACAAGCGATGTTTGGCTTTAATGCCCACTTTTAGGTATAACATGGCGGGAATGGAAAATATTTCAACATTCATCTGTGTCCTTTCCACTTAAGTGTAATAGTAATGATAAGAAGCCCAAGTTATAAGCACTAATGAGCATTGCTCATCGTTTTGAGTCTTACAGGCTCGCGGCAACTTGGTCCGCCTTCCCCTTTATTGGGATCCCTGCTAGAAATAGTCTGATGGGCATATAAAGGTGGTCTTATGTTAATATACTGCGTACTAGGACTCGGGGCTATGTTTTTCCCCTCTTCAGTAACTGCCTACCCGGTCAAATACTTGTGACTTATGTCTACATCAGCCACGATCGTGTTTTATTTTAGACATATCAAAAAAAATATACATACATTTTTTTCTTTTTGGAAGTCATATTAAAAAAATATTTTTTATATTTTAATAATCAGGGTTTAATTAGTTAGTTAGTTTTTATAATTTTTTTTTTTTTAAAAATTACTATTTATTTTCCAGCTGTGAGTTTCTTTGGGTCATCATTGTAACGTTCTTTATCATTACAACTTATCTCAGGTTGTAGTTGTTAAATCGAAGCCTGAGTTGGGTCACCATTATAACGTTTTCCCTTTTGCTAGGCCTCTACATGCTAATATAAACTGTGCATGAGTTGATCAAGCTATGTCAAAAAAGAAGAAAGTTATATTTCTATTCTAAAAACATAGCTATATTTCCTGATCAACTCGGCCTATTAATTGTTGAGAATTGTGCTATTGATGAAATCAGCTTTTAATTTTTTTTAATCTGGGCACCAGAATTCCTAAGAATTTGCTGAAATCGTCATATAACATCTCACAAATAAAAAAAAAAACTTTTAAACTAATCGGTATTACATCATACCGTAATGAGAATTATTTTTTTAAGATTATTATTCCTGGGCTTATTCAAACATATTGGCATTTGGTAAAAGCTAAAAAATAAAAGTAAATTTAGATTTTTTTTTGACTAATTTTTTTTTAAAAAAAATAACATACAATGAAAGTTAAATTTTTCTTTCGTATTTTTTTTTACTTAACTGGAAATAAAAGTAGAATTAGAGAGAACAAAAGAATTCCAAAAGCAAGTAAAAAGATAAGCTAAAAGAAAAATATTTTAGCTAATTAAACATGGCTGAAAAACTTGATAAAAAAATGAGAACTTAGTAATTGAAAAATGATAAAGACTGTATAAGATTATAAACACAAAACACCATGATATTAGCATGCACAGAAGTCCGACAACGGGACCTCTAGTATAAAAAGGAGGGATTCGGTTGGAGGAACGTCTTGGTTTAGCTGATATTCTTTTGGTTGGTTTTGGATTAGAGAATCCAGACCACTCTATGATGGAAAAAGTTATTCATACGAGAGTAGACCGGAGCTTTAGCTGACATCATTACCGATGGACACCAGAGAAGCTTACGCGACTAGCCTATGGAACCAGCACCAAGATCAACTAATAATCAAAGGCCGTGAGATCAATTCAACCCCGAAAAACTATGCATAGTTATCTACAACCTTCGTGAATTCACAAAACTTACCGGTAAGTTAAGACTACTTATTCCTGATTGTGACAAAATTAAGCGTTTGCAAACAAGTCTTAAAATAATCCCGATAGAGACTTTCATTTTTTCTGTACAAGAAACTTTTGTTTATACCAGAACTTTTTAATTAATTATTTTATTTTATTGATTGTGTCATATTTGAATTAATGTGTGTTCTCTCTGATTTACTTGATTAGGAATGCTCATTTTAACTTAAACAGATTTTTAATCTGTTATAATAATAAAAATATTTCTAATATCAATTTTCATTTGTCCGTTATTAATAATAGTTATTATTATTTTTATTATTATTAAATTTATTAGTAGTTTAATAAGATTTAAAAATGTAATTTACCTTTGCCAATATGTTTGAATAAGCCCAGGAATAATAATCTTAAAAAAATAATTCTCGTTACGGTATGATGTAATACCGATTAGTTTAAAAGTTTTTTTTTTTATTTGTGAGATGTTATATGATGATTTCAGCGAATTCTTAGGAATTCTGGCACCCAGATTAAATAAATTAAAAGCTGATTTCGTCAATAGCACAATTTTCAGCAATTAATAGGCCGAGTTGATCAGGAAATATAGCTATGTTTTTAGAATAGAAATATAACTTTCTTCTTTTTTGACATAGCTTGATCAACTCACGCGCAGTTTATATTAGCGTGTAGAGGCCTAGCAAAACAGAAAATGTTATATATGCATTTTGCAGGTTCATTCATGTTAAGTTGGGGTTTAAATGTCTGTTGCAATTAATAGTTTGTCAATTATAGTGCTTTAATTTTTGTTAATCTAGTGATTATTAAATAACATTAATATCATGGGACTTGGTTTTACATTAGCCACAAGGTGAGTAATTGGTTTGGGAGGGATGTAAGGGGCACATATAACAATATATATCCTTTTGATACAAGTTATATATCTGATCACTGCATTTTATGCTTTGCAAATTATAAATGCATCAAATGACCTAATGATCATAATTATCTATAATATTGTATCAAAATATTTGAATTATGGGGTATTAAAATTATATTATTCATAAATGAGGAATAAATCCCAAACTATTTAATTATATATTAAAATGAAATAATATGTTGGGGGTAAATAAATGAAAAGATTTAAGTATGATTTTTTAGATTTTAAATTACTTTTCTCAAGTCATATACATTATTTATGCTCTAAAGCTTTCAATGTTATGGGTTGCATCTTTAGGTAAGTAAGATTCCTTAATAGAGACATTTATGTCTTCTTATATATCTAAACTATGGCAGTGTTGTTTGGAACTCTGACAATCATTCTCATAATAGAGCTTTGGATGCAGTACCAAGAAACTGCAGGTTATTATAATGAAAATTTTGAAGCAGTATGCAATGTTTATCAAGTTTTGTTACCTCTATTAAGCAATCTTAATAATATTTATTTTTTTTGGCAGAGGTAGTCAAAGCACAAATCAACATAGTAAACAATAATCATGAAATTTCTTACAGTGTTTTCTAGCATGTTTGAAATATGGTAAGAATTTTTACTTTGCAGATTCTGCATTATTTAGACTTCTAAATTTGTATAACACCTATTATAGTCATGGTGATATTCATCATTTAATTATAAAATAAATAAAAAATGTAATTAGTGGATATATAAACAACTATATACTATTTTTTGTTGTTATTGTTGTTTATTATTAATATTATATTCTGTAATTAGACTTTTTATATATGCCTGTAAAATACTTTGATTTAAATAAATTAAACTAAATTAACTAACTAGAATAAAAATATTTTACTTAATATGAAAAATATTAATAATAAATTAAAAATATTATTATAAAAAAATATGTCAAGAGTAAATTTAATTAGATTGTAAATGGATTTACAGTTTAATTTCTTCACTAATTTATTATTATATTTTTTGAAAAATTATTACTACTTATTCTATTTTAAATAGTTAATATTATTGCTTTATTTGAGTGCAATAATATTTACACAGAAATTATTCAAATTAATATTCAGATATCAACAAACCAAATAGAAGTTCGTTCTTTTATCATTCTTCTTTTTAATTTTTATTCTTTTATTTTTTTGAAAAGTTTGCATTTTAGTTTTTAGATTACATTCATTTTGTTAACTTATATTTAAGATAAATTGTAAGAATAACAACAAAAAAAGTTTTAAAGTGAAATAATTTTAATTTCATTTCAGAAAAAAATAAAATTAAAAAATGGCCTTCTAGTAGTAAAAAATTTTTGCTGAAATGTTAAAACTAATTTCAAACATAACAAAAATAAAAAAAAGTTTGATGTTTTTTTTTTTTTTTTAAATAAAAACAAAACATAACATTTACATTATCTGGAATGACCTGATTTTTGTTTTTTATCAAAACAGGTTTATTTATACAATATTTTATCATGAGAGGTACAAATGCTCATATATAAAGTATTAAAATGAATAACAAAAAATTCCACATATGAATACTAATCGAAAATTTTCAGTTAAGTTAAAGTTTCTTAGGAATCAGAAGATCTTTCAAAGTCTATTAACATCTACATCTTGTAGATGAATTAAGGTGTCAACCTCATGTCCCTATCCCTCATTGTTTTCAATTTTTTAATAGAGTTTGCTGAGGATCAGTACATGATTTATGCCTTCTTTTCATAAATAAACAAAAATCATTTTACAAAACACATAATATAATTACAAAAATTGCTCCAGAAAAATTGTAATATTAAATGAAAATATATTTTTTAATTATCCATTGAAGCCTTGAAGGAAATGAGAGGGGAAATTTCTCATGTAACTCCATTTATCCTTATCATAGCAACTATGCCTGCTTGATTACGTGATGTTTTTAGAGTGTCCAACTTGGGATTAGAATGTCGCAGGTTCAATTCTGCACTCAAAGTTTCAGTGCTTGAACTTATGAACTTTCAAGCAATAAATCCAGGAGCATTTTTATAGAAACTATCATTGTTATGTGATGGTAAAAAATAGGAATGGGATTCTCACTCGAAACACCAGCCAGTGTGGTTTCTTACATCTGAATGCAAAATCAAAGTGCATCATGGTTCTTCCTCTCAGTTGCCTTATAGATCAAATGAAACATCAGTTTTTTTAATTTACAAAAATTGGGTGTATAAATTAATCTCTGTAAAATAGATGTTTGCAATGGTAGCAGACAAAATCTAAAGTATGGTCCTAATTGCCATGTGGTTGCAATATCAACAGCCAAAGTAACAGCTGGTGGCCAAAGGTTGAAGGTGTTAATGAGCACCTGATTGTGAATGCACAAACTATTAAATGTTAATATTTTACTTAAAAATTTTTACAACTCCAGATAACCTTCAAGTATAATTGGATTGCACAAATTGGAAAAAGTAGTTAGAGGAAAAAGGGAGCACATAATTAAAAGTAGGCATATTTTATTACAAAGCTACAAATATTTAAAGCACAAATGGAATGGGACTTATTATAAGTAAAAAGTGATAGAACCAGATTGTGAAAATTCATAGTACATCAGATGGAGAGACAAGATTAGTTAAATAGAAGATACCAAGTTCAGATAAACCCAGGTTTATTTCCCAACATGTTTTTCAAATTGATAAAGAAGTAGAAGACTATATATGAATGTATAAAATGCTTTTGATCAAGTGAAACATTTTAAAATTCTCATGGAGAAATATAATTAGTAAACAATTGAAAGATAGAACAGATACCAATTGAAAGATAAAAATCATGTGGATAAATTTTATAATGGTGACTGAAACGAGAGAGTACACAGGCTTATAGACTTTTCATCCAATAGTGTCAGCCCATGCAAGCCTTAGTAATCAATGGATGCAAAAGGTTTGTGCATAAAATTTATATCTAGTGTCTACTAATCCAGTATTACCAGACTAGTTTCTAATTTGGATCTGAGAGCTCTTCATCTAGACAGGGATTTCATGCACAAAACTTCTCACATCAATTGATTACTGAGAATTGCACTAGATGGCGTTATTGGATGGAGAGTTTGGTTTTGTTTTAACAGCTTGTAAAATGGTGATCATGTAATGACTTATAGACTGCAGAAAAATAATAACTGTATATAATGGATTATTTCTTGCAAAAGAAAATCACTTCAGAAATGAATATGTATCATCCAAATAAATATGTGGCAGAATTGGAATGTTTTATAAATATCAGAAAATATGTATTTCAAGATTGTAATGTTTCTAATTGATTCACAGTAAATTGTCATCAATAAGTAAAATGTAAGATATATGTTAATAAAAACTAAAGCTAAGAACTATTGAGAAAGACATTCCAATGAATTGAAATTACAACTTATATATCATTTAAAATTATAGTTCAAATTTTACTGAAACCATTAAAAATGTAACTCATATTCACAAAGAGCCATGTCAAAGGTTTCTAGAATAATATAAGAATAATTTACCAATATTTTTTTTTACTGAAACAAGACAAGTATAAAGAAAAAAAGAAATGAGAAAATTGTTACAAATAAACTATTAATAAGAAATGAATATTTGATGTTTTATAAAAATGGTATAAAAACAAATTAGTAATAATATAAAAAATATAATTGTAAATCATTAAGAAAAAAACATAGCTGAAAATAAGTCTCAAAAATGTAAACAAATATTCTGAATTTGAAAGAAATGTTCATTAGAGAAATAGGAAGAAAGGATTAAACTAATAACAAAATGAGTCAAGACATTGTAAAATATAAGGAAGTATAAAGCAGTAGTGCACAACCTTTTTACATTTGTGACCCCCATACTCAGACTATAGTTTTGCATGATCTATTATATAGTGTTACTATTGTATTATAAGCATATAAGGATAATAATAATAAAAACCATTTTACCATATATATATATATATTTCCTTTCCACAAATATGCATCTTATTCTTTGTTACTATCTACATTATTTTCAGAACATTCATTAAAAATTTTAATATCTATCATGTACATAAAAATGAGACAACAAGGTTTAAACAATATTTAATTGTAAATCTTGTGATAAAAAAAAAATAAACGTATAATAATACTTAGTGTTCAGAAGATCTGTTGATTTGTAACAATTACAATTTTTTACTCTGTTTTAGAAATTGTGTATGTTAAAAAACATAGTATCATGTGTCAATGTTAAGAGGTTACTATCTCAAAGAATAAAACTCTGAGAGTAAATAAGAAAAATGAAAACAATATAAGTAAAGTGCCATTATGAGGTGCTGTTTATACAAAAATCGATTGGTACATAAAAAGGATGTGTTTAAGCACAAATCTGGCCAGTCACACGATAATGGGTTGAGCAGATTTTGTATACTTTATAATAGTTTTCTGTTTCTTCCTCCTTTTCTTACATATTGATTTTTATATTTACATATCATACCATTTCCAATCTTTTTATATACTTAACAATACTATTTTTACATCAAGATTTTACTCTTATAGTTTTGACTGTCCTGGAGTCATCATCAGAGATCTTTATAATCT
The DNA here is from genome assembly GCA_028023455.1 of Epiperipatus broadwayi. Taxonomy (NCBI): domain Eukaryota; kingdom Metazoa; phylum Onychophora; class Udeonychophora; order Euonychophora; family Peripatidae; genus Epiperipatus; species Epiperipatus broadwayi. The sequence goes on along the minus strand of JAQFVV010006356.1, from coordinate 688,945 downwards.
TATTTCCAAAAACCTACAATTATAAAGATTTTGACTTTAGAACAGTCAAAACTGTAAGAGTACAATTTTGTTGTAAAAAATAATATTGTTAAGTGTATAAGAAGGTTTGGAAATAGTATGATACTTGTTAATAGTGTTTAGGTTTTTGTTTTTCAATTAAAAATTTATTAACCAACATGAGATCTCAAAATTTTCATGATCCCCAACAATTTTTCTGTGACTCCTTGAGGGATTATGACAACAGGTTGTACACTATTGTTATAAAGTATTATACATTAATGATGAATAAGGGAACAATGTGACCTCTGAAATTAATGCATTTTTTTTTGTTGGCAATGATTTTAAATGAAGGGATAAAATACACAATTAAATATATGAAGAAAAACAAACTTTGATGAGATGTTAGAATTTTTTATGATATGTTAAAAAAAGTAGATTAAGAAATGGAATAATTGTTTACAAAGTTAAGTAAAAGATATGTAAATGATAAAAATATATCATATGATTGGAAAAATGCAGTAGCCATATTGTTATTTAAGAAAGTTGATAAAGAAGATAATAGAAATTATATCCTATTAATTCTTCACCAGTTCTGTATAGAGTACTTGCCAAGATAATTATAACAGTGTCTAAAGCAAACTTTGGATACTAACCAATCAAAGCATATATTTGATTTAAAAGTTATCTCAGTAATGTGAATCATATTCAAATATCAAGAGAATTATAGATAACAAGAATTAATATGTTGCATTATTTTGTTTTGGATGTATTAAATATGAAATGGCATTTGATTTATTAAGTAATCACACAATGATTAAAGCATTGGGTCATAATATGTACACTCATATATGATGATATTCTAAAGATTATTTATCAAAATCCAAAAAACAATGACCAGAGTATGTGGTTGTATTAAGAAGATTAATATTGAGACAAGCAGTCTTAAGGCTCTAAAAGTAAATTAAGATTTTAAAATAAATCTACATTTTGCAGATCTCATATTGACAAACATTCAAAGGACTTTTTTCAGAAAAAATATAAATAGTCATGAATTGAACTATAGATATCTTTTTCTGGTTATTAATATACATAAAAACGTAATGCTTGGAATTAATCAGAAAGTTAAATCTAAAAGAAGTGATTCTGGTAAAAATGATTTAATATGAAAAGGAAGTAGACATGTATGTTTGAAAAAGGGTTTTAATTTGTGTATTCTAGCAGTTCTTACCTAGGGATATGAGATTTGGATACATAAGAGAAAATTTCAATATAGACACTCCAGGCAAGTCGATGAGGTATAGAGAGATGCATTTTAAAAATAAAAACACATTGAAAAGCAGAATATATAGATGACAAAAATAGGTATCAGCTACATTATTATCATAAAATAAGAGATTTAAGTTAATATGAGAAGGATCTATTGCTAGATAAAGTGATATGGATGTTGAAATTTTTAAATTGTACTCTAAATAATTGTAAAAATAATATGTGGGATGAAAGGACGAATTAAGAATGTTGTTTGTTAAGTTGTGGAATAGATAGACTATGAATTGGGCAATGTGGAACAAACATGTAAAGACATTCATTTCACAGTGAGTCAATAATAATTGAAAATTGTAATGAGGGTGATGATAATGAATAAAATTAAATAAACTATATTATATGTTTCAAATAATATCATTTGTGTAATAGTCAAATGCTACTGTGAAACAAAAAAATACTTTTAAAATAATTTATACCTGACAAATAAAATTTAATAAGTGTGCCATTTGAGTTCTGCAATCTGATTTTGGCATTACTAAGCTTTATTTTTCTCTCTGATAATTCTTGCAACCTAGAAATAAAAATAAAATATAGTTACTGTTCTTTTCCAACCATTTTCTTTAAATTTTCAATACTTTTTATTATTCATACAAACAGTCTATATGCTATATGAGTCACATCATGGCAGGTAAATAGAATTACCAAAGCTGCTATCAGGAAGTTTTTTAATCATGGCCTAATAAAAATAGAATAAAATTATTTGTCATTTATCAATTTTTAACAAACGTCATTTCATGATTCATTTTAAATATTTGTATATAAATATGATTGTGAATAAAGGAGTTACCTTTTAATTATATAAATTAATGGCCTAGTTATTAAAAATACCACAATGTCATTAGTTAAAAATCATGCTAAGAATAAAGTCACTTTATTGCTATATATCCAACTTGGTTGAGCTTATACTTTATAAAAATATTATTAATTCAAAGATTCTAAACCAGCAATTCTCAATGTATGGCACATGTTCTACAAGGAGCAATTTGAATTGTACAAGGTGCAATTCAGTTATCTGAATTTTAAAAGGTGCAATTCAGTGATTTCTTTTGATTTTTTTTTTGTTTTATTAACAGTAAATTTGAGAGTCTGCTAATTGTTCTTACAACTTATTATTCATAAATTAAACTATGATTGTTTTTTTTAAATCTCCATCTTTCCATACTATCTTCTTAGTGTTATATTTGTTTAGATAACATTTACTCTTTATCTCTTCATTGTTACTTGGAAAATGTTAAGTGGTTTGAAACTCTATTATATTTCAACTGTCCTTTTGTTAATGGTCTTTTATGTTTCCTCTACATGAATTTGAATTCTTTTTTTGAATAATAAGAATTATAAGTCACATGGAGGATGGCATCAGGATTTTAGAAATGCTTAGGTGGGGTATGGTCATAAAAATTATTGGGAACCACTGATCTAAATCACGCATAAGAAATAAAGACAAGGCATACAATTATGGCTTAGAAAAAAGAAAGTGTACTTTTTATTGACAAAAAAATCTCATGATCTGTTGCTTGGTTTATGGATACACTTTTAAATCCATATCTAAATTTAATAATACCTAATAGCATGAAAGATTATAAAGCTAAAACCTTCTATGCCAAATCCCAATTATTAAGTCATATGATACTTAAATGGCATATGACCTTCCAAGCAACTGATTTTTTATTTATTTTTTAATAATAATGATAGTAAAACTTTTACAGATTTGTATGTTATCAATTATGCATATACAAAAAAAAAAAATCCAAAATCGATTGCTTGGAAGATCATATGCCATTTATATGACATTCCAAGCAACCGATTTTTGATTTTTTTTTGTATATATATAATTGATAACATACAAATCTGTAAAAGTTTTAATATCATTATTATTAAAAAATAAAAGTTTTGAAAGTTTGTGTTTTCTTGAGTTCAAAAAGACTTTAGCTACGCTAAATATTGTATGAGATGTAATTTAACACTTTGAATATTTGATGGGTATACAGCGTTTTTTTTTTTTTGGTTTTATTGCATCACGGTTTGTTTTTGTAAAGTTTTCTCTTTTTTTGTTGAGAGAAAAACGTACAGATAATGTTTGTGTAACTTTTATTGTTTATTCCCAACTCTATGCCGCCATGTTTTATTAATGGATCCAATCATAATGCTTCAATAATTGAAATAGCAATTTCACGCTTCTTCCGATGCATAAAATAGATCAAATAATTAAATCAATATATAGTTATATACTTTCTATTAAATATTTTTTTTATTTAAACGTAATATTATTTAAATAAAGAAAGTATAACAATTTATTAGAAAAATAAAAATCATGATATATAAACTACACACACCCCACACAAAGAATGAGAGAGAGAGAGAGAAGAGAGAGAGAGAGAGAGAGAGAGAGAGAGAGAGAGAGAGAGAGAGAGAGAGAGAGAAATATATATAAATATATTATTACAATTTCATTTAGGAATTGCCAAACTTTCAATATTCTCAACTTTGAGACCTTCACATTGAATAAATGTTTTAATAATTATTACTCTATTTATTAGACTACGTATTAATATAAAACTCCTTGCACATATATAAAGATTGATATATCTGTTTTTAATTAAACATAAACACATGGAATAAATAAATTTGATTCCTCTTTTTTCTATATCTCTTTAAATATGTTTAAAACATCCATCCTATCACATATTATTAATACATTTGAATAAAAGCATCAGAAAAAGCAAATGACCCTCAACATGGATTTCACATTCAACTAATATTCTTCAATCGGTCCAGGTCACAATCTCTCTTATTGAATTCAGTTGTTATCAATATTATGTTGTATATCTGGTTCAGCATAAAATGCACCTGGGGAGTCATTTGCCTTTTGGATATATATTTATTAATGTTCAAGAATATGTTGTGGAAAAAAAAATTTAAGGAAATCTTATAAAATTGAAACTAAAGAGCTGTTAATAATTTTTTTTTAGTCATTCATTAGACTAAAAATTATCCAATAATAAATGTGTAATAAAAATATTAATATATTTCCATTAAACGAGTTGTGTCATGTTGTGAGAGCAATAAGTTTGACACATCAATTAAAGTGTAATGATTTTCTATCTATATATACTGAAAAATGATAATATGTGTATGAGATTATGGTTAGCTCCATTGATAAGTGCTGTTTCAGCATGAAATGGGCATCTTAGGAATCATATATCTTTTTCATATGTCTGTGGTCATAGGTTTATGATTTCACTCCTCTGTTAAAAGTCAATAGAAACCAGTCTCTATCTTTCATGAGTGTGTTGTAATAAAAATTAAACTATAGAACTATTATTCATTGACAAACTTATGTTTAACCAATAGTCAAACACCAATAAATTATGAAAAAAATGAACCATTTATTTTTCTAGTTCTGTTCAGTCTATTGATGATTTCACTCTTTGATTTATAACCATGTCAATAAACTAGCCTTAAATACTAACAAAGCTAAAAAAATTGATGGTATCATGCATTCTTTTCATAGTTCATTGATGTTTGACTATTGGTTAAACATAGCTCAAGGGGATTAACATTCCTTTCAACTTCATGTTATTAAGCTGTGATTATATAATTATATATGCATATTAAATTAAAGATTCCCAAGGATTGTTATTATAATAAAAAATAGAAATGAAGAAATGATATCCATATAAATAGAAACAATCTTTAATCTTTGATATCACCAAGATTTTATTAATTACTACTAATTGACAGTTCCTGAGACCAAATCAGTTTAAATCTATAAAGCCACTTTTGTTTGAGAATTTTGTTGAAGTAAAAAGGATTTTTTTTTTTTTTTTCAAACCCAAGTTCTCATATGGATTTAAACCCAGAAATCTATTTTATAGGTATGGGAATGTGAACAAACTTCAGTTTGAAGTAAAAGAGGATTTCTTTAACAACAATAAAAAAACTCAAACAAAAAAGCCATTATCAGTTTGAAGAAAAAACTGGTTTGGCCCCAGGAATTGTCAATGAGCAGTAATTGATAATTTCTAGGTAACATATAAAGTTAAAGGTTATTTCTATTTACATGGATATTATCTTTTCATTTTCATTCTTTATTATATACATAAACATCTTAACATCTATGACCCTGCATGGTAACTTTCAGAACTGAAAAAATACTTTTGAGTTAATATTCAGAAATAAATAATGTGAAAAAGTTGTAGACTTGATAATAATTCTAATTAATGATATTAAAAGGTGAAACCATTTTAAGAAACATACTAGTGACAAAAATCTTTCAAACTTTTTCCTACATACAAGTACTAAAAAAACAGACATTTCTCACCAGGATAGTCACCTGACTGATAATGAAAATTTTTAAATTATTATATTAATTCCCACAAAGAAGAACCTACTCTGAAAGATTTGGTATAGCCAGGTCTAAATAGAAAAGAAAAAAGGGGTTTGTAGTGTAGGAGTTATGTCAAAACATTTAAATACTGTAAAATGTCAAGAACATTAGTGGTTTGAGATAAGATTGGGAAGACAAGAATGGATAGTGGCTATACTGTATATGGCCACTAGAAGTAATCACACTATAATGGAGTACCACAATAGCAAATATAAATGCATAGTTAAGGATATACAGAAATTTCAAAAAAAGTGTAAGAAAATAAGGGTTATAGGGAATATAAATGGGCATATTGAAGAAATTGATGATGTGTATAACAAGAATGGACAACTTTTGAAAATGTTTTGCCAGAAAATGAATTTGAGCATTGGAAATTTATCAAATATTTATAAGGGCAATACACATGGTCTAGAAATACTATATTTCACACAAAGAATTATATAGTAGTAGATAAAGAAGGAATAAATAAAATATGGAAAATTAAAGTGTTTGATAATGAAGAGGGAGTATGTAATACTTATTATAATTTCTTCATAATAGGAATGATTAGTAATGTGATGAAAAATAGAAATAAAGTAGAAAGGTTAGTGAAAGATGTAAATGGAAAATGAATGATAAGAATAAGTTAGAAGAATACAAAATAAAAGTTGAAGAAACCATGGAAGTATTGGTTGGGGATGGATATAAGGAATGGTATGGTAAAATAGAAAAATTGTCAGGTGAGAATATTGAGATGAATAGAAGTAACAAAAAAATGAGAATTAGAAAAAGTGCAAAAGAGAGAAAATGCATGCAGTGGATATAAATTGTTATTAAAAGCAAAGAAAGTGAAAAAGATGATAATATTAAATGAGAAAACTATTTCACAAATAGAAGTTGGCTAAAATAGATAATTATAGAGAGAGAATAAAATTAAATAGTAAATTATAGGGAGATATTAATAAAGATGGAAGCATTGGGAGTAAAAAATTTGGGAAATACATTAAAAGAAGTAATGTAGGGGAGAGAAAAATAATATTAGTAGATGATGTGTAAAATGAGTGTAGCTCCAGAGAATAACTAGAGACAAACTTAAATAAGTATGTAATGAATATAGAAAAGATGTTAGATGTGATGAACAGAGTGATAACAAACATAAAAGCAAATAATAATGGAAATATTAGTTTTACAGAAAATGAACTGAATGAGGCAGAAAAGAAAGTGAAAAACGAAAAGGCAAGAGGTTTAGATGGATGGACAACAGAGATGGTGATGAATTTGGGAAATAGGGCAAAATTATATGTAGTATCATGTTTTAATAAGATGGCACAGAAGATAGAATTTCCAGATAGCTGAAATAATAAAAAAGTAAGGCGACTATTTAAATGAAAGTTAAATGATTATAGACTGATAGCAGTATAATCAATGTTTTATAAAGTTCTTGCATATATGATGATTGGAAGAATGACAAAAGGGACGTAACAATATAATACAATGGAAGAAATGTAAAGAGGTAAGGAGGTTTTAGATTGGATATGTATATAAGAGATAGTTTAATTGTAATCACACAACTTATTGATATAAGTAGGAATACAAGTAGATCATTATATATGGTCTTTATTGATATAGAAAAGGCATATGATAGAGTAAATAGAAATAGATTCTGGATAAGCTTAGTAAAATGGTAAGAAAATAATTAATATACATATCAATTAGAAATATAGAATTGATTACAATTAAGAATGAGTCATACTAAAGTAAAAATGTCCTATGTCGCATATTTTGTTTTTATTGCATTTGAGAGAAATGGAGAGAACAATAGAAAGACTAGGAAGATAGGTAGACATACCATTAGAAGATGACAAGGGAGTGTATATATTATCAGGTCATTTATTTGGTGATGATATTTTCTTGTGTATAGAAAGCAGGAAAATTATGAACATTATGCTGAAGAAGTACAAGAATGGATAAAGAGGTAGGGATTAAATTTAGTGAAGAAAAATAAAAAGTAATGTTGAGAAATGCTGGGTAAAGAAAAAAAAGAATTTTTATTTGGGGGATAAAAAGTTAAATTTAGTGAATAAGTATAACTATCTGGGAATCATCTTAATTATTCAAAAAATTGTTTGGATGAATGGGAGAAAAAATTATAAATAAAGCAAAGAAAAAAGAAATGGACTGGTCATGCATTGGTGGTTGAGAGGTCAGTGCGACTGCCTTACAAGCAGTTGCCCGGGTTGTGGGTTCACGACCCGGCCGATGCTATGACACTTTTAAAAAAAAGAAATGGACTGATAAAGAAATTAAATATTTTCATATAATAAATATTTTGTAGCAAGAATTGTATGGAAGAGGTTGCAGAAACAGAGATAATATACGCTAATGATGGGTTGGGTGTTAATAAAAAAATGTAAGATTACTTAGAAAAAGTACAAAGAAAATCAGGAAGACATGTATTAGATGCAGATGTATGGATAGTAAAGGAGGCAATTCAAGGAAAAATGGAATGGTCAAAATTTTAAATGATAGATGCAAAAAGCAAATTAAAAATGTTCAGTAGATTGCATTTTATCAATAATAAGAGAATAGCTAATATAGTATCTAACTGGGTTACAAGTAAAGGACAGTCAGCAAGATGTGTGAGAAAGGTAGTATGATATGCAGAAGATTTGGTTAAAGACTTCAGGTCAGTGTACTTGTACAGAAGGTGGGATGATTATGTTAGAATAATTGTTAAATGTTATAGTGGCAAAGAATGGAATAGAAGAATAGATGCGTTAAAAAAATAAGGTGTTGGAGACATGGAGAACTAGTATGGAGAGTAAAAAGAGTTTAAATAGATATGTAAATTCTTACAAGCTGAAAAGGTACAAAGAATAAATATAAACAAAGTTATTTAACAGAAAGTGGGTTCTTCCTTTTTATGCTGGGTTTGGAAAAAATGATTAGGGGAATCTAGATATAAAAGCCATAGAGTGGACCAAGATGATTATGTGAAAATGGGATGGAGCAGGATAGAAAAAACTTAGGGTGGAGAATGGAAAGGGGGTAAGGTAAGTAACAGGTTTTTCTGGGAATAATGGCTGAGAGATTCCCGACTCCAACAAAGGGAAAGTCATCGTGTATCGCATCGCATCACTTTGAAAAAGATTTTAAAAATAATATTTGCCAAGAAATGGTTTTTTGTATTATTTTTATTAAATATGTTATATAAAAATAATTTATTTTACATTATATTGTTTGATTTATTCAAATATTTAAAGATGAGCTCAATCTTTGTGTTTTTCATTATTTTTTATAAAGATAAGCTTTATTTGTCTTAAAGGGTTACAAGAGTTTACATAGCTTGGATAGGTGAGTTTACATGGACAATCCATAGTCATAGATTTACACTTATAAAAGTTTATCTATTATTTTTTTATTTAATCAAATTTTGTTTATTTTAAATTCAAAGTAACAAAATATTTCTTTACTATAAGAATATTATAATTACTTAAATTTATGCAAGATTTTTGATTTAGAATGCAAATTGTTGTTACTTACCAGAGTAAAGATGTATTCTAATGAAAAAGTATTCTCCTGTAAATTATTATCTAGCTAAGTCAAGCTTTATAAAGAATGCATTTGAAATTATTTTTTTTAATATTAAAATGTCACTTCTTAACAAAAAAAAAAGATAATAGTAACATTTGTTAAAGTATCATTTCTTATTTAACAAAAGTTCAGACCACATATATTAATTCCCGATATTTTGAACTTCATGTGGCATCACTTCAACAGAAAAATTATAGTGTTTTAATTGGCCAAGTGGTGGAAATTTGACAATGATTGAATGGGCATTTAGTGTGTGTTTACACCCTCAGCAATTATGCCTCCTGCTAAGAAGATGGATACTAGCTTTAGTCCCTGATGTTCTGGATTACAGGCCATCCATGAAAGATACTCCAGCACTAGGTTCTTGAGGATCCATAGTCTGGCCAAAGGTCCCTTCCCTAGACTCCCTGGAAAGCAGGCCATCATTGAAAAAAGGTTCAGCATTTGGTGTTTTGGAGATCTTAGGTAGCCACAATTTATTATCCTTAATTGGAACAGGGGTTTGAAAAGGTTTGCTTAGCTCTTTATTGGGAAATTCACAAATGTTTCCTTGGCTATCTGCTTTAGGAATAGGCTTACATTTTTTCCCTGGTTGCTGGAAGACAAGATATTCGGTATCTGAGAAGTTAACACTACTGCTGTTTGTTTTTTTGGAACATGTTTTGCACACTGAAGATTTGAAATCTGCATTTGGCTTCTTTGCCTTCCTTTTTGTGGATGGAGGCAACTGAGATGTCTCCTACATGAGTAAAGATGCTGACTCAAAAGACTCATCCAATGCATGCACAGAGTGTGCAGGTGATGATAAAGAGTTAGAAGCAACCCCATAAATAGGAGTCAATAGAGAGTAGGTGGAATTTTCAATTGCTTCAGATGCTGTAAAGTCAGGCTTAGAAATGGGTGTATCCATCATCTGCACCACTGGAGCAGAGTTACAGTGGTGTGTTCTGTTTTTAGTCCTTTTGCAAATATGGCAGATTTTGTCAGAGAAGTCCCTCACCAAATGGCTTCTCTGGTGGCAGAAGAAACACTTTTGGAGGAATGCCATTGAGAGAGATGACAAGAGGGAAAATATCTGCATAGTAGAGAGTAGGAGGGTCATTGGTGTTTGATTCTTGATTCAGAGAGAGTTCAAATAAAGCAGTATTAATAAAAACTGGAAGGTCTATCCCTTTAATCATTTGGTATCTAAAATTTGAGACCTTGCCATAGGGCTTAAGTAATTGCTGCAAATCATTTTCTTTAAATTTAAGGTAACAATTCTTGATTTTGCCTGACAAGATTGTAGGATGATTTATGTTAAGGTTGCAAATAATTTCCCATCAAGATATTTGAAAGTTTTCTGGAAGGGTAATTTCTGAGAGTGGTTGTTAAATTCAATTATTATGTAATGATTATTAGGATGTTGCAGAATTTTATAAATCAGGTTCTATAGTTTTTCTCTTGTTATTCATAACCTAGCTCATTGATTGAAAATTTATAGAGATGACATGAAGGGTTGGTAACAGCCAAGATTGAGGTGTTTTCACTGTGGAAGTTAAGAAAGGATTTATGTTATTGGGGAGGAATAATATTATTAAATCTGTTTAGTATCAAGTCAATGTCTTTTTGCTCCAAATTTAGATTAAGAATATTTGGATTGCTGTAGTTATCAGCAAAGTTCTCTTCCATCTCTTCATAAATCATGGTGACTTTTTGAAGCCTCCCATGTCATAACATTAGGCTCTCTAAGGCCTGCCTGTGTAACATTAGCATAAGAGGGCTTGCTATTAATTAGTATATTGGATTGATTTTGGGAAGGGGAGGTATTTAAATTGGAGGACACTATGTTAATTTTCCTATTTTTATCAATTGTATTATTAGTATTTTGAGAAACATTAGAAATATGAGAAAAAATAAAAGAAAATTACCGTTGCTATTTTCCAAGCTTGGGAAATCTAAATTTCTAATGATCTCACTGGAGGCTTCATTTTGAACACGACTGGTTTGAAATTCAGACTGGGGATCCTCTGTGATGAGCTTTTGAAGAAAAATTTTTTCTTTGACTGCAGCATAACTGGATTGAGTGCAAAGAGCAATGATCTGAGTTGTCTTGAAATTTCCAAGATGGCTTTTCCTTCAGCTTGTTCCAAAGAAGATTATTAGAAACAGCTGTAAGCAGTCTTCAGTACTGAGTAATCTATCAAATCTTGAATGAGCAATAAAGTAAGGTGATAAACTATCAAAGTAAGAAATCTTCATAAGGAAAAATTTCAAAAAAGCACAAGAAATACTTAACTTTTATAGAGACTTAGATTCAATATAGTTAACTATAAGCCATAGAGGGCACAATTTTAATATTTGTGTTGTGTGTGTGTAATGCATATAACAACACAAAGATGTTTGTGTGTATGTGTGTGTGTAATGCATATAACAACACAATCTTTGTGTTGTTATATGCATTACACACATGTATAAATCTTTATAAAGATTTTTACTGCACTCTCTATCACAATGCTTGGATAATTATTTTTTGTGTATAATTTTGTTTATTATTTCCGGATAAATTATTCCAGTTTGTTTTTATGTAATGTTAATTTTTTTTTTCTCTCTAATTATACAAATTCACATTAATTAAGAAACTATACTATCATATATGTTTTTCTCTCTAATTATACAAATTCACATTAATTAAGAAACTATACTATCATATTTCACTAATACAAGTAATCATAATACTTAATATACATACACTCACACCATACACTCACATACATAGGTAGTTTTTTTCTGAATGTGATCTATATTGCAAATTAGAAGTGATTTTAGTTTTTTGTTGTTGTTTTATCACTCATATGTGTTGTTTTGGGTCTTCTTATAATATTTTTGGGTTTTTTTTTTTAACAAAAATAGTTCATCAAATCATCATTAAATTTGTCATTTTGCATTTTTTATTTTAGTATGTAAACTATATGAAATCATTTTCCCTCTTTAGCCTTATTGTTGAATGTAACACTAACTTGTTTTTCTCAGTTCACTGTGTGAATAGCATATGTTACAATGTATAAAAAATTATCTCCATAAGAACAGCAAATATCATCTTGATGAATATTTGGTAAAAGATGAGAAAATTATGAAAGTACAGAATACCATAAATGAAATTTAATAGTAGTTGATCTATATAAACATGAACAAGCATAATCATAAGTCATCTTGTTAATAACAAATCTATAGTTACAGTGTCTGGACTGAAGGATTTAATAAACCTACTGATGATTTTACCTCTTCATGTTTTTATGTTATTTTAGTAAGTTCAATTTAATTTTATTCTTAATGTACATATTTATATCCAAAACCCAATTAAAGATTGCACATAAAAATGATATATGTAATAATACAAGACACAACAGAAGTTAAAAAAAAATTACTATTCAGACATTATATATACATTTTAAGACCTTTGAAAATTCATTAGTATTAAGTTGAAAAGGGTTTTCAGTAACATAATCTAAATTGTAAATAGTAGATAGATAAGGGAGGAGGGGTCAAAGAACTCACATCTGCAAGTTCTAGTGAAAAAATAATTATGTGCAAGAGTTGAAAAATATTTTTTGCTAACAAAATCTAAATTTTAAGTAATGGGTACATGAAAAAAGGAAAACAAATTAATGTATCACAATTATAAGTTTCAATTAAGAAATAATTATGCACCCCAGTTTTGTATTAACAATAATTCCAATGCAATTTTGAAATCATGGTAAAATAATTTTTTTTTTGGTAATGATTTTGTATAAAAATTTCATCTCTCTAGCTTTTCTCATTACTAAAAAAGATATATTACAATCATTTTTCAGTTGGCAAAACCTAAACATTTTTTTAAAAAAACTAATTGCATTTTACTTAAGTTTTTTTTGAATGTGAATAACATAAAACTGATTCAAATTCCAAAATAGAAAGAATCAAAGAGAGAAAAAGTTTATTTTTGGTGGAGTATTTAAAAACACTACCATGTCTGTAAATAGTTCCTACTATCTTGAGGGCTTTATATATTATTGATTCTTATATGATGATGAAAGGAGCACATTACTGGAAAATATAATTCCAAGATCCCGAACTGTGTCAGCAGATTATATTTGAAAATTAATAATATAATATTCAAAGCTTACAATCCAGATTTATTGGAGTAAAATACAAAATAACATTTGTTTATATTGACTATCATTTTATTTTTTCATACAATTTGTAAAAGCTATTAATATTACCTTGAAGCAAAATACAATCATAAATACAATAAATGTGTCTAAAAATCTTACAATCATTAGCATAACACAGAAGATGAGAGTATTGTAGATAAGTTTTGAAGTCATTAATATATATATATATTAAAAAGTAATTAAGCCAATGTACTATCTTGAAGTACTTCAAGATAACAATAATATTGGGGAGATTTCAGTCATTACATCAACAAAAAATGCTCTACCTTTTATAAAACATTCAAACCAACAAATTAATCATGTTGACTTCATTAGTAGCTCATTTTCTTGCAATCTATAATAATCTCAAAAATATTTACAACATAACAGTCCAAAAAAAAGCTAATAATCCTATTTAATTGTCCAACTTTAGCATCCATTGGGAAGTCACAGGTAAGATCATAGCTAAAATAATTTTATGTTGTGATATTCATTTTTAAAACAATCTTGTCATTTTATTACAACTTTTGTGCCATTCTACAGGAGCGCCTTTCAATAGCTGAATCAGGAAAAAACATCTCAGCTACTTCTGTGACGTCATGATCTATTCGATAATTGTGACATCACTATCTATTCTTAAGTCAGATTTTTACATCTCCATACTGTTTGTCTTGTGTAATATTTAGACATCGTTCCTTTCTTTAATGGTTAAAAGAAGGGAAGGGCTGGAAGAGCAATTTAAAAAGTGTGTGTGTGTGTGTGTGTGTGTGTGCTGGAACAGTAAATTATTCAATTTATCAAAAAAAAAGTAATAATAGAATTTGTGCTTTTCTTTTTGATTAGTTATATATATATAAACACACTAAATTAATATTTTAATCTTCTTTTTTCTACTCCGAGTCATTTTTTTATCTATATCAAATTATGAGTAAGTTGAAAGATTATTCCCTTGAAGTCTTTGTTAAAACAGAAAAAAAAAACTTTTCAAAAATGAAAATAATAAAAAAAAAAATACGTACAAAGATGAGAAATCTTATAGAAACCGTCTTTTTAATATTATCAAATCACTATTGATATGCCCTCTGTCAACATTTTTTCTGGAAATTATTTTATAAAGACATTTAAACGGATTTTTGCTTTTTGATTTTCCACGAGTAATGTATAATAGCTCTGAATTATATTGTAGTTTTAATAAGCTGCTGGTATTAATAAATTTGCAAAAAAAATATTTCCATTATCCGTTAATATGTAGTAAAAAATTCTCACCCTTCTATTGTTGAGTTTGAAAATTTTGAATAACTGGAGTTTTCTATACAAATAGAACTAACTAAACTACTTTAAAATATTAAATTAAAAATACTCACATAAAATTCCTTTCACACATAACATATGGTTTATTTTAAAAAACAACCATTATTACTATGGATTTTGTATATTAAGGCACTAAACAACACATGATCACCATTTTCAATGCCTACACAAGCTTTTAAAACAACACCAAACTCTCAATATAGAAGTGCCACCCAGTGTAAGTCTTAGTAATCAATGAATGCTAACTGTTTTGTGCCTAAACTAAAAAGTCTAGATGCAGTGCTCCAAGTTCAAATTTCCTCACAGATAAAAGCCACAAGCTAGAAACTCATCTGGGGATATTGGATGATTAGTCATTAGATAAGGATTTTATGCAAAAACCTTTTAGCATCCATTGATTAGTGAGGTTTGCACTACATAATATGGAGAATTTACTACTTATTTTGAATATTACACAAAAGGCCATTTTTCAAAGTAGAGAATATATTTTAGCTTAAAATTACCACATATCACATTACATACATCCAGGGGTGGATCTACCATTAATTAAACTAAGAAGTTGTCTGGACCACATAAATCATAGAATGGGGGTATTTATAAAATCATAGTTTTATACGAAATAGTTGTTTTATTGCAAAAGGCACTCAGTTTTGTGCTTTTTATTTTTTCTTAAAAATCGAAGTTGGTAAGGTTTTTTTTATTTTTTAATGGAAAAAGGGTGCAAGTAGGTAGTGTTTCTAGAGTGAAAAATAGTTTGTTATAGTCCTGCATGTATTATGTGGTTACTTAGTTCTAAAAAAAATCACACTATTACAAATAAATGTAATAAAGATATCAAACCAATTTCCTTAGCAATAGATTGAAACAAGTCCCTCCATCGTACTACAAAACACTAGGATATATCAAATGCATATAGTTCCTAGATGTAAGCTTTTCAGAATGCTGGTTCCTACTATTTGGGATCATGGTGCCAGGATTCTAAAAGAGCTCACTTAGCAATAGTGTACTAAAATGCAGCTTTAAAAATTTGAGACTTATTAAATTAATATAGTTAGTTAAAAATTATTTTAAGTTCCTATTCTTTAATGAAATATGTTGAATATTAGAACACAAGAGAATTTTATGAAAGTAAAATGCTTCCCAGATAAAATGGCCTGTGTAGATTAGTGCAGTTGTCAAATGTTCAATCACATGAGTACTCTTGAATAAAAAGGCAAATCCATTTTATATACCTTGTATGATTTAGTGCAGAGGTAGTCTCAGACTCTAAAGCATAAGGTCCTTGGATCCATTTTAATTCTGATATTTACAAGACTTGAACTCCTTATGAACTCTTAAGCAATAATGCCATTTGAGAATTTATTTATTTTTTTGTAATAAAATTAATTTCCAAGTGGAAGTTAAAGCAGGGATGCATTAAACAAATTTATATAGAAACATAAATAATGCTTTTGAATACCAAAAGTAATTGGAACATATAAAAAAACTTTGAAACATTTTTGAATTGATTAAAATGTTTGGATGTAAACATTAAATATTTTCAAAACTCATTAACCTGTATGAGGAAAGTCATAAGCTTTGTTATAAACTTTCAAACATTATCACTGTACTGCTATTCCTTTTGGTTTCTTTTTGCTAATTTGCAGTTATCTATAATATTAGTTTACTAAAGACATTTTTTATTTGTATGGAAATAACTTCTAAAATTATTAGTTTAAAAAAATCTGAATATGTCAGTATTATAAATATCTTATACACATATCCTTGTAAATATAATGTAAATTTGAATCTCAAAGCAATCCAGCAGTGACATTGTAGCATTTCAAGAGATACCTTTTGGCCTGATGGCTTGAGATTCAAATTTATACCTATTCACAGGATGCATAATTGAAATAACTTAAAGTTTGGGAGAGAGATTTGATATTTAATTTGAGCTACTTGTATGTTCTGGAAATATTCCTTATATATTTGTGTTGAGAATTTGAAAACATTAAAATGACTAATGTTTAGTCATTCTTTGTATATGTATATGTATATTAAACACATTTGTTATGAGTAATTGAAAATCATTGCTTATTTAAATTTTATGTTCTTTGTTGAATAAGTCCATATTTTAATATTTAACATCATTGCAGCTTATAGTTCAAGAGATACCTTTTGGACTGGCTGTTTGAGATTCAAACTTTTATATATTTACCCAAAATACCTGACACTATAAAGGTATATTTTTTTAATTGGTTGCTTTAATAATTTTTTTAAAGATTTAATGTAAATTATTCAAAACATATTAATATTATGTAAATAAATTTCTGAGTTTTAATAAAGCTAAATTAAATTTTACATTTTAAAATATACCTGTTATATTTGCCAGTGATAAGAGGTGATGTGAAGCAATGTGATATGTTATGACTTCCCCTTTATCAAAATCAGGAATTTCTCAGCCATTCCACCCAGAAAACTTGTTGGCTATCTTCCCTTTCCATTTCCTACCCTATGATTTTTCCTATATTCTTTTCTATCTTGTTTCATCCCATTTCCACAACATCATTTTGTCCATTCTATGGCATTTATATCTAGATTCCCCTTATTTTTTTCAAACTCAGCATAAAAAACAAGAAACACTTTCTATATAGTGACATTGTTTATATTTATTTTCTCACAACTTCAGTTTTTGTATCTTTTCTGTTTGTAAGAATTTACATGCAATTGGAAAATGCTTAATATATTCCATGCCTTTCTTACTTAACTTGCAGAGTAAATCATCCACATTTTTCCATTTATGTGTGTATTCACTTGTTTCTAGTGATCTTTTTCAGCCTTAAGCAGTACAATACTTTCCTTGCTATTATCATAAATTAATTCACGCCCTATATTCTGTTTACTTCTATATATGTTTAAACTCTTTTTACTTTTCATACTAGTTTTTCATCTTTCCAACTCCATGTTTTTTATTAATGCAACAAATCTTCTATACAATTCATTATCACTATAACCCACAACAATCCTCCTAACACAATCATCCCACCATTTTTACAAGTATAATGACATAAAGTCTTTATCCAAATTTTCTGCATTCCATACTACCTTTCTTAGTCATCTTATTACCTATCTTTTACTCATAATCCAATTAAATACTATTTTGGCTATTCTCTTACTATCCATAAATTGTAATCCATAGAACATTTTCATTTTGCTTTTTGAATCTCTGTCCCACTTCTCTTTTAATAGCCTCCTTTGCCATCCATGCATATGCATCTAATGCATATTTTTCTACTTCTCTTTGTACTTTTTCTAAATAATCTAATGCCTTTTTGTCAATACCTAGTGTTTTATTACCATAAGTTAACCCTACTACTGGAGTGTCTGCAAAATAAAAAAGATACATTTTTTTTCATTTTTTTGATAGCATCTCAACTAATTATAACAATTTTTAGCTATATTAATAGTTTACCATTTATTAATGTCAGAATACAAAAAGACTATTCATTTTTATATTTTTTTAATAATTATAATATTTGTAATATTTTTTTAATTGGATGTTTTAATATTTTTTTAAGATTTAATGCAAATATGTTTTTTTTTTTATTAAACATTGTAAACTTTTATAAAAGTTTGTTAATTTTAAATTAAACATTGCTAAATATGTCATTCATCTGAACTATATTAGGAGATTGACAGACTATGAAAGCATGGAACACTGTAATACCCAATTATGAATCAGCCTTCATATATGTTTCTGCAGCTGGCTGAAAATTCCTTATTGTGAAATATATAAACAGTAACTGAGCTAGCTCAATAGGTGTCACTGGTCATGAATACCATATCAGGAGATACCAAACATGCTGATATAAACGGTCAAAAGTGGAAGTCCATTACCTTTCATGAATTTGACAATGTTGTTATTATGGTTTAATGGTGAAACAATTAATAATTGTTTTCATTCAAAAATATGACACATTCTGAATTTGACATGTGACATCAGATAAGTATTAAAACATTCATCAATCAGATAACAGAAAAAATAGGGATTTTATAAACAACATTCACAGGTGATGCAGCTGAAATTATGTAATGTTTGGGAGACTGATTTGATATTATATATATATATATATGACTGTGTGTAAGTGTATTAAACTAATCTCACTATTGTGTGTATGATGTTAAAAGTTGACACATAGTATTTAGTTTGCATGTTTTTACAGTAATGAATATTTTTTTCTATAGAATCTCAAACTCATTTTATTTCAGACTAGGAATAGCATTTCACAAAATATTACAATCATTATATTCAGCAGTAGTTTAAACACCTTTATGTTTGTTTATTTACTTATTTAGGACAAATGATGTAATCATTTTTTAGCATACTTTTATTGAACTGATATTCTTTCTAATTTTGTATATGCGTTAGTGATCAACAACAATACAATATTTCAGGATTAGCCATTTATCCAGCCTAATAGTGTTAGCAGATTATATTTTGAAACATGTTGATTTCAATTCAATAAGTTTTCAATGATTAACAATAGATAGCAGTATACTTTTTTTGAAAATAGGTTTTATTGAATTTCGTGTCTAATTCACTAAAAAATATTTCGAGATTATTTAAATAAAAAGGTGGTGGATAAAATCTTAATTTTCTTTTTAAAAAAAAAAAAATCTACCTTCAAAACACAAAAATCTGTCAAACATTGGTGGTCGAGAGGTCAGCGACAACTGTTTTACTAAGAATTTGTCCCGGATTAGCGGTTCGCTTCCAGGCTGAAGCTATGACACATGAGAAAAAAAAAACAACAACACAAAAATCTTGTAAATAATATTTGACATGAGCAAATATCATTTCAAAGACTAGAAATATAGTCACATTGTTTACATTCTCAGTTTTTTAATTTCCATACCAATGGTTACAAAAAGTCCATTGCAAATATCTGAATACTAAAAATTAAAAAAATATTTTGTGGAAAAAGAAGTTTTCATTTAGTTTAATGATTAAGGCATGAAAACCTTAACATTATTTTTTTTGTTTGACCACAATTTTGTTTGTTATATGTGCCTTGAAATAAAAACAAGGGGCAAACAATAGTAGTTGATTAACTTATTAGTTTTAAAATTAGTGATGATGAATATCCCATGCTTTTATTTCAAATCAAATATAACAACCAAAATTGTGGGGGGGGGGATATTTTCTGATTTTTAGATCATTAGTCATTAAATCAAAAGTGTGTATATATATATATGATGGCCTTGACAAGAGTTTGAAATTGTTGACTGTTATTGATATTGGGATTGTCTAAGTGTTGACTGGATTTTAATGATTACTTATAATATGTATATGTGTGTATATATATATATTGTTTTTAAAACACATTTCTTCAGTGATTAAAGCATTGGATCATCAAGGTATAGATCCAGGATATTGTCATATTTTAAAGAATATTTATAAAAATGCAACAGCAACAATTAGATTACACAATGATACTGGAAAAATCAACATTGAGAAAGGTGTAAGACAAGGTGACTCCATATCTCCAAAACTCTTTACAGCAGTGCTGCAAGAAGTATTTTGTGGATTAAAATGGGAAACTAAAGGAGTGAAAGTAAATGGAGATTATTTAAGTCATTTAGATTTTGCAGATAATGTAGTTGTTTTTTGCAAATAATGCTTCAGAGCTGCAGGAAATGTTGCAGGAGTTAGCAGATGAAAGTAGAAAAGTAGGACTAAAGATAAATGTTAAAAAGACTAAAGTAATGTTTAATCGATTTGCTCAAAATATGAAAATAAAGATTGATTATGAAGAATTAGAAGAAGTTAACAGTTACAAATACCTTGCTCAGATTATTAATACAGATGGAAACATAATGGAGAAAATTAACCATAGAATTAAACTTGGTTGGAGTGCTTTTGGTAGAAATAACTTGATACTAAAAGGAAATATGCCTATGTGTTTGAAAAGGATGATTTTTAACAAATGTGTTTTACCAGTTTTTACTTATGGATCTGAGACTTGGACACTTAATAGAAGAGCAATACAGAGACTTCAGACCACTCAAAGGAGTATGGAGAGATGTATGTTGGGAGTAACAAGAAGAGATCGAAAACGCAATGTATGGGTAAGACAACAAACAGGTGTTATTGACCTTATTGAAAAAATTAAAAAGATTGAAATGGAGTTGGGGCTGGACATATTGCTAGAAGAGATGATAATAGATGGACAATTGAAATTTTAAACTGGATTCCAAGAGATTGTAAAAGACCCAGAAAGAGACCACATGTGAGATGGATGGATGAAATAAGAAAATGTGCAGGGATGTTGTGGAGAAACTAAAGATCGGAGAAGATGGATTAAACTTGGAGAGACCTTCATCCTGCAATGGATTGATAATGGTTGATGATGATGATGATATTGTTTTTCCTTTTTTAAATATATAATTGTTTTGGCACGAAGATCTAATAAAGCTATGATATTGATCTAAAGTCATAGTTTTCAAATTCTTGAAATTTAAAATTAGTTTAAAGATTCCAATTATTTTTAAATAATTTTTTTTCTAAATTCTGTAATATCATTTGTACAGCATGGTGAAATATTCTAAACACATTATTTTAAATACTTAAGTTGACTTACTATTATTTTTATTTGTATATTCTTTAATATTTCCAACATTCTATCATAGTTATCATACCATTTTGGAATTGTTTTAAAAATTAAAAACTGTATTTTAGTGAGAACACATGCTAATTAAAAGAGCGTTTTATAAATTATTGTGTGTGAGTATATATATATTATATTTAATGTTTTCATGGTTATGTTGTGTAAATAAAGTAGTTGGGGGGGGTGTTAATCCATGTATTATTTGATATTATTTCACAACATTTCAATGAAATAACATCTGCCATTGTTCATTTCAATGCAAAATGAACTATGCTAACGCCTATGCAAAATTTTTTTAAAAAAAGACATAGAAAGAGGTTCAAGAAAAAAACTAAGTTTTCGATATAAAAATCAGTTTGTTTTTCTTTTAATCACTATAACTTTGGATCACATTTTGAATAAATGCAGCTGAAATAAAGAATTAGTGCTTATTTAAAAGACAAAAATTACAAGACCATAGGGACATTTAATATTTGTCAGAAATGAATAAATGACATATATTTTGTTTTGGTGAATCTTAAAATTAAATTCTGATTTTACTTTATTTGAACTAATCTTACTTTGTAAACAATTCTTGTTATCTGAATATTGTTTTAAATAAACTCTTAGTTAAAGGGAGAAAACAAATGAATTTGTAAAATCTTCTCTTTACTTGATATATATATGCTAAGTTTATAAATTTTATATATGTCTTAATAAAAGCAAAAAGTAAAGAAATAATAATAATTATGAAAATGTTCAAATTCTTTATAATGTATATATACATTGGAATTTCTATCATTTAAATGTTATTTAAATTTAGTTTTTAATCTATTTTTTATTGTACCAATATATAATATATTTTTCCCTCCCACTTACAATTGAAACATATTGGAACAACAAAAAATAAATTAAAAACTAGATTTAAATAACATTTAAATGATAAAAATTCCAATTATAAAGAATTTGGACATAAAAATATTGATATTAGAATGTTGAAAAAAATTAAAAATTCAAGTGTTGGTGGCCTAGCGGTTAGTATAGCTGCATTTCAAGCAGCTGCCCCAGATTCACTTCCTGGTCAACACTTTGACATATATATATATAAAGATTAAAATATAGAGAAAGGTGGTAAAAAATATTTTTACATAAAAATATACAAACCTGTTTTAAATAGAATTAATGGTGTTAGATAGGAATATAAAATGTAATTAATATGGAATATTTAAATAGTATTTAAATAAATTGTTAAAGGATAGAGAAATAATTTCCATTAGTTTTTTAATAGATTTAAAAGTATAGATAGGAATTGTAGATAATTGATGTGGAAGTTAGATAAAATACTTAAAGGAGAAATAAATTTATAATTAGGGGTGGGTTAAATGAATTTAAATAGCATTTTGTTTATTGGTGTTTTAGATGGTTTATAATTTATTTATTTTTGTAAATTTATACTTAATAAGTAAAAATAAGTTTTATAATAAAGAGAGAAGAGTGAGGAAAATGTAAGTAAAATATAATAATGTATAATTAATATGTTTTAATATTGTGAATTTGATGTATTAATGTTTAATATATGAAAGAGATTTGTATTTAGAGTATTATATAGACATGTACACTTTTTTTGTTGTTGTAACTGTAATGATAAAAAAACACAATTGAAATGTCAGAAATGTATAATATGTGTTTTTATATGTATGTTCATATAGTTAATATATGGAAATAAAGTTTTCAAAAAAAAGTTATAAGAAGTTTGTGAAGTTATTTATAATAGATATATTATAATAATCTGAAGATCAGCATTTCAAGCTAATGTACATGCACTTTATGAATGTTAATAATACATGAATATTTCATTTCCAACACAAGATAAAATCTTTGTGAAAGAATAGAATGAATCACCTATTCTTTCAACCTAAATGCTTAAATATATATAATATTTAATACTGTAATTAAATTATTATTTTAACATTATATCCTTTAAATATAATAAATATTAATTAATTTTATCTTTAAAATAACATATATTACTTTTATCAAAATTATGTTAAAACGATTTTAAAATACTCTAAATCTCTTTATAAACTTTTCATCTAACAAGTTTAAACCTATTTTATTCACAAAATTAATATAAAATAGTATACACTAATATATAAATTTACAATATATATATAATATTAGCATCAGCATGGGATTTGAGTTTTCATCATCAGATTTTCAATGATATGGATGGCTGAAAAGTTGGAGGTTGCAGTGGATTGAAGCCTGTCCCTTAAAGTATGAAGATTTGCTATCTTAATATAAACGGAGCATTGATTATATATATGTGTGAGAGATGATAATCTGGACCAACTGATGAGTGCTGGTTTAGCATGAAATACGTATATTGGTGATTATTAATATTTTCTACATGTGTGTATCAGTTGTATGAGATAGTGTGGATAGTTGAAGGGTGTTTGAAAATCTGAGTTCAAATCCTCTATGCTTACAATTAAGCTCCCAGGTTTGTGAAGAGTGCCTGGTTTTCAAATATATATATATTTATATATATATATATATATATATATATATATATATAGAAACTTTTTAGCTTTCTTCAACTGTCAACTTTATCTAAAGTGACCAGACTGGTTCAATCAAAATAGAAAACTCCATTCCTGTGTATATTCATCATTGTAAATCCACTTCCTTTTTGGTGTGTTGTTTATTGTTTAGGGTTATTAACATTCCAATTAATTTTATCACTATAGAAAATTATTATCAACAAAAAATAGTAAAACTACACGTTAATCAAACCAAGTGTAAGCACAGTTCAAATTTTAGCCTACAAAATCCAACTGTCCATGTTCCAAGGCTAGATTAAAAGCAAGAAGGTGTCTAGGTTGAGAACCCAGCCATATAACATAATAGTGATCTTTGTTTTAATGTTTGAAATTGTGTTAAGTTTTTATAATATTACTGTAGAGACTGAAATGGACAAAGAGGGCCAAGAAATTATCATTTTTGCAATGAAGTATTTATGTAAGACAAATAATAATGAGTATTTGAATATTGGAACATACAACAGTCCTGAAAAGACATTTTATGGACACTGGGACATCTAATCAAAAGTAAAGAAAAATCTCAAAAAATAAGGTTGTCTGGTCACTTTAACTTGACTCATACAACTGATACAATTGATCACACATATGTAAAAAAGATAAATGATCTCCAATATACATATTTTGTGCTAAATCAGCATTCATTAATTGGTCCAGATCCCACTTATATATGTAATCAGTGCTTGGTTTATATTAAGATAGCAAATCTTGAATAGACGGATTTCAATCTATTCTACCTTCCAACTCTTAAGCCATACATACCATTAAAAATGTATAACCTGCCCATTCCTTTTCTCTCTCTCTCTCTCTCTCTCTCTCTCTCTCTATATATATATATATATATATATATATATATATATATATATATATATATATATATATATATATATATATATATATAAGGTTTTATACTTGAGGGATGACACTGATTTAAAGTCAACTTAGGTATAACAATAACATTGACATCAACAAGAGATTTTGGCATTCCACTATAAGATTTTCAATGGTATGGATGGCTGAAGAGTTGGAGGATGGAGTAGATTTGAAGATTTACTATCTTATTATAAACTAAGTGCTGATTATGTATATGTGTGGGAGATGATGATCTTGACCAATTAATGAGTGCTGGTTCAGAAACAAATACATATACTGAAAATCATTTTCACATGTATGTGGTCATGTGTATCAAGTAGATAAGATAAAGTTGATAGCCGAATAAAGCTTGAAAGTCTGTGTTCAAATTCCCTATATTACATTTAAACTCCAGGTGCATAAAGTATAGTTATATTTCAAATATTGTATATATATATATACATACAAATAAAATTTCGGTTATTTAATGAACTATTGTAATAACAATAAATATAATAAATATAAGGGTAATTAACAATTGTATACAGTCTTTCAATCCGCAGAATATAATTGTTAATTCGGATTGAAAGACTGTATATAATTATTAATTACCATTACATTTATTATATATATATATACATATATATATATATATATATATATATATATAAAGACAGATGTCACATGACTTATATATAGCTTGAATTTACAAATATGTAAAATTAAGAGCATGCTAATGAACTCTAAACAAGCTTTTTTTAATGATAAATGCTACTACAAGAGAAGGCCTTCAAATCATCTTTATCTTGGATTGTCCCCAACCCCAGACCAGTTTCCAAGATAAAGATGATTTGAATGTCTTCTCTTGTGGTAACATTTATCATAAAAAAAAAAAGCTTGTTTAGAACTCATTAGCGTGCTCTTAATTATATATATATTGAACTATCATTTTTGTGGTGTGGTAATTTTATTGATTTAATACCTTTAACTCACATATTGAAATGTTCTTTTTTTAAATAGTTCTATATTGTACAGGATGTTTTAATGTTGACACTGATGTCTAGTTATGATCTGATATTTTAAATACGATGAGTGTACTGATGAGATCTGAGACTTGATAAGGTACATATATATTTCTAATACAATTGTCGATTACTATTTACATATTACAGTAATACATCATTGGATGTTTTAGGCTATACAAATATTGTCTGTGTAAAATTTTGATTGGTAGTAAAAAAACAAAAACAAACAGTTTATTACATTGGACATTGTAAGAAGTTTAAGCACCAATGTATAGTTTGTTGCAATTTTAGAATAATCAACTTTGGAGCTCAAAATTCTTTGATTGCACTCCACTGTCATTTTCTGTGATTGAGCTTCTTATAAAATCCCAATCAATAAATCATTTGATTATGTATTTGCCCTGTATGGTTTCATTCAGTGGTGAAGACTCAGGCTTTGGGGGGTAAAGTTGGCAAATTGATTTCAATCTTGGCATTTCTATGAACTCACAAGAATAAAGTCATTCTATTATTATTATTATTATTATTATTATTATTATTATTATTATTATTATTATTATTATTATTATTATTATTATTATTATTATTATTATTATTATTATTATTATTATTATTATTATTATTATTATTATTATTATTATTATTATTATTATTATTATTATTATTATTATTATTATTATTATTATTATTATTATTATTATTATTATTATTATTATTATTATTATTATTATTATTATTATTATTATTATTATTATTATTATTATTATTATTATTAACTTTCAACAATAGTAAACTTTATTGATCCAATAGTTACATAGTATTACAATGCCATAGCAAGATACATGTTGAATCTTATTATTGTCAGTTCAATTTCAAGTGCTACAATATTCATTTTTTTAAAAGTATATATCTATATAGGTAATTTTACATGATTCTATCCACTTTAGCAATGTTAATTAATCACATTATTGTCCAATAGGAGCATAATCTGGACCATGCTTTCTTTAATTTTTGTTCTTTATAGCTTTGCTGTTTGTCTGAGCAGGGACCAAGTAGCTGCATAAATATCTGGGCTGGTGATCTGCTTGTCTCTAACTTGAATTTTATTCAACTTATTTTCAAATGTGGCTGTATGGGTTCTGGGGTTATTACCCAATATGAACACACATCTAGTGCACCAAAGTGCATATAAGACAAATGTTGCGGCCCTTATGGCTGGTATAGACCTACCTTTGTAATTTGACATAATTTGCATCATTGTAGTATTTTTTTTCTGCATCTAGTCTGCTCCAAGGCCTTGCAGTTGAAAATTATATGCTGTAAAGTCTCCTCAGCCATATGGCAAAGGCCACAGAATGGATCAACTGACCTGTACATTCTTCTGTGATGTAAAAAATATTTAGTAGGTAAAGCGTTCAAATTCATCTTGATTATAAAATCTAGAAACTTAGGTTCTAGTTGCCATTTTTTGTATTGCTTGATCAGATAATTGTTTCCTATTTCTAGTATTGATGAGATCTCCTCATTATAATTATTTTGATGTATATATTTCCCAATTTTTATACTTTTGCTCCATTTGATCTGGAATTGTTTTTTCTCTCCTGCATTGGTATATGGTGATTGCCAAAAAGCAATCTTTTGGAGGGGGCCTATCTGTAGGTATTATCTGCTCCAAGTGTCTTAATTTAGGAAATTGAGTGAGTATAGCAATTATAGCATTCCTTGTTTTGAATTTTGAATGTTTGTAAGCTATGCAACCCCAGTCCATTTGCTATAAGAGAGTGATTCAGTTTTGCCATTGAAATTGCCACCATCTTCTCCCCCCAAATGAGCTTGCAATATATTGAATTAATGGATACCATACATTTTTTTGAAAATTCAACTACAGGCATGTAATATGTTATCTTGGTTATTATAAGTTTGTTAATCAGTTGCACCTTTGCATATATGGACAAATATGTCTTTGAGAGTGATTCAGCTATACTTTTGATTTCCTCTTTGAGCTTGGCTTGGATCTGACATCTCATTCCAGTGGCTCCTAGAAAAAAAGAAAAGCCTAGTAATGGAGCCGGTTTTGACATCAAAGAAATAAATACCACAGCTTCAGGCAGTGCTTGAACAATTCTCAAAGCAATATGGAATGAGCAATAAACCCAGAAAAGTCTGCGGCCTGGACGCTACTCACTGGAAAGCCATGTGGATCAATGTATTATTATTATTATTATTATTATTATCAGCAGCGGCAGCATCATTATCACCATTCATCACTAGTTGGAGTCACAATCTATGGATCTTGCGATCCAGAATTTTCTCATTCGATCACCTACCTGCCTTACAGCACACTGGACATCCATTGGTTTTATTGATTCAAAATGTGACCTTGTAGTAAAGAACACACTCAAATTGAGAGATCTGGCAATCCTGTTTATATCTGTAATAGTTTTTAAAACTACTATGGTTCAAAAATGAAGAATTCGTCTTTTATTCTTTTTTTTTTTTTAAAAAAAAAAAGATTTGTACTTTGCATTATATAATTAGTAATTAGAATTTGTACGACTATTAAAACCAGATTTCCCCTCCCATACCTTGTACATTTTTTAATACAATATTTTCTTCTTTTTTTTTTTTAAAAAAAAAATTAAAGTAGTAAAAAAAGGAGATTAAAAAGACATGTAATTATGAATAATAAAATATCTTAATGGAGATGAAAATGTTTCTATAATAGGTATTGAATTAATGTTTCATATCCCCAGTTGTCACGTGATTTACTTCAGCAGAAGGGATGGGGGTGGGGAGTTGCTTTGTTTTGTTGAATCAGAATGAAGATAAACTGAAATGAAGTTGAATTAAATAGGGATAATTTATGTTTCGTGCCTTTTTATTTATTATTTAAAAAATATATATTTTAAATCTTTTTTAAAAAGTTTAATTTTTGGTTTGATTAATTTTCATTATTGTGACGACTTTTTTAAACATAAAAAAAGGCAAATTAGAGGATATTTTAAGAATCAGATATTTACATTTATCACTTTCAACATAAGCTCCTTCTTTTTGTCTTTTTTATTCTTCTCCGAAGCTGCTTTGTGTAAAACAGTATTATTTTTTTAAAAAAAAAACACACAAAATATGAAAATTATAATGTTAAATAAAAAATAAAAAAAATCAAAAAGACAATTTTCATTCACGTCGTTATTACAACTGGAACATTGTAAATATAATGTAAAGAAATGAGGCAGAAAACAACAAAACATTTTAATATTAATAAACGATAATCAGATAAAGTGAACAAAGTTTAAAATAACCCTTGCTTGACTGTTTATTATTATACTTCATTAAAGAGGAAATAAATATAATCCATTTCATTGTTTTGTGTAGATAAATAAATAAATATAACTAAGAAAATTTGAACAACAACAAATATTGCATGGACATGTAAAATGACTTTGTTATATACTGTTTTTATTGTTACAAAATGTATATAATAATCTGGCGGTGGGGTGGAAGGATCCCCGGAGCCCAAGTCTTAGCCAGAGGGGATTGTTGCCATCTCTTCCTTCTGGAGGTGGCGGTGGAGATGATGTTATTTATTGTGACTTGAATTCCTATATTACTCTACGTAAATCAACAATTACCTTAGATTGGGACTGCAGTTTCACTCATCTTTGCTGGCTAGATTGGAATGTCTGTAAGGATTCGGGTTTCTCCTATCTGGATGGTGGAAATGATGCTGTCCATTGCAGTCTCAATCTCTCAGTTATAATATGTGATTCGGCATTTACATAGTAAAATGATGAGTTAAACTTTGTATAACACATAGTGTAAGCATGTAAATTTGAAGATGTGTAATTAGATAATTAAGCTCTTGATAAAAAAAAATGTATATAATAATCATACAAAAGCCATATTGTTTTATTGTTCAGGAGGTTATAGGAACTTTCAGCACCAAAACTGCAAGTGCTAGAATCTATCCTGAGACTACCCAACCCCATGTCAGATCCTCTGCCAATCGCAGAGGAAATAATACTCATGTGAACAGATAGAAGGTGAGGAGAAACAAATTGTAGTTCTGGGGGGGGGGGCATCTAGACATTGTCGTGTATAATGTTTCGTAAACATTTGAAGATGAAGTGTTTATCTTGCTAAGAGGCTTTTAAACATATGGCCTATGGAGAGATACTTTTGTCTTTATTTAAGAAGAGGCTATTAACAATAATGTATTATCAGAAATGGAAAGAAATGTTATTCATTATGCTGTTTTTAGTATAATTTTAAAATAAATAATATAATATATCATTATATAACAGTGCTAATTCTATATAATCCAGAGAAAAACCTTTTTTCAGCAAATATTTTGTCGTTAGCAATTGATTGTAATCTATATTAAAGTTCCAATATACATTACATACATAGCAATATCTATCATTTTTATATAAAATTAACTAGAATGAATAATAATAACCATGCAATTATATACTTACAAATGTAACACGAAAAAGTAAAATTTATCAATTAAACTACACATAATAATTATACAAAAATGTACCAAAAATACACAATTTAAAAACATATCATTTTTCCACTCATTTCTATTTGACTAATTATTATTTTAATTAATTCATTAATTATATATTGTAACAGTAACCAGGGTGCACGCAATCTTTTGATAGTACTAATAAGTCATCATCATCATCATCAACTACAAGTTCAATACATCTTTTCCGATCTTTAGCTTCTCTTCTCCACATCTCGCCTGCACACTTTCATATTTCATTTATCCATCTCACATGTGGTCTCTTTCTAGGTCTTTAAATACTCAGTCAATTATACCGATACTTATGATATCATTTATTTATTGGTGTAATGTGCAATGGGATTACTTTATTATTTCAGATTTAAATTCTCACTATTAATATATGACAAATATAGAAACATTTATTTGTAAATCCTAAGAATAAAATAAAATCAATTCAGAAGTATAATGATGACTTTTACCATCAGAAGTGATTTATTGTATTTGATTTGTGTTTTTATTTATTGAAACGCTAGGAGACAAACCTTCTTAAATGAAAAAATTTTCTTAAGTTATTTATAATAATAATGTCATTATTTATCTATTGTTTTTATCACCTAACATCAAGACACTTCACTCATTGGTCCACTTGTTCTCAAAGAGGTGGAACATGGGGGTTCTTTCTTTCTCAGAAACGTATGTGTTGCTTATATTTTCATATTAGCATATTTCATACAGAAAAGAGTATTATAACAATACTTGTTTTCAGCATGTATATAAAATGACAAACAGATAAATTAAATAAATGTAGTCTCAGTTTGTAGATTTCTTTTAGCATAAACTTATCAAGCCATATATCATAATCAAATGTTTATATCTTTTTTTCTAACCCTTTATTAAAACCTCTCACATATGTATATAAAAAATAATTATTTTATACAGTCTGTAAAATAATACTTTCATTCATATACATATATGTGAACTGAAGCATAATTCATTCCTGAATATTTTCAACTTAAATATTTTATTCTTTAATAATGTGGTACTATTTATTTTTAAATATTCAAAAAAAAATATTGAATTTTCTTTCCTTCAGAATATCTTACCTTTTTAGGCCTTGAATTTTTTTCATTTTCTTTTAGATATTTTTTTGTCTCTTAATGATTTTAGTATTATTGCTAATCAAACAAGTGTTAATCACAGTTATGTTTGGTATTAGTATATTATCATTTCCATTAAACAACATTTTTTTGCATCTCACCTTCATAGTTCAATTTCTCTATTTTTAGCATCTTATGATAGTTGTTATAAAGAACTGGACAATATGCTTAGGGTAGAAACCAATGTACTATTCCCCTCTTTCTAACCCTACATATCTGAAAAGTATCTTAATGTAATAAATATTTTCATAACTTCTTTACGAGTTAGTAAGTCCAAATAATTGTGTATCATCAAACTCTTTTCTAGTTTAACTTTTTATAATATATAAGGTATATGAGCACAGACTTTCACACGACCCACCACTCTCCACTCTATTTAATAACACTGATACACTTAAACACATATATGTTGAAAAGATTTAAGTGTATCAGTGTTATTAGAGAGAGTGGAGAGTGGTGGGTCGTGTGAAAGTCTGTGCTCATACACCTTATATATATATATATATATATATATATATATATATATATATATATATATATATATATATATATATATATATATATATATATATATATACAATTATTCAAAACAATACAATAATTAATACAGTAACAATATTTTAAACAAATATATACCAATTTAATGAACAGGTTAAATTTATAAAACAGATATATAAAAATATATGTCGAGTTGCATTTTATACTACTCCTAATTTAAATAGATTAATAAATAATTCAAAAAATAGGTGTGGTATTTTAAATCAAAGTTGTGCAATATATAAATGGCTATGTTTTTGTGGAAAGGCATATATTGGGGAATCTTGATGTACATTGGAGAAAAGATCAAGGGAGCATTTGTTATTATATAAACGAGTGCAAAAATCAAGACAAGAGAATGTTAGAAATGATGATGTATCACCATCAGTATTTTTTGATCATAATGTAACATGTAATTATGGTTTTGATTTTGATTTTAATAAAGTTAAAATTCTGTGTATTGAAAGAAATAATAATAAACGCAAAATTAAAGAAGCTATGTTAATAAAAAGTGAAAAGCAACAGTTGATAAATAGACAGATAGCCAATATAAAAATTAATGAATTGTGGGAAAATTGATGTATGACGTATTGCTTTTGTTTACATTTGTAACGGTTTTTTCTAATACAATTTGAGCCTAGTTGACAACGACTACATAGATAGTTGAAAGTACTTCTATTAAATTGGTATATATTTGTTTAAAATATTGTTACTGTATTAATTATTGTATTGTTTTGAATAATTATATATATTTTATTATAATTGGAATACAGACATTGATTAATAATTTACATATATATATATACATACACACAGGTATATATTAAGCATGTGTTTCTGTTTAAACTTTTTATGTTAATTCCTCCTTCTTCTTATTCTTCAACAACAAAAAACTGGAAAAAAAAGTATCTCTATTGTATACCTCCAGCTTCATTTTTATACAATCCCCCTTTTACTTTACGTAAAAAATTTTGGGACTGTCATCTAAATGAATTTTTAAAGTATTCTAAATTAAATATATTTGTGCATATTTACAAAATAAATAATAACTGAAACACACAGGTACTAGTGCCTATACATGTAATATAGAGGGTATATGAGCACAGACTTTCACACGCCCCACCACTCTCCACACTATCTCATAACATTGATACACCTGAACACATATATATTGAAAAGATAAATAATCACCATTATACGTATTTCATGCTAAACCAGCAATCATCAATTGGTCCAGATTACCATCTCTACACATATATGCTATAAGGATTGGCTACCTTAATATATATCTGAGCACTTATAGCATATATGTGTAGAGATGGTAATCTGGACCAACTGATGATTGCCGGTTTAGCATGAAATACGTATATTGGTGATCTTTATCTTTTCAACATATATGTGTTCAGGTGTATCAGTGTTATGAAATAGTGTGGAGAGTGGTGGGTTGTGTGAAAGACTGTGCCCATATACCCTATATATTAAAATAAATAATCTTTGCTTACATGGTAATTGTTTATTTTAAATATAATTGAATAGCCTTAACTTCAATTATATTTAAAATACACAGTGCCAATAAGATAATCTCAAAAACATTACATCTAAATATTTAGCACTGTAAATTATTATTTGCCAATTTTGTTTCTGGCATGACTGTGTGGTGTCACCCATGATTTAATTGCATTGAAATCACATAAATTTTCATGTTTGAATATGTTTAAGCTAACACATCTAAATTTTAAACAGATAGAGCTAGTTAATTATGCATTGGTATAAAATGGGTGACTGAAAGTTTGAGCAATGTATTAAATATCAAATTTCACATGAAAATTGTGAAATGTGTCACTTAAATTTTACAACTGTTGCAAGTGAAGTTTGGAGAAGATGCTGTAGTGTTGAGCAGCATAAAAGGTTCAAAGATGAGTGAAAAGAAGTCAGAGATAATCAAAGAAACACACAGCCAAAAACAACTATAACTAACATGAATGTTAACAAAGTATGAGATGCAGTGTTGTCTAACAAAAAATAACTATGATATTAGTAACGTAAGAATTTCATATTAATTGAGAAACTGGATAAATTCAAATTAAAAACTGAGAATGAGCAAGATTTTTGAAAAATGTGTTCCTTATATCTTGACAGAGAAAAAAGTCATAGTGTACTTATTGTGAGAGACATTTTGGACAAAAAAATAATTACACAGCTAGACCATGTTGCCTATTTACCTCAGTTAGTTCTCTGTGACCTTTGTTTATTTCCAAAAATTAAAAACTGTATTGAAATGATGAAGATTTTCTACGATAACTGATATCCCAGAGAATGTGATGCAAATATTCATCAATATTCCTGAAATTGAATTCCAGTTGTGCCTCAAGAAATGGGAATGTTATTTTAATCAGTACATAAATGCACAAGGTGACTACACTGAAAGTGATCATAGCCACTAATGTACACCTTCCACATATATCAAAATATATAAAATGCACTAACATGTACAAGCACACAAAGCTAAAAACAAATAAAGCAAATATATATTATTTTAATATCTATTCATTAAATGGCTATTTCAAGGTTCAAGCCCTCATAATCATAGCCATATTACAAAATATAATAAATTGACTTGGAGTGATGCAAATTTATGCAAATGAAATAATTATGCATTCCATTTCTTGGATATTTTGTAGCAAAAGTCTTTTCTATTGATGGCATCGCCATCTCTAGGTATAAAGAAATCTTCATTTATCTTTCTTTTTAGATCATGCCGCTCTCTGCATTCCACCACTGGATTTCCCGGTTATTTCTTTTTAGCTTTGTGTGCTTGTGCATGTTAGCACATTTTATATATTTTGATTCATAATTAGCCACAAAGTATAAACTATTTGCTTACTTCCACATATATATTTTATGAAGGTGCATTTCAGGAATTAAATTGTCGCACCTCAGATATATATATATATATTTTGAGGTTCATCTGTGTTAAAAAATTTTAATATTAATATTCCAACGTTTCAACTTGGTCGCACAAGTCATCCACTGGGTGATAAAAGGTAGAAAGATGGTTGTAGAGGCACTACAATCACTGATTTAAATAAATGTTAAAGTTCCACCAATAGCAAAAACGTTAAATTTAAGAATGTTTTTTTAAAAAAATCTTTCCAAATAGGAGGAAGTTTGCATGTATCATCTTGCTTATTGATACAATCTGGCCTTTTAAGTATCTCAATGGCTTCTCTAATTTTGCACTGGTAGAGATTATCACAAAATTAGATAAGCCATTGAGATACTTAAAAGGCCAGATTGTATCAATAAGTAAGATGATCCATGCAAACTTCCTCCTATTTGGAAAGATTTTTTTAAAAAACATTCTTAAATTTAACATTTTTGCTATTGGTGGAACTTTAACATTTATTCAAATCAGTGATTGTAGTGCCTCTATAACCATCTTTCTATCCTTTATCACCAAGTGGATAACTTGTATGACCAAGTCG
Organism: Epiperipatus broadwayi; assembly: GCA_028023455.1. Lineage (NCBI taxonomy): Eukaryota > Metazoa > Onychophora > Udeonychophora > Euonychophora > Peripatidae > Epiperipatus > Epiperipatus broadwayi. The sequence continues at coordinate 653,384 of JAQFVV010006356.1, read as the reverse complement.
AAATGTCGGAATATTAATATTAATTTTTTTTAACACGGATGAACCCGCAAAATATGTATTTTATATATACTGTGCCGGTAAAAATATGTTTATCCATCTAACATGAGCTGGAACTCACAAAATGTACTTCAAACCCAGTCAAGCCCAAGATTTAGGTCAGGAACCATCCTGGATTCGAACCCACTCTCTAAGTCCCAAATCGAACACCTAATGAATAACATAATAGTTATGGCTCATGAGAATTAATCTTAATTCGGCCGACTAGCAAAGCTGAGAAGACAATGAGACATCTATTAATTATGATTATATTAAAATATACATAAGTATGGCTGTAATATATGTGGAAGAAGTGGAGGAAAAGGAATTCGAACTACTCAAATAAGTTAAACAATAAAAGATAGTTTAATATAATGAAAATTTAGTTATATACATTTATAAATTAAGTACATTAGTGTGTGCGTGAATGAGCAAGCGATTACATAGTGTCATTCACGCTATTAGTTCTCATATGCTCTTTATTAGCTAAATAATATATTACAAATAAACACACATCTTTGGTGGGTCCAATATTAAGATGCCAATCAGTTAATAAAAGGAATTACATAATATTGCTATTAACGCTTTGGGTTACAGTTCAGAAATGTGGTGACTAACATATATTAGGGGGAGCGTTCTGGAATTCATTACAGATATAAATACAAACTATTTTCCTGCCATTATGGTCGTGAAAATACATAAAATACATTTGATTATATTTAAACCTATGACAAAATATTTAATGACAAATTATTTTAACAATAGTAAGACGAACGCTTTATTTTCCCCAAGGCATATAGATACTCTTAAATATAGATATATAAATCACGAAGGTAGGATTGTATATGATTGAAATAAACTTAATTAATCAAATAAAAGTAATTGGCATTTTATATATATCTTTTAAGCAAAGCTTAATTTTAATATTAGAGCATTAAAACTGGGTCATGAAGCAAAAGAAATAATAATAATAATACGAAGAAGTTTGCGGTGCTGACATAATAGCCTAAAAATAACTAAGAGGAAAAGGTCGTGCTTCTGGATGAAAAACGAAATGGATGGGCATAGCGTGTGCCAAACTTAGGGGATCACCGCCAGTGGCCTTTTTATACGAAGAAATGGATGGGCATAGCGTGTGCCAGACTTATGGGTCACCGCTAGTGGCCTTTTTATACAAAGAAATAATATGCATAGCGTGTGCCAGACTTAGGGGTCACCGCTAGAGGCATTTTTATACGAAGACGAGAAGAAATCTATGGGTTCGAACCTGTCGTAACCCCCAGATTAAGAAGCACGTAATATATATATACGAAGATAGGCTAAATGACAGAAACGCAGTAATGATATATGTCTCTAACAACATTGAATAAATTTTACAGCTTTAAAATAAACGAGCCCAGTTTGAATACCATAATTTAGACAAATAATACACTATGCAGTTATATATAGAGAGAGATTTTACTAAGTAAGTAAAATATTAAAATTTCCCAAATACGTTAAGATTTTATTTAATAAAGAAACATTAAGATTTCCCCCCATCCCTTTTCTGCTATTTAAAATAAATCAATCCCACTTTCGTGATTTTTATAATAACTGAAATATATAAATACAAGATTTGAAATGTTAAGAGTATGAAAATGAAATAAGATTAGCAGTGATATAGAAAACAATTGAGTCACCTTATTTTAGAATTAAATAAATAATATTTTATAAGATTTCAAAGCGTTAATTAGTTTTAACTTTGAATTTACACCGGTAGAAAATTCAGAGTTAAACAAATATATATATTTTTATATTAGAACATAAATAAAATGTTGGTACATAAAACAAGCTGGCGAGTATATCAATTAATTAATAATACGTATATATATTTAAGGGGACGTTAATAACTTGCAAGGTTTAGTTTAAAAGAAGAAAGGATTTTTAGAAAATTCAATTTGTCAGATTGTTTTAGATTGACATATTAATAGGCAAACAGATATATAAATCAAATAATAAACACATGTAAATAAATGACCCTACCAAAATTAAAGAGCATATAAGATAGAATTAAATTTATATAATTTATTTAAGAGCAAATTACATGTTATTTATATATATATAAAAGGCAAAGTTAAAGAATACATAAAAAAAAGATCTTGAGAGATTATTGAGACTAAATTGACTATTAGGTAGCGGCTTGAAATTTACCTTTCAATTTTAAGAGTCCGATTAAAATATTGTCCGTGCACGGCAGTTGAAAATGAAAGTTCTCCGATGGCAGAAAACTTCTATCATATTCTAAAGTTCTTTTTTTGACGTTTCTTCTTTTCAGGGCAGCAGTATATTATGGTAGCGGCAGATGATGACCCAAAAGGGGTCGAGCAAGTTGGTGGATTTACTGCTACATATTTTTCTTAGTTCTACAGCAATGTTAACAATCTCTCAATCAATAGTAACTAATTAATTAATAACTAATCTATGTGATTCAAAATTTAGTCATTTTTATACTTTTTCTCTTATCAGTTGTTTTTGAAGATGCAATTGTTAGATAACGCCCAAAATAAATTCAAATCTATTTCTAGATTAGAAATAGATTTAACAACATGTTTTTAACACAAGTAAATCTAATCTTAACTAATCCCATTTATCTTAAGTGAAACTTTAATTAAAAATACCTTTCCCAGATTAAAACAACAGTGCTTCCAACCCCTAATTATTTTTAGACAATTAAACAACACCTGCATCCTCCATATTGGATTTTATATAAAAAATGTATAATTTATAGAAAAACAAGCAATTTGAAAAGAAAAAGCTAAAACGACATATAATAAAATATTTACAAAAACATCAATATTTTGTTAGTAAGTTTTGCTCCTAAGTATATATTTAAGCTGCAACTATAATTTTAATAAGAAGAACTAATAATTAATAAAAAGAATCAATAATAATAAATATTGAAAGTTAAACTACAAATTTAGGTGCGCATCTCTAATATATACATGAAATATATATACTGACAAAAGGAGCAGGATGGGATATAGGGGTTTGAACACGGGTTAGTAAGTAGAAACATGAAGCACAATCTTAAGCTAAGATTACTGCTTCAATACAACCCATGAAAATCTTTGTTTCAACATATATATATATCTATATAGAGAGAGAGAGAACATCAACAATTAATTAAGTTAATATATGGTCAAATTAAAATGAGTGAAAATGATATAATTTTTATATAGTTTTTGTAACACTAAGAACAGTAGCAAACCCTCTATACAGTAGTATGTATTGGGGGTAGTAGTAGTAGTGGTGATCACATGATGTTTTGAGAAGCTTTGTTTGCACATTTTAAGTAATTATTATATATATTTCAATTGATAAGTTTTACTTATATGTATTATCTTTGTAAGCATTGGGATTGATTATCTATTTTAATTAATTTTATGTAAAAAAAACAATAAATATCACTCACTATATATATGTTACATTGAGGTGTGTAATAAAATGTTGCCATTTTTTTGTAATAAACAATACAGTATTTGTTGTTGTATAATCTTTTTTCTGTGTTTCTGTGTTTGTTATTATTTGGCTCTGCCTAGTTTAGAGTAATGGTAGATTGGTAGACAGAAGCATGAAATATGCACAGATTACAACTCTTTTCTAGGACTATTAATGCTTGAACTTTGTGAATTTTTATAGAAACACCTGTGAAATAAGTTATTTGCAGTTTCATTATATGTATAAAACTATTTAAATATTCAAGTATGTATAAAAAACAATTTTCAATCTATTTACATGAAATATCACATAAGAATGCATCAAATGTTATATTATATCAAAGAATTTAGTAAATTCATCAAATCAAAATCTTAGTTCTAAACATTTAACAAATTCATTCTATTTTTGAAAAATAATTAAGCTTATCCAACTTATCATCTAATTAATATTCTCTTATTAAATACAACGAAATTTAATTTTAAAAAAAACCAGCTGAAATATGCTTAAGAATAAAAGAAACATTTAAGAAATATCAGCAACCCAAATTACCGTTTTCAAATAAAACACATCTGACCAATTCCTCTTTTGACAAGAACAATGGTACAGTTGTAATGGGTAACTGATTGTGACAACAAAAAGAACATCTTCACACTCCAGGCCATTAAAAAAGGGGGAGGGGCAGAAAATCCTACATCAGAAACAGAAACAACACTATGAACATTACTCAGAATATATCATAGATAGCTTACTGTTACAAAAAAAAAATAATTGTCGACATATTTCAGAAAACTTTTATATCCCCAATGTTTAATTAAAATCTATAAAGACCCATTCTATTCATTTACATTTTAAGTTCTAAAAATTCACTTTGTTAAAATTTCCTAAGATTTCTATTTAAGCTTCTTAGTTCTTTGGCATATATGTCAAAGCCCTTTCATACCCTTTTCTATCAAAAGCATGACATAAATTTATCCTCTGATGAAGCACTGTTTATAGTAAAGAAGATTAAACAAATTTCATAGTTTGGAAACCAGAATAATTTTTCTATTGATAATATAATGGACCTGTTAAAATTATGCATGATTGTCCATTTATTTTCAGTTGTTACAGTGCAGAATTCTTCCCACGAAATCAAAATGTCATTATGGATTCACAATAATCATCTTGGCTCAGGCACATTTTTATGGAAAAACTTGGAATCATTGCTAAAATTATATTTCATCTCCACCTAAAACCTTACTTTATAACATCAATGATAAACTTGTTGTGTGGCTGCATGGTGAAACATTATTACAAATATTCCAGACACACATCAAAAATCTCTCTCTCTTAATTAATTTCACAATAATTTTATTGGCATTATTAATGACATTCTTTCTAATGCTCACTCTGCAAGTAACATACTTTAATATATGAAATAAAATTGTTTTCACATGGAAACCATTCTTCATCTGAGAAACCTTTGGTCAAAATAAAATGTAGAGATCATACAATAAAATTAACATAAACTCCATAGATGTTAGAGGGTCAGGCATACACATATTACAGAGGTAACAAATTGAAAAGTGAGTACATGATGCTCGCAGTCAAGAATCCTCTCTCACCCCAAAGGCCTGGTATATTCTCTATAATCTAATCCTCAATTAGAAAATACAATAAAATTAATTTAACATACAATTCAGAATGTATCAAAATCAAAAGTGGAAATCGTCTCGCTTCAGAAGACTAATTATTTTTTTTCCAATAATCGCCATTTTTTTTTTTTTAATATTCTTTGTATTTCATTAATATTGTCTTAATTCTATATGATTTAATGTAATATATTATTCTGATCGATATTTTTTAGATTTTAGTCTTATCTATTTTAAATTTAATATATATATATATTGTAAAAAATAATGAGATAAAAATGAATTATATGCAATATTAACTGAACAGCAAGATTAAAAAAAAGAATAAATTTTTAAAAAAACATATAAATTTAATTATTAGAATATTAAATTAATATTAATCAAAAAAATGCAAATAATTTTAATCTTGTCTAAAACAATAAAGTAATTAACATTATTACGTTAAGTTTAAACAGCAGTTTGTAAAATAAATATCTTTGAAAATTTAATCAACTTTCTCTAGCCAACAGTTTTATCTCCACATCGCTCTAGTAAACTTTTTTACATTATTCATCCCTCACACATGTGGTCTAATTCTGCTTTTTTCTATTTTTTTGATATCAAGTTTGAGATTTAAACTGGTTATACAGTGCTTCTTTTTTGATAATATGTTTAACATAGTTCCATTATAACCCTTTAATTGTCTCAATGATGTCAAAGTATGTCTTTGGCCTCTTGGTCATATAACTACTTTTGTTAATGGTTTAATACTCCCAAATATATCTCTTTATATATTTCAACAACCATACTATTTTTTTATTTGTATAGTAGCTATAACAGTTAATATTAAAAGGTATAAAACCAATAAAATATCACACGACTATCATATGATTCCAGTTTATAGATTGCTATGCCACATTATGTTTTTTTCTTTTATTACGACTATGTCACCTAATGTACATTCTAATAACTGTAGCAAACTCCACATGCAGTAGTGCCACCAAGTTTAAGCATTGTTACTAAATGGCTGCAAAACATTTTGTGCATAAAATCTCTCTCCAATGCTTACTCATACAATATCCCCAAAATAGTTTCTAGCTTGTAGCTCTTCTCACAGAGAAACCTTGGATTTGAGAATACAGCACCTGAATCTTAGCCTCACCTGAATCTTAGCATCTAATGCAATCTCCATCTGCCACCTTTTACATATTTAGTTAATATATAAAGAGCCTGCTACTAGCTCTAAACAAGCTTAATTATTTTTTTTTTATTATTTTTTTATGATAAATGCCACAAGAGAAAATACATGAAGCTTTTATCTATGATGGTCCCCATCCCCAGATCGGTTTTTAGCTATGGCTCTCATCAGTGAGGAGCTAGGACATAAAATTCAAAATATTAACTCAAGCCAAGCATTTATCTCATTCTTAAATATTAAAAAAAGATCCATATCTTCAGACACCTACATGTCTTCAAACTCAGCTCTTTAACCAAAGAAACTATATGAGCCTGAACTAAATTCAGAGATTCCATATATTAGTAGGCTTAGCAAATTAATATAGCCAAATCCCTAATAGCAAAATTATAATAGTAAAAATCAGTCATATATCACATGACCTAAATGGGATCTCTGAATTTAGTTCAGGCTCATATAGTTTCTTTGGTTAAAGAGCTGAGTTTGAAGACATGTAGGTGTCTGAAGATTTGGATCTTTTTCTTAATATTTAAGAATTAGATAAATGCTTGGCTTCAGTTAATATTTTGAATCTTATGTCCTAGCTCCTCACTGATGAGAGCCATAGCTCAAAACCGGTCTGGGGATGGGGACCATCATAGATAAAAGCTTCATGTATTTTCTCTTGTTGCATTTATCATAAAAAAAATAATAATTAAGCTTGTTTAGAGCTAGTAGCAGGCTCTTTATATATTACATATTGGTAATACAAGCTATATAGTCATGTGATATATGACTGATTTTTACTATTATATTTAGTTAACTATAAAGCTTGGAACCCATGATGAAAACACAATAATGTCCTTAAACCATCATCTCAAATTTGCAAATTAGAAACTACTCTGGATGTATTGGATGAGAATGCACTAGATAAAGATTTTATGCACAAACCTATTTGCATCCATTGATTACTAAGGCTTGCACTTGGTGGCACTACTGTATAGGGAATTTACTGCTGTTAACATCAGTTTGTGTAAGCATATGAAATGGTTATTATATGATACTATAATGTACATTTTATAAATAATAAAATGCTTATTAAATCTTAATCCAGTGCCGTTCTAACTAATATTTTCAAAGTAGTTTTAGTCTTATGGCTTTTATCAGTTGGGAGTTTTGAATCTTTGGAACAATACATTAGCATTTAGAGTCCAATGTACTTTCCTTCCAGCAATTATCATTTATTTCTTTATTTTACTATCAAGCCCAAGATGAACATGCCAGTATAATCATATAGATTTAAAATCGATTCTGTATTCATATATTATGGCATGTTTAATTTTTCAACTATAGGCTCCTATATTGTGAGGCCAGGATTGATATGAAAACAATAAAATATGCATTAAATTCAGCTCATTCTAAACAGCAATGTGGGAGAAATGAGTTATATAAGTCATGTATCACTTTTCTATACTTTATTGGGTTGTTTAAAGTTAAGTCTCATTGTTTGTCAGTCAAATGAAGAATGAAGATGATCACCACTCTATTAAATATTTTGGTCTGAAGCTATCTAGACAGACTTATACAATTGATTACTCAATGATTGTCAAACCTCTTAGTGTCAGAGATTATTTAAACCCACATTCCAAGGCTTCTTTCCACTATTAAATGTCTGGTTTTAAAGCCTTTTTATTTATGAACTCAAATCTGAAAATTCATAGCCAGTGCAAAAATTAGTCTAAAATGCTATAGGAAAGATTTAATTAAAGTTGTCTATTCTGCTGCCACACTTGACAAATGAGTAAAGTGATTTAATGACAGACACACATTTAATAAATCACCCAATGTTAACCTTGAATGGACATGCCTTATATTTCTAAAATTCATTCGAAATAAATATCCACCATAAACCAAAGATTTCAATGTTGTTTTTAGATGCCCCTTGTTACTTAACAGACTCAAAGAGAGATAAAGATGATAAGGCTCAACTGGTATATGCCCTAGGCTGCCAATATGGTAATGGCAGATATTATGAAGAAATAAGTGCAAATATAAAATCGAGTATTACCCAACACATTCATATGTATATAATAGAGCCAAATCATGTAGCAGTTACCAGTCAGTATTCATCGATTGTGGAAAAATATACTGGCCATTCTTTTAAACCAGTGATGCTAATGTTACCTGCCACAAAAATAACAACAAAAATATAAAATCATAGAGGCCTGGCAAAAAATCAACTTTAAAAATGCCATAAATTTAAGAGCCAATAGCATTCCCTTTAGCAAACCCTGGTCACTTAATTTGACAACATAATTAATTGTCTGACTGATTTTCACACAAATATACACACACGCAAATATTTAAGTTATTGAAATCAGAGATCAGTTTAATTTACGTTTATCTTCAAGTGGAAAAGTCAAGATCCTTGCTAATTTTATTTCAGTCCTGCTTTGATAAAGATACTCCATATTGAAAGCCTGGTTTAGCATTTATTAAACTTAAATATATTTTTATAGCAAACTTATCAAATCTCTCTGTAATATTATTTATCAAATCTCTCTGTAATATTATTTTATTATTTTTTATATCCTATATCTATATGTTAAAACTTGTAAAACATATCAATCAAAAAGCTTCCTTTTTAGATAAATAGATAAATTTCCTTTAAATATGAATTATTTTTACTCAAACTATTCTATGCAGTTTAGTTACATGATTAATTTAATTTATTATGCTACTATCTGCATGAATAATCTAATGTAGAGAGATATGCGTAAATGTTACTTTTTAATTCATTATTATCAATCTTTATTCTTTGCTTTGTATTAAAAAAGCATTTAATTTGAGATCAGTCTTTTGTTAACATTTAAATTTAATCTTACTTTTTTCTTGTAATTATTGTAACATTTCCTGAAGGAATAAAGCATGTTTTATCTCAACCATCATAATATCTATAGAATCAATATTCTTTTCATAGACAACTTCCATATTTCTCCATTCTTTTTTTATTTCATAAATAATTTCATATAAATAAAGATACAATAAAAGACAAATAACCCCAAGATGCATTTCGTGCTGAACCAGCACTCATCGGTTGGTCCAGGTCATCATCTCTCATATATATATCTTTATTACATGAAGAGTATTTATGTAGAGCAAATTGACTCATTTTTATTTTCAAGCGTCAATTTACTCCTCTCCCAACTTTTACGTTATCAAAACACGTAATGATTGGTTGCTAATCATTTATTAAAGTACAGATTTTCTCTAGCACAGATATAAACTTTAATCAATATTCCTTATAGTTTCTATTTCTATTTATTTTCTTAAACTTACTATTCTAATCCACCAAATTTCTTTAAACATACAGTAAATGTTTTGGAATAGAGAATCACGTTAATGTACACATTCATCAATGTTAATCCTTCTAGTGACACGTGCAATCTAATTACTGGTATTATTTTTGATAAATATTCAGAAACTGACAATATCCCCACTCTACATCTCAATGGACAAAAGTTTGAATGACATAAAAATGTTTTAAAATCAAACACTTTTTTTCAAACCTACAAATCCAAAACTTAATGAGAACTCATTTTCATGTGTTCTTTGTATAATTCCTGTCAGTACTCGGATGTAACCTACTGTGCTAAACGCACTTTAAATTTCAGATTGCTGATTTGTTTGGCTTGAATATAATGTTCTTTGTGGGTGACATGTATTATTTATGTAAAGATCTTGAATAGATTTGATAAAAGATAGATAGATCATTAATTCCTCTTCATTAATACCAATATTACTACTGCGTTCTTCCAATCATTTGGTACATCTTTTTTACTTACATATTGATACATAGTTTTTACAAAAAATTCTCTATATTTTACGTGCTTCTCTTAAGATCATCATCAACATTTTAACCATTATCAATCTACTTCAAGACGAAAATATCTCCAAGTTCAACCTAGCTTCTATAATCTCTAACTTATCTTCTCCACATCACCCCACACACTTATTTCATCCATTCATATCAAATGTAGTCTCTTTCTAGATCTTTTACAATGACTATAATAATTTCATCAGTTTTTACTACTTTTCATTTCTTCATAGCTTTAAATGCATGTTTCATCTTTTCATTTAAAATATTTGGCAACTTAGGAAATGTTAAATGTGAAGGGCCTATTTTATTTATAGTACTATACAGTACTTTGTCGAACACTATAAGAAGCTTCAAGATATCTAATTTTTTAGTAAAATTTTTTTTTTCCTACTGAAATAAATTTTATTCCAATAACAAGATGTTGTGTTATACATTTGAGGTTTGTATTCTTTTCTATTGCTTTAGCTTTCCAATGCAGGGTGACATAGTTGTTTATATTATTATGGAATTTGTTGTAACATTTTCCAGAATTTCAGATATTCAATTTTATTAAATAAATCCTTTATCAATATTTTGATACCCTTTCTCTGTAACATGCATTGCATTTTATTAATTGAAGATTTACTTTTGGATTTATGTTTTTATACAGTCTGTGTATCAGAACTTTCATTTTTGCATGAAATTTGATCAACACCACTATTATTGAAATGTGTTATTATTTCAAAATAATTTCCAATGATTATGGTGAAAAGATTAATGGTTAATAGTGTACTTTTTAACTTATAAATTCTGTTTAAACAGTAACAAACTCTCCATACAGGAGTACCACTCAGTACAACCCACAGTAATTGATGATGAACGAAGGTTTGTGCATAAAATACCTAACTAGTGCCAATTCATCTAACATCCCCAGGCTAGTTTCTAGCTGCTGCCCTTCATCAGTTGATAGCCTTGCATCTGAGAGCACTGTACTTTTATCTTAAGATCTAATGCAAGCCTCCCATGGCCACCTTTTACTTTTTTAGTTAAATATTAAATTATGTGTCCAAAATAAAAAGAAAAAGTATATATATATATACTGAACTTGGTTCAGATCTATATAACTATACAAGCAAATGAGCTTGGTTTAGAAAACATCTGTTTTCATTTTGAACATGTAACTTTATAGTTAACTAAAAAGATAAAAGATGGATGCTATAATGTTGCATTAGATACTAAGATCTAGATGAAGTGCATTCAGATTCAAGGATCCTCACTGTTGGAAGTCACAAGCTAGAAACTAGTCTGGGGATATTGGATGAGTAGGCACTGAATAATTTATGCACAAATCTTCTTGCATTTATCACATTGCTATGGAGAATTTGTCACTGCTTTAACAGCTTGTGTAAGCATATGGAATGATGGCCATGTAATGTTTAGTGGCTTACTTAATTCTATTGTTTATTTAGATAAACTTTTAATCAATTTATAATATATTTCTGTGAAATGAATTTTCTTCAAATTTTGTACACATGTTAGTAAATGATGAAAATATGTATAAGAGATTATAATCTGGTTCTGCTGATGCATACTGATTCAGCATTAAATGTCAATTTTGAAGATCATATATCTTTTTCACATATCTTTGGCCATTTGTTTTAAAAATTGTGATGAAATAGAAGTTTAAAATATGTGAAGTTAAAAGTATATCAAAGAAACAAAAAACCCACAAAACACACACACACACACACATTATATCTCAAAAAGGCATCAGATTGAGAGATGTTGGCCTGACTTCTGGGTGACAAATGGTTGTCTTATGATTGAGTTAAGTAAAAGATGCACTGAAATGAGAATAAAATTTCATATATATATATATATATTATAGCTGGACAAGCATACAATTTAAAGTCCTCATTTACAATAGTTTAATATGAGTCAGAAATAACTGATGAAGCTATAGTATAAAAGCTTACTACTTATTTAAATGATCATTTACCCGAGAATCTGAACAGTAGCATCCTCTAGTATCCATTGTGATTCATGCTTATATAAACATTAGAAAAACTGCAAACTTTTCAGAAAATATTAATAAGAATATGTGAATTCCTTTAACACATTTTTAGAAATAAAATGATTGTTTATCTCAAATACTTCTGATTTACAGAAATGGCAAATCTAACCAATGATATTATTCCATGTGAACAACTCTGATGTAACATACAACCTCCTTCAATAAGACTCAACATTCTACACACAAGCTAAGGTTAATGTTCACAGTTTTTCAAACCTTTGTGAACTATTAACCTTTGATTGATTATGAAATAACTAATAAATACAGGAATTAAAACTACATTAAAACATTGTTTTAGAATTGGAATCACTGTCTCAGAATTGGAGTTCCATTATACTGATTATTGCTATTGATTGCATTTTAATAAAATTAATGCATTATTTTTTCCATAAACTACTCTTAATTATAATTTTATAAGATTGTCATTAATCACAATCTTCCTTTTCAGCCATTCTTGATCCATTGCAATATGGAAGTTTCTTCAAGTTCAATCGATTTTTTTTCGATCTCTAGTCTTTCTTCTACACATCACTCCAGCTTACTTTCTTATTTCATACGTCCTTCTCACATGTGGTGTTTTTCTAGGACTTCTGCAATCTCTTGGAATCAGTTTAAGGGTTCAACTGTCCATCTCTTATGATCTCCAACAGCTGTATGTAGCCGTAAGATTTTTTTTTTTTTTAAAACAACAACAAAACAAATTGTTATAAATAGTCCAAATAAAAGTCATAGATCACATGATCCTATTCTCTTAAGCTTGTAAGTTATAAACAATGAGGATTTCCAATTCCTCAAAAAGCTTTGTGATAAATGTTTAGCCAGAGAAAGCATTTACAATATCTCTGTTGACCAAAATGTTAGTTTATTCAAGAGATTATGAAACTATTCGTTATAAAGTTATTTTTTCTTATTAATCCTAAATGTATTTCAGCGTTATATAGTAATCCACTTTTTATAGTAATTTGTAAATGGCTTTTAATCATAAATAACTTTATAGCTCCGTTCCCCATTCATTTTAAAATCAAAAGTTAATGGTTGCCCGCAGAAAATAGTTATTAATTACTAGTAAAAATAAAAGTTATTGTTATTTTTAGTTACTGAAAAGATTTATTTTAATTTTTAGAGATGATTAAAGATTTGTTATTAATATTGTTTAGAATATATAAAAATATTATTTATATTGCAATTTCTGTGAATACTATGGGATCCTTATATCCCCTGTCATTTGGGTTCAGGGATTCATAGAGATAAGTATAATTTGTTATCAACACTGACTTTTATATAATATAAATTTGAAAGATGTGTAGTTTTATTAACAGACATTATAAAAATAATCACATATTGTTAACATATAATTTATTATTAACAAATATTTATCCAGTCAAAGAAGAAGATCTCATCACATTCAATCCATCTTCTCTGACTTCTAGTTTCCTTCTCCATATCAACCCACACACTTCTTTATTTCATCTAACCATCTCACATGTTGTCTCTTTCAGATGCCTCATCTGTTATCATTTAAAAATATGTCCAGCCCAACTGCACTTCAGTCTCTTAATTCTTTCAATGATGTCAATAACATCTACTTGCTCTCTTATCAATGTATTTTATTTTCAATATGTTCTTGTTACTTCTACCAGAAAGCTTTCATATTTCTTTGGGAGGTCTGAAGTCTCCATATTGCTCTTCTGGTAAAATTTCAAATCTCAGATCCATAAGTAAGAACTGGATATATTTCTTTAATCCTTTCATTTTCAATCACATAAGTTTTTTAGTTCTATTAATATTATTTCTACAAAAGCATTCTCACTAAGATTAATGCTATGATTAATTTCATCTAGTGAGTTTCTATCTGTAGCAATAATTTGTCCAAGATATTTGTAGTTGTTATTTTATTCTAACTTGTCATAGTCAATCTTTATTTTCTTTTTTTAAAAAAATCCATTGAACAATACTATTGTCCTTTTAACTATTACCTTCAACCCTACTTCTTACTTCCATCTGATAATTCTTGCAAAATTTCCTGAAATTCTGAAGCATTATTTATAAAACAATTACATCATCTGCAAAATCTAGATGTCTTAAATATAATAACATAACTAAAATATGTTTAAATTTTAAAAAATTTCAGCTGTGCAATAAAATGTCAACAAATAAATTTAGCAAAATAATTATAAACAGCTCAATAAACTTTTTTACACACACTTTAAATTCAAATGAAAAAATTAACTAACTTATTGTAAACTATAAATAACTAACACTCATACAAACAAATAATAAAGAATAAAACAATGACAACCTCTTAATTACAGTAGTTCCACTTAGTACAATCCATAGTAATCAATGGCTTCTAATATAAATAATTTGAGAAAACTTGTCTAATTGATGAACAAAACGTTGTTTACCCCCAGGACATACTAATTAATAAGTTTTGGCAACAACTGAGATTAAAGGTTATATTATTTACATGGATATTATCTCCTTATTTCTATTTTTTATTATAATAACAATTCATGAAAATATTTAATTCAACATATACAACTCTCTGCAAAACTTTAAAACATTATTTTAATATTGTGAAAAAAAAAACACCATTTTTTCAGTTTCATGCCTATAAAAAATAATATTCTGGGTTTAAATCCATATAAGAAATTTGGTTTGAAGTAAAAGAGGATCATTTTTACTTAAAGAAAACAACAATTATAGGAGAATGAGAAAACTTGTTTAGTATCATAAATTATCAGTTAATAGTAATTTATAATTTTTTGCAACATCTAAGGTTAAAAGTTATCTGCATTTAGATGGATATTATCTTCTCATTTCTATTTTTTATTATAATAACAATTCATGGAAATATTTCATTCAGTATATAATTTCTAATATTTTCACGGATAAAAGATGTCATATTATTATTACTATTTGCGGGATATTCTGTGTAGTGAAAAAGCTAAATGCTGACGTTTCAGTACAATATCAAGTACCTTCCTCAGAGCATCCTCTTTCTCAAATCATAAGAATGCATGTGAGATTTAAAACCGTTTTTATCGTTTTCTTTCTCCTCATATTTAAATTCTATTGGTTGAGAAGTTTTAAAATTTATTTTCTCTTCCAATAGCTTCTTCCAAATGTTGTTAATCTTCTTTAATTCACACCTTTCATATATGCTCTTGGGCCTTTTAAAAATCTCTATAGCTTCTCTTAGCAATCTCTGGTCATAATGTTCAATTTTTGCTAAAATATTTGTTTTTTCAAAATTGATATCATGATTTGTTAATTTTATATGAGAATAAATAGCTGATGAATTGGATTTTTCTCTCACTGCCAGAATGTGTTCTTTCTTTCTAATATTTATTCTACGATTAGTCTGTCCTATATATGTATGTGGACAGACCCTACATGGAATTTCATATACACCATGACACTCCAAAGCAATTTTATCTTTAGGAAGTGGAAATATTTCACTAATTTTTTTATAAGTAGTGTAAATTGTGTGAATATTATTATTTTTTAAAATGTTACCAATTCTATCAGTTACTCCTTTTATATATGGCAAAATTGTCTTAATTTTTGATGTATCAAAATCTTTTTTCTTTTGATATGTATAAGCCCTATTATTAATGTTGTAATTAAAACCGTTATGAAGAAGCATTTTATTAGTAGCAAAAAGGTCCTGGTGAAAATGGCTATCATCAGAAAGTCTCTTTGGTCTATCCAATAATGTCTTTGCTACTGAAAATAGTTGTGCAGGATGGTGATGAGAGGAAAAATGCAGATATCTCCCAGTGTGTGTTGGTTTTTTATATATACCATGGGATAAAGAACCATCTTCCCTTCTTTCAATCAAAACATCTAAAAAAGGTAATTGATTATTATTTTCTATCTCCATGGTAAATTTAATATTGTTGTGAAAAGAGTTTAAAAAATTAAAAAAGTCATCAAGAGCATGCTTGCCATGAGGCCAAATAACAAAGGTATCATCAACATACCTCAGCCATATAGATGGTTTTTTAACTGCTAAAGTCAAAATTTTATTTTCCAAATCCTCCATAAAAATAGAAGCTAATGCTGGAGAAATTGGTGAACCCATAGCTAGACCTGATGTTTGTTTATACATCTGCCCATCAAAAACAAAAAATGTATTCGATAAGCAGTGTTCAATCAAAACCACAGCAAAATTAGGCAACTGAATATTTTTTAAAACTTGAATCGCTTCATTTACAGGTACACTAGTAAAAAGTGAAACAATGTCAAAACTTACCAAAATATCATTCTTAGTCAATTTAATATCCCGGATAAGCTCAAGAAAATGATTAGCATCTTTAACATATGATGACATCGTTGATAAATGCGGCTGTAAAAAAGAAGTCAAAAAACGAGCTAGTGTCTGTGTAGGTGAACCAACTGCACTTACAATCGGTCTCAATGGAATATCTGGCTTGTGAATTTTTGGTAAACCATATAATTTTGGATAAAAAGAAGATTTTTCCCTGGGAGTAAGCTGTAACTTTGTTTCTAAATCTAGATCAGTAGAATAAATTAATGTTTTCGTTTTCTTTTCAAGATAAGTCATAGGATCTCTATAAATTTTTTTATAAATATTATCATTTAATAAATCATGTATTTTTTAAAAATAATCAGCCTTATTTAAAATTACTGTAGTATTACCCTTATCTGCCGGAAGAATAGTAATAGATTTGTCATTTTTTAATGCAAACAAAGCTCTTCTTTCATTAATTGATAAATTAGTTTTAGGTGGTTTTGCTTTATTTAAAATATCGTATATTTTTCCCCTTACTATATCTGGATCCCCGCAAGGTATTTTTGATAATATTCACACAATTTACACTACTTATAAAAAAATTAGTGAAATATTTCCACTTTCTAAAAATAAAATTGCTTTGGAGTGTCATGGTGTATATGAAATTCCATGTAGGGTCTGTCCACATACATTTTTAGGACAGACTAATCGTAGAATAAATATTAGAAAGGAAGAACACATTCTGGCAGTGAGAGAAAAATCCAATTCATCAGCTATTTATTCTCATATAAAATTAACAAATCATGATATCAATTTTGAAAAAACAAATATTTTAGCAAAAATTGAACAATATGACCAGAGATTGCTAAGAGAAGCTATAGAGATTTTTAAAAGGCCCAAGAGCATAAATGAAAGGTGTGAATTAAAGAAGATTAACAACATTTGGAAGAAGCTATTGGAAGAGAAAATAAATTTTAAAACTTCTCAACCAATAGAATTTAAATATGAGGAGAAAGAAAACGATAAAAACGGTTTTAAATCTCACGTGCATTCTTATGATTTGAGAAAGAGGACGCTCTGAGGAAGGTACTTGATATTGTACTGAAACGTCAGCATTTAGCTTTTTCACTACATGGAATATCCCGCAAATAGTAATAATAATATGACATCTTTTATCCGTGAAAATATTAGAATTAACATTATTCATCTTTACGGGAAAGATTGGTTTACAGAATGGAGGTGTTTTGAAAGAATGTGTGTGAAGAAAATTAAAGCCGTTTGTGATCTTCAATTTTTACTCAACTGTAAAAGAAATGGACTTTATCCTAGCTGTTGTAAAATTTCCTTCCATACGCATACGAAGAAAATTGATGCAGTTTTGAATAAGGCAAGTTTTGATATGTTAACTTCTTTTATTAGAAATACAAGAAAAAAGTTAGACTTTTTAGATAAAAAATTGTTACAACTCCGCCTTTTATTAAGTAATACTTTTCATCCAACATTATGGTCAATTTGTGATAAGATCATTTATTTTAGAGTGACTAAAGAAAGTGATTTTAAATTTCGAAGGCAAATGAATAAATTTAATAAACTACTTAAAAAGAAACAGGAAATACTAACTTTGTCTTTGTCTGAACGAGGAAGTGTGCACGCTGTAAAGAATTTATCTGATAGAAAATTATCAGACTTTGAACTAAAAGTTTTAAATAAAGGTTTTAATTTTGCAATAACACCAACAAAATTACCTTTTGAGGATATTATTTGCAGAGAGGAAAGTAGTTTATCAAAAATACCTTGCGGGGATGTAGATATAGTAAGGGGAAAAATATACGATATTTTAAATAAAGCAAAACCACCTAAAACTAATTTATCAATTAATGAAAGAAGAGCTTTGTTTGCATTAAAAAATGACAAATCTATTACTATTCTTCCGGCAGATAAGGGTAATACTACAGTAATTTTAAATAAGGCTGATTATTTTAAAAAAAAATACATGATTTATTAAATGATAATATTTATAAAAAAATTTATAGAGATCCTATGACTTATCTTGAAAAGAAAATGAAAACATTAATTTATTCTACTGATCTAGATTTAGAAACAAAGTTACAGCTTACTCCCAGGGAAAAATCTTCTTTTTCTCCAAAATTATATGGTTTACCAAAAATTCACAAGCCAGATATTCCATTGAGACCGATTGTAAGTGCAGTTGGTTCACCTACACAGACACTAGCTCTTTTTTTTGACTTCTTTTTTACAGCCGCATTTATCAACGATGTCATCATATGTTAAAGATGCTAATCATTTTCTTGAGCTTATCCGGGATATTAAATTGACTAAGAATGATATTTTGGTAAGTTTTGACATTGTTTCACTTTTTACTAGTGTACCTGTAAATGAAGCTATTCAAGTTTTAAAAAATATTCAGTTGCCTAATTTTGCTGTGGTTTTGATTGAACACTGCTTATCGAATACATTTTTTGTTTTTGATGGGTAGATGTATAAACAAACATCAGGTCTAGCTATGGGTTCACCAATTTCTCCAGCATTAGCTTCTATTTTTATGGAGGATTTGGAAAATAAAATTTTGACTGTAGCAGTTAAAAAACCATCTATATGGCTGAGGTATGTTGATGATACCTTTGTTATTTGGCCTCATGGCAAGCATGCTCTTGATGACTTTTTTAATTTTTTAAACTCTTTTCATAACAATATTAAATTTACCATGGAGATAGAAAATAATAATCAATTACCTTTTTTAGATGTTTTGATTGAAAGAAGGGAAGATGGTTCTTTATCCCATGGTATTTATAAAAAACCAACACACACTGGGAGATATCTGCATTTTTCCTCTCATCACCATCCTGCACAACTATTTTCAGTAGCAAAGACATTATTGGATAGAACAAAGAGACTTTCTGATGATAACCATTTTCACTGGGACCTTTTTGCTACTAATAAAATGCTTCTTCATAACGGTTTTAATTACAACATTATTAATAGGGCTTAAACATATCAAAAGAAAAAAGATTTTGATACATCAAAAATTAAGACAATTTTGCCATATATAAAAGGAGTAACTGATAGAATTGGTAACATTTTAAAAAATAATAATATTCACACAATTTACACTACTTATAAAAAAAATAGTGAAATATTTCCACTTCCTAAAGATAAAATTGCTTTGGAGTGTCATGGTGTATATGAAATTCCATGTAGGGTCTGTCCACATACATATATAGGACAGACTAATCGTAGAATAAATATTAGAAAGGAAGAACACATTCTGGCAGTGAGAGAAAAATCCAATTCATCAGCTATTTATTCTCATATAAAATTAACAAATCAAGATATCAATTTTGAAAAAACAAACCTTTTAGCAAAAATTGAACAATATGACCAGAGATTGCTAAGAGAAGCTATAGACATTTTTAAAAGGCCCAAGAGCATAAATGAAAGGTGTGAATTAAAGAAGATTAACAGCATTTAGAAGAAGCTATTGGAAGAGAAAATAAATTTTAAAACTTCTCAACCAATAGAATTTAAATATGAGGAGAAAGAAAACGATAAAAACGGTTTTAAATCTCACATGCATTCTTATGATTTGAGAAAGAGGACACGCTGAGGAAGGTACTTGATATTGTACTGAAACGTCAGCATTTAGTTTTTTCACTACACGGAATATGCCGCAAATAGTAATAATAATATGACATATATATATACAGACATTTGAATTATATATAAATGAATTTACAAAATTCGTTTCTATATGAAATATTGAGAATAATATGTAAAATTGTGAAAGCTTTGATATTATATATTGCAATCATTTTATGATTTAAAAATGAAGAGAATGCAGAAATTGATGATTTTAAAATAAAACTTTGTCATAGAATATTAGGGACATTTTGGGTAGCTAACAGAACTAGCAAGGGAGTTTGACTAAGGAAGAAACACTAAGACAATTATGGTAATTTCTAAAATGAAGAAGCTATATGGTTTAAGACATGGTGAGATAGGTATAGATAAAATATGTCATGATTGTGAATAGTAATTGGGTCAAAAAGAGGATGATCTCTGCTATGGATGAGAAACATCATAGACCCAAAGTAGTCTATTCATACTAACATCCATCATCAAAATTATGTATTAATTGAATCAATGCATACCTATAGTAAAAGGATTTAAAAATTACATATTAAGACATTGGTGAAAATGAAATTCATTAACTGTTTTATTCATTTTTTTTATAATAAAAAATGATAATGATAAAGAACAAGGTTAATATTTATAATCTTTAAATCAGTAAGTTTTAAATATGTGTTGGCCTACAGTGTAAAACTTATCCAGTCTTTTTTTATGATATATGATATAATATAGTGTATCAAATACATAATAACAAAGATTCTGAAATTGCTGATTTCATTGTTCCTTTTTTCCTTGGAACAATAAATGCATTACTTATATTTACAAAATGTAATTTAATCTCGAAATGGTAATGGCTACCTACTGTGTTTCTAGATAAAATCTTCTAAAACCTTCAAATGCATTTCTATTTGCTAATTAGTATTTTAAAAGTGCCAATTGTGAAAGTCAATGTCTATGTTTTTTTATATTAAGACCAGCATAATCAAGATTTATCTCTGACTTTGGTATAAGTTTTGAAATTATTTCATAGATAGTTGATTAATGCATTGTAATTGTTGAAAACATGGTGATGAGATGTGTAGGTAAAAACCATTTGCTTTTGTTTTTTTAACATAAATCAATAATAATTTACTTCAAATTTTTAACATACAAACATGCTCTTGGTTATTTACATGAGTAATAGTATGAGAAAATTTGCAGCTAAAGATTTATGAAAGATCAATTTCCAGTCTACGAACATTGCATGACTTTCTAAGTGACTATGCACTTAACTGAATTTTGTTATGAACACATGGACCACGAAGTTAGGTCACCAATATTAAGAGTTTTTTAATCTTCAAATATTTAAAAATAAAGGGAATACACACAACTATAGTAATTATCAATGAATTTCATTATTATCCTTTAAGGAAAGATGCATTCCAAAGTTTTATTGAAAGGTGGCTTCTGTAATAGATGAATGATTCTCAGAGAATTGGTGAAACTAGAAACTCAAGAAGCACTATGGAAATGATTTTTGTTGCCAAGAAAATGCAAGAAATATCTTGCAAATAAAGAATTAAGGCATTTTATTTATAGGGCATGGTTTGAAATTAGTTGACAGTTCACTAAAATATATACCATATTTTACATATCATACGTGATGGAATGCAAAGAAATGTTATTACTACAGATAAAAATGTGAAGCAGTTCAAATCAAACTGTTGTTAAAGAAGGTGTGTGTACTCACTACAATTTTATTTTCAATTTTTATAACAGTGATCTTAAATTGTTTATAGGTGGCTTAATCAGAGAGGTATCAAAATACAATAGAAAGTCTGATGGTGAAATTTTTAATTTGAATTGGTTAAAAGCAAAAACAAGACCTTCATCTTCTTGCATTTTGGATTTACAATATGCTGATAATTATGCTACTTTTGCCAGCTCAAAAACAATTTATAGAATATGTTTTAAATGTAACTAATAAAGAGTTCATTTTATTAATTAAAGCTCAAAGAACTTAAATTCTTTATCAGATAGTGATGAACTAGAAAATACTCAACATTATTTAGTTTGCATAATTGTCAAATTAGAAATGCAAATTAATTTAAATACCTTTGTAGTTTTAGAATTAGGAAAGTGATTCAAGATGTTGCAGCACAACATGAACTCCTGTGTTCTGCTTCTTTTGGATAATAAGGAAATAACTACTGCAGCTATGTTAGTTGTATATGCAGCTGTTATTTCCTCTAATGGAATGAATGTAATGTACAATATAAAACGCTCTATGGTAAGAAAAGCTAACATAGCCATGTTTTGAATCAAGCTGCCTCATATTGGTATGACTGAGAGCTGTGGAGTGTATGTGTTTACATATGCAATAAGTTTATTCAAATGTATTCAAATTATATGGACCATTTTTTTGACAATGGGAAGTAAGAGTCCTTATTAATGGAGTTGGGATTAGTAGTTATATACAATGCTTCTTTATCTTGCATCTTACATCATTTCTTATGATGTATGTGATGTTGGATACTGTGGGCTCAAATTTATATAGCCAATAATCCGCAACTCCTTGAACAAGGACTCCTGCTTTCTCCTATTGAAAAAATGGGCCTTTTACTTTGAATACATTTAAACAAACTTATTGTGTATATAAACACAAATCCCCCATTTAAGTCTCAGTGCTATAAATATGAGGTCATAAGTAGACTTTGAAATCACTAAGCGTAATTTATAATGCAGTTATCGAAAACTTTTCTTACCATAGTGTCCAAATGCTTGAAAATCAAATTTACACTGGCATAAGAAAAGTCACCACTTTAATGATTTCAATATAAAAGACATTAAAAAAATATCCATTTAAGAATGTAAGATCATAAGTACAATCAATATGTTTTTTAATTTGTTAGATGTGATTTTATGGAGTCCACTATTCTAAAATCATATCTTTGTTGGATAGACATGTAAATTTATGAAAGATGCAAAACTCCTGAAAAGAATGTTTAATGGTGTACTTGGGCATAGATTTTATGGCAGAGGTAAACCCTAACTATCTTATAATGATTATCCCAAATATATTAATATATCCATTGGAAAGATTTCGCAGGGAATAGAATACATTGGAAAGCCATAATTAGACATCATGTTGAAATATTTCAGAAAGAAAGGTTTTCTACTGAAGAAATTGTAAGACAATATCATAAAATATCAACAAAAAAAATGGATCAATGTCTTCTGTATGTGAAAGTATTTGTTTTTCACACATATATTTTTGTGTAATCATCTCAAAACTAATTTCTAGAGGAAGTTTTCTCTATTTTTTTTCTTTTCTGCTGTTTCTTATTTTTTGGGAGTCAGAAAGTAATGTCCATTTATAAGGGCTTTACTACTACTACTACTACTACTACTACTACTACTACTACTACTACTACTACTACTACTACTACTGCTACTGCTACTGCTACTGCTACTGCTACTGCTACTGCTACTACTACTACTACTACTACTACTACTACTACTACTACTACCACCACTACTACTACCACTACTACTACTACTACTACTACTACTACTACTCCTCCTACTCCTCCTCCTCCTCCTACTACTACTACTACTACTACTACTACTGCTATTGTTGTTATTATTAGTATTATGTTTCAAAAGGTAAACTTTATTAAAACTCAAAGAGAATTAAATAAGTTACATGTAAAAACATGTGAGACAAGTTGATATATTTTATTACATATGCAATATAGGTTCACAATCTTGCTTGTAGTATAAAAATAATATGATTTACAATAATTAAAAGATGAATAATTATTACATAATAAAATACATGTGTTAAATTAGGTGGGCATAGAAATTTTAAATGAGTTAATGAAAAAAATTACATGGAAACACATGATAGTATGAGTGAAAACATAATTGGGGGGGGGGGTTGCGAAAAACATAAATTTTTAGATACAATTTGATACATGTGATTACATATGCAATGAAGGTTTACAATTTTGCTTATGATAAAGCAAACTGATTTACAGTAGTTTGAAGAAAAATATTTGTTGCATAAGAAGATACATATGTCAAATTAGGTTTTCATAAAATTTATAAAAGTATTACAAGATAAATATATGAAAGCACATGGTGGTATTTATTAATATATGAGGAGGGTGTAGTTAGTGTTACATTGGTATATGGCTTTGCATAAATTGTGCTATTTGTTGGAGAGTACTACAGGTGTCATAGCTAAGTCTTATTGTTCATGTGTTGTGTATGTGTTGTGTATTAAGTGTTCATTTGTGGTAAGTTGATGCAGTAATCTTGAAAACTTCATTGGATCTGAGGTTGATGATGCAGGTGTACCCATGTCACTATCAATTTGTGCAGTATTTATCCCAGAATTTACCATGGTGTGATGTTGGAGCTATGCATTTATATGTTGTTGGTACATGAGCTCATTGAAATTGTGGACAGTGGAGTGGAAGTGATAGAGAGCAGTTGGATCCTGTGGCTGATATGATGGACTTGGGGGAAATGTTTCAATGGCGCAAATAGCCCCATGATATGATAATAATAAATTTTTGACAATTGGTTGTCAGCATGTTAGCACATCCACACCCTTAGGGGGGGGATACAATCTTGTGTTCTTAATTCTAGATGTTTAATGTTGTTTGCAATGATTGTCCTGAAATGTAAAATTGTCTTCTTCATTAATGGACTCAAATATCTTTGCTATTGTTGACCTGAGAATTGTTTTAGGTGATGCTGGCATACATTATTTATTAGCTAAAGCTGGAAACATAGTGGTAAAAGTTTTGAAATGAGTCACTTGATCAAGTCGTTGTATGGCAGCCATTTTAATTGGTTTTAATGATTCAAAAATATCTTCTTTTTTTTTTTTAAACTTTTGTAAATTTTTAAATGATCTTACAAAAGATGTATGACATAATTAATTGTTGTTACCTGTTTCAATATATATTAAATTTACCTATAATATTGCAGGTTTTGAGTGTTTTTTGGGGAATTTTAACTCGGACATTTTTTCTTGTTACCTAGCAATTCTAAGATTTTCTGCCTCTAAGCAAATATTAATTCTTGCAAATTATCCATTACACACATGGAATTTTTATATAAATATTATTATTATTATTATTATTATTATTATTATTATTATTATCATCATCATCAACATCATCATCATCATTATTATTATTATTATTATTATTATTATTATTATTATTATTATTATTATTATTACTACTACTACTATTATTATTATTGACATAGATTTTCCAGCATAAGTGAGAATTTATTGCTGCAAAATATATTTTTAACAAGCAAATATCTAAACTCTAATTTTAATTTGATGTAATACCACTATGAATCTAATATAGAAGATAAATAATTATATAAAATTACTAAAATATCACATGATCACCATATCCTATGCTTACACAAACTTTTAAAACAATAGCAAAGTCTCCATTCAATAATGCCACCCAGTAAAAGCCATAGTAATTAATGAATGCTCAGATCCAAGGATTCTCACAGATAAAAGCTAATCTGGGAATATGGGATGAATAGGCACTAGATAGAAGCTTTTACTCACAAGCCTTCCAACATCCATTGATTACTATGTCTTACAATAGGTGGCCTTACTGTATGGAGAAATTGATATTGCTTTAATATGAATATTTCCAGTTTCATTAATAAATATTGGCTGCCCCATATACATCTCTTAAAAATTACTTAATCATTAATCTAAGATTTTGGGGTTTTTAATAACATTATTGCATCCAAAAAATAAAGACAGATTACAATTGTTTGATGAATGTGTCTGAACATCTTATTTTGAAGGTAGTGAAAAAAATAGCAGTTAAATATATTGAATCTGTCAAAGGTTCCAATCAGAGTCATTGTTTCCTAACATATGGATACAGATCTAATTTTATTTTAGATCTTTGTTAATGTTACATCAGAAATTTTGTTTAGTTGACAGATTAATTGTTTATTTAAGGATGGACTTTAAGTATAGATGGTCACTAGTAATTTTAAAACATTTATTGACACAGGTGTGCTGCCTATTGATAGCACATGTGTGAAAGATAATTTCCTATTATCTAATTTTATTAAAAATGTATTATTAATATTTAATTTCACTTGCTAGTGCAGAGATCATATGCAATTAAGTCAGTAAGGATTTTTTATCTTAAAACGTGTTGGAGAATAAAAAATTGTTCCTGTCTAAATGTATTATTAATAATTTCTTTATGTAAACTAACATGGTTTATTAGCAGAGAGTTAAAAATGAGAAGCTTTGTCTTTCTGGGAATATAACCACTATGGATAACATGCTAATTTAAAAATCTGGCAGTTACTAAGATCAATTCCAATTCTATCTGGCATTGAATATTGTGTTAGTTTTAATTACAGAATGCCACTTGTGTTTTTAAAATGTTTATTGACAGGAGATTATTTATAGTGTGTGCATGAATATTAGTTCACGATAACTTGCATGCAACTTAGCATATTATCATGAGTCACACCCCAAGTTTCAACTGGATCACGTAATATAGATATTTGTACAACAAAGTCTCTAAAAATATAAAAAAAATATTCATCCATATTGCTCACTATGATCAAAACGGGCCATACCTATGAATTATCAAAAGCAAAAATTATATGTATGGAGAGAGAGAATAGAAAGTGACAAAAAGCATAAAATCAAAGAAGCCTAGATAATATCAAGTGATGACTTCTCAACCAATTAAAAAAATACATTTATCCCTCTATAAAAGAAGTATGTTATTTAAATAAATTTTAATATTTTTGAATAGCAAATTAATCACTTATATTACTATAAGTTATGATTATGGTATACAAGATGTATTGAAAGCATGTGAGTAGTAAATTTAAAAAATGTATTGATTCTGCACACTAAGGCAATAAACCTAAAGCATGTGTGGTTGAAAATGTAAAGGTGGGGACCTCTACAGGTCTTAACCACAAGCTTACGCATTGGAAGAAAAGAGCTTGTGGTTGAGACCTGTAGAGGTCCCTACCTTCGCATTTTCAACCGCACATGCTTTAGGTTTATTGCCTTAGTAAATATTACTTACATAATCAATGTACGTTAAATAAATTTATAACAGTCATTTAGTATATTTAAAAATAGTATACTATTAGTATTATTTAATTTCAATTTTAACGAAACATGAATACTTACTTATCTGCTGATAGGATTAAAATTATTCACAATTTCCTTGCTATTTTTACTAGACGATTTAATGTATTTTATGGAAAATATTCTATAAGTTTAGAGAGGTTTGGGTTATTGGTTACATTATTTCTTCTTTGATCCGTTCCATCTACATTGATGTCTTCGACAGTAGCATTCTTCTGTTGTTGTTGTTGTTGTTGTTGTTTTTTTGATTATTTGTTAGATATGTTTATAGTTGTTTGTTATTCAGAAAGAAAAGGATTTTTTTTTTTTTTTCATAGAGTGAATGATTTTGGTATCTAATATTAATTTTACTATTGAGGAAGGTAATTTTGTTTTTATTAATTTAAATTTTTAGCATAAGGTTGATGACATTTTGCTAATATAATTGTGATGGAATTATTTATTTCACAGCTAGTGGAATCTTCATCAAACTCTAGTTTGATTTAAAAACTGCGCTTTGCATTTTTGTCTAGATAGTAGAAGGTTTTGAATTAACGTTAGTCTACTTTAAGTGTAATGCTTTCTTGTTCTTCGGCTTTTTTAATAAAGAAAGTGTTGTCATCTTAAAAAGGAGTCATTTTGTCTTGTTAAATTATAATTTAAATACAATTCATTTTTACTAAAAATGAATTTAAAAAAAAACATAATCGTTAAAAGATTAACTAACAAATAAGTTGGCATTTAAGCAGATAAAATATATATGTGAAATTGTTTTATTTGAAAAGGAAGAAAAAATAGAATTATGGATTAACTTCATTTTTTTATCGTTTGTATTTGTTTAATATCTTAACATCTAGGCAAATCTTGAAGAAATTATTTGACATTTAAAAAAAATAATGTAGCAAATGTTTTTTGTAACAAGTCACAAAAATATCTTTCAGAAAAAACATTATTTAAAATACAATAGGGATATTTATTTTTACAAAATTTGATCTTCAGTTGATGAATATCTATCTATCTATCTATCTATCTATCTATCTATCTATCTATCTATCTATCTATCTATCTATCTATCTATCTATCTATCTATCTACCTATCTATCTATCTATCTATCTATCTGTCTATCTGTCTGACTGTCTGTCTGTCTATCTACCTACCTACCTATCTATCTATCTATCTATCTATCTATCTATCTATCTATCTATCTATCTATCTATCTATCTATCTATCTATCTATCTATCTATCTATCTATCTATCTATCTATCTATCTATCTATCTATCTATCTATCTGTCTATCTGTCTATCTGTCTGACTGTCTGTCTATCTATCTATCTATCTATCTATCTATCTATCTATCTATCTATCTATCTATCTCTCCCTCTCTACATATATATATATGTGTGTGTGTGTGTGGGTTTTATAAGCTTTATTTTAGATATTTTTCATTCTGTGAGTAAAATGTACCTTGTAACTAAAAGTTATAAGCATGACACATGGAATAAAGTGGAATAAAATATAATTTTTCAAAGTGTTTTTATTTGACAATAAAAATATGTATTTTATCTTTAATTTAAATGTAAAATATATATCTGGACTAAAGATCATATGATAATTTCTAGTCTAAAATGATTAGCAAAAATTATTAAAGAATATATATGAAAAATGGAAGTAGACTTTTGGTACACATAAATAAATTGTAATAATTACTTATTTCAAGCTGAGCAAGACTTTTCAATTGAGCTAAACTGTGCCTTCTCACATGTGAGTATGTCTAAGATATTACACATGAAAAAAGAAATGGGATTTAATAATACTGTGTGGTTATATTAAATAGGAACAGATATGGTAATCTTTAATTAAGTTTATAGTTTATAATTGGGCTTAAAGTGATATGATAATCTTTAGCTTAATCAATGGTAAGAGACATTCATTATATTTATGTAAAGATAATGCTATAAAATGAGTGAAATGAAGACATTTAATATGGAAAATTATGTTAAGGCAATATATATATTAAGATCTTTTTTTTTAAATTTAAAAAAATATCTATAATAGCTTAGTAGATAAAATTTGTTTACCATTAGGACTGTCAATTAGTAATTGCTAGTTTCTTATTATCATTATAAAAAAATATATCTGATTTGACTACGTAAATGTAACTTTTTCATTTCAAATTGTTTACTTTATAATAATCCATAAAACATTTAATTCAATGTTTACATATTTATAATAGAAATTTATATTATATATATAAATGATATATTTTGTGGAAACAACCTTGTATAATATTTATAATAAATATATCAATGTTTTGGCTTGATTACACAAAACATGAATGTGTGATAACTAGGTATTTTAAAGATGGTTGTAGAGTTATTGTAATAATTGGTTTATAATAATGTTAAAATTCTGCCAATCAAAAAAAAAAACAGGTATATAAAATTGAAAATATAAAAGTCAGCAAATTTTTATAGTATTATGTTTTTTTTTAAAATTCTTCCAAATAGGAGTAAGTTTGCCTGTGTCATTGTGTTTAGTGATACAATTTGATCTTATTCATAGAAAAATGGTTTTTCTTATCTAACATTGATAGAGAAGGTCATATCTGCGTAGGATCCTGATCTTAGAGGAATGAATACTGGGACCTGAATTCATAGAATATGGCTGAAGATAATGAGTGTTAAGTGCATTAGTATGTTCATCTCATATAGTATAGATACATATGCAAAGTATATTTATATCTGTAATCTGTGAAAATCTTTGTATCAACTTATATATGTGTGTAATAATATTATAATTCGATGTCTGTATTTCTTCAAATCAATATATATAATCTTGTAATTAAATATAATACAGTAATTAGATATAGGTGAAGTATAACTTTAAAAATATTATCCACTTAGGAGCACTTTCAACTATCCTCATAGTCTTTGTCAACTAACACTTTGAAAGGCTAACCTTCCCACAATTCTGTGATCATAACATTTGCTGCCTGTTTGTTAATTAAATCTTGTTTGTATTTTTATATGAGCATAGCTTCCTTTATTTTTCTTTTGTTGTTATTTTTTTCAATTTGAAATATTTTTACATTATTATAATTGAAGTTAAGATCATCAATATATATTTTATTATGATCATAAAAAATGGATGCTGAAACATTATTATTTATTTTGCAATTTTGTTTTGTTTTTTCCTGCATAAATACTATATCTTGGATTGAAGAGGAAAGTATTCATTTATTTAACATTCTCAAAAGGCGCATGCTCAATTAGCTTGAAAGGCTGATATTTAAATGTAATATTAGAGCATTAAAACTGGGTCATGAAGCAAAAGAAATAATAATATGAAGAAGTTTGCGGTGTTGACATAATAGCCTAAAAATAACTAAGAGGAAAAGGTCATGCTACCAGATGAGAACGAAATGGATGGGCATGCCATGGTCTTTGTCAATGTACAGGCCTTTGATATTAAGAAATGAATATGCATAGTGTGTGCCAAACTTATGGGATCACCACCAGAAAAATTTTATATGAAATAAATGTGGATGGGCATAGTGTGCCAGACTTAGGGATCACTGCCAGAGATCCTTTTATATGACATAAATGGTCCTGGGTAGTTTCATCTATCCTCAGGACAAGACTTGAGAAGAAATCTATGGGTTCGAACTTGTCATAACCCCCAGATTAAGAAGCATATATATAATCATGAAGATATGCTGAATGTCAGTAACGCAGAAATGACAAATGTCACTAACGACATTGAAAAAGTTGCACTGCTTTAAAAATAAATGACCCTGTTTGAATGCCATAATTTGTATAAATAATATGCTATGCCACTATAATATATATATAGAGGGATTTCTCTAATACATTAAGATTTTATTTAGTAAAAGAAACATTACAATTTCCCTCCACCCTTTTTCTGATATTTTAAAAAAATCAATTCCACCTTTGTTGATTTTACAATAACTGGAATATATAAATACTGCATTTGATATTTTAAGCATATACTATTTTAAGAGTATAGAAAAAAATAACTAGCAGTTATATAGAAAACAAATAATTGGTCACCTTTTCAGAAATAAATAAATAATATTTTAAAATTTCAAAGCATTAATTAGCCAAAGTTCTGGATTCACCCTGGGTAGAAAATCCAGAGTTAAACAAATATATTTTTATACTAGAACATAAATAAAATGTTGACTTGTAAAAACAATCTGGCAAGTGTATAAATTAATAATGAGTTATGTTTTACAAGGGGACATTAATAACTTGCTTCATGAAGGTTTACTTAAAAAATGATAGAAAAGATTTTTATAAATTAAGCTCGCCAGTTTGCTTGAGATCGGCAAATTAATAATACAAGCATACATATAAAATCAATTAATAAATAACTATAAATAAATGACCACACCAAAGTTAAGGAAAGTTAAGAGCATATGTGAGAGAATTGAATTTAAACAAATTACTTAAGAGCAAATTATATATTAAAACAAAAACAAAGTTAAGTAATACATTAGAAGAAATCTTTATAGATGAGTTAAGGCTAGATTTAGTTTGATGTGATGGCTTAAAAAGTTACCTTGCAATTTAAAAGTCCAATTTAAAGTATGGCACATGTATGGCAATTGAAATGCAAGTTCTTCGATGGCAGCAAGCTTCTATTAGCATACTAAAGTTCTTAGATTGGGTTTTTACTTCTCTTGGGCAGCAGAATGGTACGGCCATGGAAGATGATGACCCGATAGGGCCGAGAAGAGTGGTGGATTTAATACTACATATTTTTAGCTTCACAGCGATGTTAACAATCAGTTCTCACTATAGTAGCTAATCTAATCCTTCATTCAAAATACAGCCATTTTATACTTTTTTTTTATCGATTGTTTTTCAAGATGCAACAGTAAGATAACATCCAAAAATAAATCCAAATCTATTTCCAGATTAGAAATAGATTTGACAAAATGTTTATAACAAAGTATTTCTAATCTTAATCCCCTTTCAAGTAAAAACTTTAATAAAAAATATCTTCCCCAGATTAAAACAATAGTGTTTCCAACCCTTTAATATTTTTAGACAATTAACTGTAGCATCTTCCATCTTGGTTTTTATAAAATACACATTTAAAAAAAAAAAGGTACTTTAAAAAGAAAAAGTTTAAAATTGACATATAATAAAATATTTACAAGAAAGAGATTTGAAGTTAGCTCCTCACCTAATAGTAAATTCCACATGGAATCTTATTAATATTGGACATTAAGTAATTTAATGGTTTATAAATATATTGCCAAATTTAATGTTATTTTATAATTTTTTCTTTATTGTAAACATAGTTGAATAAACCTGTTTTTGATACTAAAATCAATATTTTGTTAGTATTTTGCTCAATATATATATATATATATATATTTGAGCTGCACCTATATATTTTAATAAAAAGAATTAATAATCATAAAATTAATAATAATAAAAATGTTAATTTAAAAGTTAAAATTTTATAATTTAGGTGTTCATCTCAAATGTATACATAAAATATATATACATGACAAAAGGAGTGGGATGGGATATAGGGTTAAAACACAGGTTAGTAGGTGGAGCCATAAAGCACAATCTTAAGCTAAGATTGACTGCTTCAAGAGGAATTCAAGATTCATTTTTATTAGTAGTGTAGGCATTGTTAAAAATGTTCTAAGCTTCTTTAAACTTGTGCTCCTGGTATTTTATTTAGAACATATAGTCCTAATATTTATTGGGTCAAAGAAATGACTATGCTCAATTTCATGCTCTGAAGATTTAACATCAGATTTGGCCTTAGCAATGTTATATCAGAACAAGAGTAGAACACAATACATATCAATAGAACTGTGCTAAGACCAATTCTGATATTAAATCAATTTTAGAGCATAAAATTGAGCATGGTTATTCCTTTGATTTAATAAAAGTTAGAACTGTATGTTCAAAATGAAATAACAATGGGTTTAAGTTTAAAAAAGCATGGAACACTTCTAACAATGCCCACATTAGTAATAAAACATAATTTTGCATTCTCCTCTCAATAAAATAGTCTATTTAAAACCTCATTAATTATCACCTCAGATATTTGAGGATAAATAAAACTACCCCCAGTAGAATGCTTATTCTATAAATAAGACTACAAATAGTCAAAAGCATGCTTAACATGGCAGAATATTATAAATAAATATGTTTTATATTTCATTATTTATTTTTAGTAAAAAATAAAACAAGACCAAAAATACAAATTACTAAAAGCAATAAAATTCATAGATACTTTTGTATAACACTAATCTATTTCATAAAATAGTACTTACATGAGGTTGCAGGGGAAAATCATTAAATAAATACATACTAAAATAAACTCACTATGCAGGAAAGTAAACTTAATAATTGGTAATTAAATTATACATGCATTGCTAAAATATATAAGAAAATCTTTCAAAATGTTAATCTTTTAAAGGAAAAATTCAGTCTTGAAAACTAAAACATTTTGAATGCATTTGAAAATAGATTTTTAGACTTAATTTGTTAGTATATTTATTAAACAAAATATATTTATTCAATATTTTATAAAAAATTAAGATCACCATAATATATAAAATAGATCTAGTTTCAAATCTATATAAGTGTGCAAGCAAATAATCTTGAATAGAAAAAATCAAAAAGTATTATTAATTTGAGCTGGTAGCTTGATAGTATAGCAACAATTAAAATAAAAACTGGCTGCTAGAGATATGATACCTTAGATCCAAAAAGATCCAAGGTCATGGGTTCCAAATAATTAAAAAATCTTACTGATGAAATCTTCAACCTAGAAATTATTCTGGGGATATGCACTGGACAAAAACTTAATAATCACTACTTTGGCATTTATTGATTAACAAATCTTACACTAGATGGCATAATCATAGTAAAAGGTGAAAATTTTGTTATTGAATAATGATGCATAAACTAAGATTATATGATTTATTTATCATATGATAATCTGAATGTGTGGTCATTAATTAATTTTTTGCCATAACAAAGCATTGTAAGTTCTCACTTTTATATGAGATTTTTATTTTGCAAAGAATGTTGGGAAACCAATTGTTATTATTATCCTGGATAAGGCTAAGCAACTCTATCCCAGTAAAGAGAATTACTATTAATAAATCAAAAATCTTATATACAAAAGAAAACCTATATACTTTGTTATGGCAAAAATTACTAGTTGCCACAGATTAAAAATATCATATAATAAATAAAGCACATGATGTTAAATTTACATTGTTGTTCATTACACACACTCACATATATATTGCCACAATCATCTGTCAAGTAAATGATTTTATCATAACCTATTTGAATAGCCAAATATAGAGGTAACCTCTCAGTCTATAAGAGAGCATGCCAATGAAAATAAATAATTTTTAATATTATCTAACACATTAAATGTTAAGTATAATGGTAACAAATAAATGAAACCCAGAATGCTTATTTAAGGTTTAGGATAGCTAAATGTAATAATGCATGGATACAAAAATAAGATTCTCAGATGTCAGTTTACTGTGAAAGGATATATATGAAAATAGATTCATAATATTTTTAAAATACAGTTTAAAGTATAAAAAGAATTTTATTAAATCTAAACTATATATTTTAAATATGTAATAAATATTTCAATCTTCCTACATTAACAAAATTTACTCCATAATATATTAATATTTTATCATGTCAAGTGTCTTTTCAGGGATTCACTTACATAATTCATTACCAATTACAATATATTATTTTTATTTGATATTTAAATGCTATACATGTGATGAGAACTGCAACATTCAGACATGGGCTATTAGTATCATGTGACTTGCACTATCTCTTTTCTATGATGTATAGAATTATATTTATACATTTGAATTATCAAGATCATTATAGAATCATGTCACGAATTAAGCATGGTCAATTGATGTTGAATTATATAATAAGAGGTTCTAAGCATAGATGATTGGCAATTCATCTGTGCTGTTAATACATCTATTGATGAGTGAGAGAAAACCAATTATTATTAATATCACATGTATGAATGTTTTGATCTTTCCACACATGATTGCATATAAATCACTAATAAATGTTAATGGAAGATATTCAAAATTAAGTTAATTCAATATCATGGGTGTTTTAAAATGAAATACTGTCTCTTTCCCATGATATATACAATTCAATTTGCACAAATATTTGTCCATTTGATTTATCAAGCTTATGACAGAATCAAGTCCTGAATTAAACATAGTCAATAAATGTTGGTTTATATAATAATAGACTCGAAGCATAGGTTTTAAATAAATTTTTATTGTGACTAATACACTTGTTTAAGCCATGTAAGGCCAATGGATACAGTCTGCTGTTTTAGTTGAGGTTCATATGAATTCCATTGAAACGCTTGTCATCTAAGTTGTTAGGTGTCTCATTTATGGGGCAATCCTTCTATATAGGCCCCATGTGTTTTTGAATAAGAATTTAGTGGCCAGTATTAAGTCCTTTGCCTGCAACTTTTTCAGCTGGAGGTTGAATATTCCAAATGGATCAGGTCTGGGTGTTGTGAATTTGGAACCGCATCTGGCCATCCATAGGGCATATGAGATAAATATAGCCATACGGATGACTGGGAAGTCACCGAAGTGCAAGCAGCTCTTAAGGTCTAGGATCTTGAGGAGAGGAATGCTACATTCCATACTAATGGATCTCCTGATGTCGTGATATCCTGGGCAAAGAGAGCATAGGTGATTCGCAATTTACCTATGCTTTCAATACATCTATTGACAAAACAGCTTAATTTAATGAAAATGAAATTTAACAAAAACAATAAAAATACAAATAAAAAATATACATATTTATAAATATTAAGTGAGCAATAAAATATTCCATATTGAACAGTTCACTTTTAATTGACTTTTATTTATATTTATAAAGTTGGTTTAAATACTTCACTATCATGTATTTCAGACAGTACATTAAGGCAAATTAAACAATAGCATAATATCACTGAAATAAATATATAGAAAGATATAATTTTGCAAAACTTTAATTAGTATATTTAATTTGCTGCTTATTTTGATCAGAAAATAAACTTAGATTTATTAAATTATATTTCACAGATATATCTTATGATATCCAGAATACATTAAACATTTATTATTTATTTATTTATTTATTCTATATTTACATTACACATATTAAACTATTTATATTTATCAAATATAATCAGTATATTTAAAAATAGTTTTTATTTATATTTTTAGTCATTGAATGCAAAAATTATTTATATTCAAAACTTATTCTTGCATTTGTAATATATAGTAAAACAAAATAATCATATTTTTTCTTTAGATAAAGTGAAAAGAATTACTAATAAATAGAATTTATGAATTAATTCAACTTGTTTTGCTAACAAAATATCATCATCATCATCATCATCATCAACCATTATCAATCCACTGCAGGATGAAGGTCTCTCCAAGTTTAATCCATCTTCTCCGATCTTTAGCTTCTCTTCTCCACAACACCCCTGCACATTTTCTTATTTCATCCATCCATCTCACATGTGGTTTCCTTCTGGGTCTTTTACAATCTCTTGGAATCCAGCTCTGAAGCATTATTTGCAAAAACAACTACATCATCTGCGAAATCTAAATGACTTAAATAATCTCCATTTACTTTCACTCCTTTAGTTTCCCATTTTAATCCACAAAATACTTCTTGCAGCACTGCTGTAAAGAGTTTTGGAGATATGGAGTCACCTTGTCTTACACCTTTCTCAATGTTGATTTTTTCAGTATCATTATGTAATCTAATTGTTGCTGTTGCATTTTTATAAATATTCTTTAAAATATGACAATATCCTGGATCTATACCTTGATGATCCAATGCTTTAATCACTGAAGAAATGTGTATAGAATCGAATGCCTTTTCATAATCTACAAATCCAAAACATAATGACAACTCATATTTGTTTGTCCTTTCTATGACTTCTCTCAATACCTGGATATGATCTATTATACTAAAACCACTTTTAAATCCAGCTTGTTCTCTTGGTTGGTGGAAATCCAAAGTTCTCTGTAGACGAGTTGTAATTATCTTGGTAAAAATTTTATATAAAACTGATAAAAGGCTGATAGGTCTGTAATTTCTAATATCTTCTTTATCACCTTTTTTAAATATTAATATTATGACTGCATTCTTTCAATCTTCCGGTACATCTTTATCATTTAGACATTTGGTATATAACTTTGCTAAAATTGTTTCTATTTCTTCACCTGCTTCTTTTAATATATCAATTATAATTCCATCATTTCCTGGATCCTTTTCTTTCTTCATACACTTAATTGCATGTCTCACTTTTTCATTTAAAATTCTGGACAATTCGGAAGATGTAATAGATATAGGAGGTACTTGTTCTTTATTACTATATAATTCTTGATAAAAATCTACCAATTTCATGATGTCATCTCTCTTTTTAGTAATAATTCCATCTTTTTTTCTTATTGCAGATATAAATTTCCTACCAATACCAAAATGTTGTTTAACATTTTTGAGACTTTTATTTTCTTCTACAGCTTTCCTTGCTATTTCACAATTATACTTTCTTATATCATTTTCAACTCTTTTCCGTACCATTTTACAAAATTCGAGATATTCAATTCTTTTTAATACATCATTTTTGTATATCTCCATATTCCTTCTTTTCTTCATAAATTCTCTAGTCTCAGTAGAAATTTTATTAGTCAATTGCTGCTTTTTTCTACCAGCTATGTTTGTTGCAGTTTTTAAAAGTGTATCAGCTATTTTCATATTAATTTCATTCAAATCTGAATCATGTTCAAAATCTCCTAACACTTGAAACCTATTTGTAAGTTCTAATTTAAATTCATTAGAATGTTTCTGAAGATTAGGAATATCAACTGTAAATATTGTTTTTCTTAATAATTTTTGTCTCTCTAGTTTTACATTAACATGTAACTTACACCTTACTAATCGATGATCACTTCCTGTGTTAAATTTATTAAGAACATTACAATCTTGAAATATGTATTTTCTGTTAGTCAAAATATAATCCAATTCTGCTGTACCTTCATTTGGATGCTTCCATGTCCATTTCCTTTTAATATTTTTCTCAAAAAATGAATTCATAATATAAAGTTTTTCTTTTTCTGCAAACTCCACAGGTCTATGTCCTTTCTCATTTCTATTACCATAACCAAAATTACCTACAGCAATTTCATCTTTCATTTGTCTACCAATTGTAGCATTAAAGTCTCCTATAACAATTTTAAAATGTTGTTTACTCTGATCAAAAGCCTTTTGTACATCCATATAAAAATCTTCTACTACTTCATCACTATGAGAACTTGTTGGGGCATAAACCTGAATTATCTGCATTTGGTATCTGCTATTAAGTTGTATAACTAATCTTGCCACTCTGTCCGATGCACCATCAATCTCCACAATATTGTTCTTCCACTTTTTATTTATAATGAATCCTACTCCACTTGTATTTCCAATATGTGTGCCTTTATAATAGAGTATATGTCCACTTTTCAAATCAATTGTTTCTTCTTTTTTTCTTCTTACTTCACAAAGTCCAATAATGTCCCATTTAATATAAGACAGTTCTTCTTCTAATTCTTGCAATCTTCCTTCACTTGAAAATGATCTGCAGTTGTAAGTACCTAAATAAAAAGTCGTCATCAAATGGCAGCCTGGGTCCGCAATCAGGGAATTCTTAGCACCCTCCGCCTTCGGCCACCAACCGCTGCCTTGGTTGGTGACTTTACATGTATGCTTAAGTATATATATATATATATATATATATATATATATATATATATATATATATATATATATATATATATTCTTTTTATTTAAAAGAAATGCCAAATTTAATCATGGCTTGCTGTCAGAAACATAATATTTATTATCACTAATGCAACTTTTATGATCCACACATATTTTATTAAAATTAATGTCATTTAAAATTCAAAATCTTCCAAATGTTCTAAAAATTTTCCATATTTTTTTCCCTGGGTATATAGTCATTATATGTAATCTATTGTTATTCAAATTCCAACAAGATTATTCATTTTACTATCCACTTTTAATTTTAAGAAATGATTCCATATTCAGAACTTTGTAATGTTTAATTTGGCTTTCATTTACAGAAGTAATGGTAATTATTAATATAAGATTTTCCTAGATGAGTTATGTGCATGGAAACACAATAAAAAAGAAAAGCTACAATTGAATAACAATAATACTAGGCAGCCAAGTGCATTTGCAGGTTTTCTATGTCCTCACTAACATAGCATTAGAAATAACATGGGGGAAATGGTAGTATATATATTCAAAGCATATGCAAATTAGAGAATCCATTTCTTAGAGACGAAGAAGCATAATTCTTTTGGTTTATATCATGGCTGTTATTAGCTATGTGCCAAGCTTCTTTGACATTTCACCTAGTTGCTTCTCTCAATACAAATAATTGTCATGGATAAGACTTTAAATGTATGCCCAATGTTCTATTGCTTCAAGACGACTTATATTCAGGCTTGTCTGAAACTCTTCTATATAGTTATTGATGTTGTGAAAGCTAAGTGGAGAAGGATGCATGAGATTCACTGAAACGTGGCAGTGAATCTAGCATTGGAGCATAAATTTTATATAGAGTGTTTGAAGTTTGATTAGTGTAAAACCTATTCTTTAAATTCTTTATCATTCTGTAAGTAGAAGGAAAGGGAGAATCTTGCATGATGTGTTAGTGATTGTGTTTCATTAACATGTTTGGTTATATGAAGGATATATAAAACATGAATCCAAAATCTGTCATCTTTGGACTGGTTTGTAGTTGTTAAATCCTTAAAAAATATTTTATAAAGTTATATCACAAAACTTAACAATAACATTACTTATTTTAACACTAACATAATATTAATATTAATGATCACAATATGTTCATATTTAAATTCCCAGAAGAATGTAAAGTCTTTTGAACAGACATTTTGTGACAACCTCATTATACTCTTTGTGACTTTATAATAAAATTACTTTATATGCTCACTAACACTATGTTGTCTTAGCTATTGCAACAAAAAGGTGAGAGTCTAATCTATGATCAGGGGTTTAAATAGTTTTCTGTCAATGATATCTCATTTATGTCATCATCATAGATTGTAGTTTCTATGATATTATATTCTGTGAACTATAATTACACTTACTTTGATAGTTTTTTTATTTATAGTCAAATCCTTCCATCTTTCCACTTTATGAAAGTTGGTTTCTAATACCCTAGTTTTGAATGTTGTTAAAATATCTTTTAAAAACTTTATAAAGCATATATTATATAATATAATTTAAATTAATAAAAAATACAATTTTACAAATTAAAACACAAAATATATTTAAAATTATATCTTAAAATAAATAATCATTGCTTTCTATTTATCTATTTTATACCATAATCAATAATATAAATCCTAATTTAAATAAATTAAATAATTTTTTAAAAAAACTATTGAATATTAAAATTTACTGCTTTTTAACTATATCAAAACATATAACACAAATACATGCATAAACATACTTTTAATAGTAATAAAATATCCAACATTAAGAAGTGGACTTGGGTGATGAAAAACCTCATCATCCCAAGTCAATACAATAATGAAATATCAATAATCTACAAAAGTATATATATAATATATAGGGTATATGAGCATAGACTTTCACATGACCCACCACTCTCCACACTATCTCATAACACATACACCTGAACACATATGTTGAAAAGATAAATAATCACCAATATACATATTTCATGCTAAACCAGCAATCATCAGTTGGTCCAGATTACCATCTCTACACATATATGCTATAAGTGCTCAGATATATATTAAGATAGCCAAAGTATTAGGTGTGGCTATCTTAATATATATCTGAGCACTTATAGCATATATGTGTAGAGATGGTAATCTGGACCAACTGATGATTGCTGGTTTAGCATGAAATATGTATATTGGTGATTATTTATCTTTTCAACATATATGGGTTCAAGTGTATCAGTGTTATGAGATAGTGTGGAGAGTGGTGGGTCATGTGGAAGTCAGTGCTCATATCCCCTATATATTACATATATAGACACAGGTATATAATAAGCCAGTGTATTTCAATTATTAAATGTATATATATAAGTAATATAGCATTTTATAAGAGTGTGAGATTATAAAAATCTGTGAGATCAACCAGTCACTCCTTAGAGTAACTAAAATAACTATACATCAATCATATATCAACCAGCATTTTCAAAATGTAAATATCAGTAATTATAAGTACTACTCAAAACACCATTCATTGTCATGAATGATCAACAATTAAAATATAATAAATCAGTACAATAAATCAACAGTCCATCTTGTGACTGAATTTGAACAATAAAAAATATAAATCAACAGTCAACTTTGTGACTGGATCGTAAATGGGTCTTCTGTTGACAAGGCTAACTATTGAGCCTTTGCAGCTTGGGAAATTGTTTAACATAACTTGGATGCACCAACTTAATGCCTATGCATTAGAATACACAATAATCAGAAATCGAAACAATAATGATGGGACATTTAAAACATGCTGATCATCATCAATGTTCTGGTCACTTAAGTACCATTAATGTACTGACCAACTATAAACTTAAATTTTTAATAAGACTAAACTAAAATTAAAGGTAGTCCATGGGCTTTAAAAAGTATTCTCTTTTGCACCAATCAGGATGATGATTGATCATCTCTGGTTGCTCAATAGTGCTAAATATATATCCCCATTTATATATTTATCCTGCGCATGAATCTAGCTCAGAGAACACAAGCTCTATTACTGTATGTGACCAAGAGATGATTGAAACAATTTTTAGCAAATAAATACAACTTTATTAACAATAATAAAAAATGAAATTATGGGTTCTGATTTTGAATAGTATACAAAATTATATACACATCTAATGTTATTACATTGATTTACAATATTTCTTAATAAATATCTATATATGCATACATATATCCATACACAGATGTGCATTTTATAATATACAATGAAAACATTTCAATTAACAAAATAATTAGAAAAAAGTGATTAAATTTTACATTTGTGTGTGTGCATGTGTGCGCACATTGACATTTACATCATATTTTAACAGCAATATTATACTTCCATTATTAATTTCTTTGGAAAATATGCATAAACTTCATACATATATATGTGTGTATAAACAAAATATAGATATAATTTTAAAAAAAAATAGTTTCAATTTATAAGTTCTCTTTTTTTCCTTAAAAAAATATAGTCAATTTTTGACAAGTACTTGTTGATTAATTATCAGCATTTTTAGACCAATTTAATTTTTTTTTTTTCGATTTTAATTCTAACAAAATCATGCTTGCATTTAAGTTATATATTCTTCTTTTAATGAATATGAAAATTATTTCTTTGCAAAATATATATATATAGCAAATCATCTCTCTTTTAGACATTTGACTCAAACAAATTTTACTTTAAGTTACCAAGTTAAAATGTCATTTATAAGGAATATTAAAAAAATACAACTCACTGTATATATGTTTATCTGTGCTTCTCTGCATATAGACACAACAGCATACATATAACTACGTTTTTATTCAGCTGGTGTTCCTCTTGGGCAAATGGTTTTTTTTCAATCCAGGCAAATGTCATCATCAGGTAAAGTATGTAATTCAGGTATAGTTTGCTTTCTCCCTTTAGCAGTTGGTTCCCTAGACATGGATTTGGTATGCTTCAGATCAGCAAGCTATTTTGTCTTCATTTGTTTAGACTATTGATTCATAAGTGACCCAGCTTCAAGAAAATGAAAACTCCTGTGAATGAAAATAGTAACAGATCCTGGAACTACTGCCATGTCTTCAGCTACATCAGTTCATGATAGCTCTTCTGCCAATTCTCTACTACATCCAACAACAAACTGCAGCTATCTATTTTGGTCAGCTAATTGCTGCCACTTACTCAAAAAAAATTTAATAGTCAGGTATGTAGTTGACCTAGTTGGCCAATGCTTAAAATATTAAAACCAGACTCTTCTGGATAGCTCTTACAAAACTGCAAGCAAAACTAACATATTTTAGTCCATCTTTTTATAATCTTAGTTGGGTCATGTGATAAAAACATAGTGACTATTTTCAATGTCTAATCCCTTTTGAAACAAGCTTGAAATATTTGTCAAAGTGTGATATACATGTTTTCACTTAGGGGATTTCTAATAGATAGAAATTTTGTTTAATTCATTAAAAAATTTCAAAAATACCATACTTGCTTTTTAAATTTTAAAATAATAATAATAATAATAATAATAATAATAATAATAATAATAATAATAATAATAATAATAATAATAATAATAATAATAATACAATATTTATATTTATTCAGACCTTTTAAAAGTTTAATTTATAAAACAATATTTTAAATCAGAGTTATTATTTTTTATTTTATTTCAATGAATGTAGAAAATATCTACTACAATTTTTATCTGTTTATTGCTACTTTTCCTTTACTTTATATATATATATATATATGCACATACACAATATCATTGTGTGCTATGTAACCCAACTGGTTACAATATATATATATATAAACATATTTTGTGGGTTCATCCGTGTTAAAATATTTTAAATACTGACATTTCGACTTGGTAACACAAGTCATCCACTGAGTGATAAAAAGTAGAAAGACGGTTGTAGAGGAGCTACAATCCCTGATTTAAAAAAATTATAAAGTTCCACTAATAGCAAAAATGTTAAATGAAAAATGTTTTTTTAAAAAATCTTTCCAATAGTATTTAAAATGTTTTAACACGGATGAACTCACAAAATATGTCTTTTATATATGCAATACATGTAAATCTTCCT
Organism: Epiperipatus broadwayi; assembly: GCA_028023455.1. Lineage (NCBI taxonomy): Eukaryota > Metazoa > Onychophora > Udeonychophora > Euonychophora > Peripatidae > Epiperipatus > Epiperipatus broadwayi. The sequence goes on along the minus strand of JAQFVV010006356.1, from coordinate 609,136 downwards.
ATCAACATATATATATATATATATATATATATATATATATATATATATATATATATATATATATATATATATATATATATATATATATATATATATAACCATTAGAAACCAATCATTTTACATTATGACTTATTCTATAATCAACATTTATTAACAAGATTAACTATTTTAGTTCCTTTTAACTAAATTTAGTTAATTCTAAAGTTGAAATTAAACTTGTAAAATTTTATGTAAACAATATCACAAAATTTAAACTAAAACTTAATTACTACAATATATGACTGTAAATATATAATACCACAAATCAATGTCTGTATTTCTTCAAAATAATACTTAAACTTATAAATAAATATTAGAAAATACAGTAATTAAAATTTGTTAAGAAGAACAAAAAATATAAGCATCACTTAGGAGCACTTTCAACTATCCTTGTAGTCTTTGTCAACTAATACTTTGGAAGATCATCTTTCCCATAATTTCATGATCTTAATGTTTACTGTGTGCCTATTACTTTCTTGATATTTCTTTTATTATTATTTCTTTCAGTTTGCAATATTTTTACGTTATATAATTGAAATCAAAACCATATATACATGATTTATTATGATCATAAAAACAGAAGCTGATAAATTATTATTATCTTTAAAATTTTGTTTCATATTTTGAACTCTTTTTAATAACAACAAGTGCTCTTCTGTTCTTTTCTCCAATGTGTATCTCAACACACCTATATATCTGCTACCCCACCTACACATCCATTTATAAATGATACAATTTTTATCTGTAAATAATGTTTTATCTTTATGGTTATTTATTAATTTATGTCAGACATACCTTTACAAATTTTTCTTATGAAACATGTCTGTTGATTTGAAATATATGGTATTGATATCCAAATTTTATTATCAGAAGAATTAACATCATTATTAATCTTACATTTATATTTTGAAATATAATTTTTAATAGTATAATAAATATGATCATAATTATATCCAACATTTAGCAATTCCTTAGAATACATTTCAATATTTTTGCCATTGTCTGATGAATATTTACAAAGATTATCATTTTTAAACAAGAAGGACTTCAAACCTGCCATTTTATGTGACATAGGTACTCTTGATTTATATGGAATGAAGCCTCTTTTTACTATTGGTTTAATAGTCATATAGTAATCCATTTTACCTTTGTTTCTAGTTATTTTAAGATTTAGAAATTGAGCCCACATTAAATTTTCTTCTGTTTTAATCCATTTTAAGCCTTTTATATTATTTAATTCATCAAACAAATCTTTAATAGTATTTGGCTTTCCATATGCAAAAACATCATCAATGTATCAATAGTATAAAGTATTTTTTTATAACCTTCTTTTTTCAAAATATTTTCTTCATATGTAGAGATTATAAAATTATATATTTGGGCAACTGTAAGAAGACCCATTGATTAGCCATTACTCATTATATATATATGGCTGCAGAAAGGAGTTTGCTATTAACTGAAAGGAGACCCTTTGATTCATCTTGGAGGCCTTAAAGGAACTGAGCAGGGCAAATTCCTAATGTCCACTCCATACGTTCTTGTCGTTGCAGCTGTTATTACTATATGTTTATTCATATAGTATACGAACATGGATGGGCTGCTCACCAACACGCATTAGCCAGCGTGGTGAGTTTATTGGCTTTTTACCTCTGAGTTTAAGATCAAGAAACACCATGGTCTTTCTTCTCAGTGCCTGATAAGGCAGAATGAATGTTTGTGTAAATGATAAAGATTTTTCCCAATTATACAATTATGACAGACAAAAATAAAGCATGGCCCTTAATCCCAGGAGGCTGTAAAGTCACCAACCAAGGCAGCGGTTGGTGGCCGAAGGCGGAGGGTGCTAAGAATATCCTGGAGGCGGACCCAGGCTGCCATTTGATGACGACTTTTTATTTAGGTACTTACAACTGCAGATCACTTTCAAGTGAAGGAAGATTGCAAGAATTAGAAGAAGAACTCTCTTATATTAAATGGGATATTATTGGACTTTGTGAAGTTAGAAGAAAAGGTGAAGAGACAATTGATTTAAAAAGTGGACATATGCTCTATTATAAAGGCACAAATATTGGAAATACAAGTGGAGTAGGATTCATTATAAATAAAAAGTGGAAGAACAATATTGTGGAGATTGATGGTGTATCAGACAGAGTGGCAAGATTAGTTATACAACTTAATAGCAGATATCAAATGCAGATAATTCAGGTTTATGCCCCAACAAGTTCTCACAGTGATGAAGTAGTAGAAGATTTTTATATGGATGTACAAAAGGCTTTTGATCAGAGTAAACAACATTTTAAAATTGTTATGGGAGATTTTAATGCTAGAATTGGTAAACAAATGAAAGATGAAAGTGTTGTAGGTAATTTTGGTTATGGTAATAGAAATGAGAGAGGACATAGACTTGTGGAGTTTGCAGAGAAGGAAAAACTTTATATTATGAATTCTTTTTTTGAGAAAAATGTTAGAAGGAAATGGACATGGAAGCATCCAAATGAAGGTACAGCAGAATTGGATTATATTTTGACTAACAGGAAATACATATTTCAAGATTGTAATGTTCTTAATAAATTTAACACAGGAAGTGATCATCGATTAGTAAGGGGTAAGATACATGTTAATGTAAAACTAGAGAGACAAAAATTATTAAGAAAAACTATATTTACAGTTGATATTCCTAATCTTCAGAAACATTCTAATGAATTTAAATTAGAACTTACAAATCGGTTTCAAGTATTAGTAGATTTTGAACATGATTCAGATTTGAATGAAATTAATATGAAAATAACTGATACACTTTTAAAAACTGCAACAAAGATAGCTGGTAGAAAAAAGCAGCAATTGACTAATAAAATTTCTACTGAGACTAGAGAACTTATGAAGAAAAGAAGGAATATGAAGATATACAAAAATGATGCATTAAAAAGAATTGAATATCTCGAATTTTGTAAAATGGTGCGGAAAAGAGTTGAAAATGATATAAGAAAGTATAACTGTGAAAGGAAAGCTGTAGAAGAAAATAAAAGTCTTAAGAATGTAAAACAACATTTTGGTATTGGTAGGAAATTTATATCTGCAATAAGGAAAAAAGATGGAATTATTACTAAAAAGAGGGATGACATTATGAAATTGGTAGAAGATTTTTATCAAGAATTATATAGTAATAAAGAACAAGTACCTCCTATATCTATTACATCTTCCGAATTGCCCAGAATTTTAAATGAAGAAGTGAGAAATGCAATTAAATGTATGAAAAAAGGAAAGGCTCCAGGTAATGATGGAATTATAATTGATATATTAAAAGAAGCAGGTGAAGAAACAGAAAAAATATTAGCAAAGTTATATACCAAATGTCTAAATGATAAAGATGTACCGGATGATTGGAAGAATGCAGTAATAATATTAATATTTAAAAAAGGTGATAAAGAAGATATTAGAAATTACAGACCTATCAGCCTTTTATCAGTTTTATATAAAATTTTTACCAAGATAATTACAACTCGTCTACAGAGAACCTTGGATTTTCACCAACCAAGAGAACAAGCTGGATTTAAAAGTGGTTTTAGTACAGTAGATCATATTCAAGTATTGAGAGAAGTTATAAAAAGGACAAATGAATATGAGTTGTCATTATGTTTTGGATTTGTAGATTATGAAAAGGCATTTGATTCTATAAACATTTCTTCAGTGATTAAAGCATTGGATCATCAAGGTATAGATCCAGGATATTGTCATATTTTAAAGAATATTTATAAAAATGCAACAGCAACAATTAGATTACATAATGATACTGGGAAAGTCAACATTGAGAAAGGTGTAAGACAAGGTGACTCCATATCTCCAAAACTTTTTACAGCAGTGCTGCAAGAAGTATTTTGTGGATTAAAATGGGAAACTAAAGGAGTGAAAGTAAATGGAGATTATTTAAGTCATTTAGATTTCGCAGATGATGTAGTTGTTTTTGCAAATAATGCTTCCGAGCTGCAGGAAATGTTGCAGGAGTTATCAGATGAAAGTAGGAAAGTAGGACTAAAGATAAATGTTAAAAAGACTAAAGTAATGTTTAATCGATTTGCTCAAAATATGAAAATAAAGATTGATTATGATGAATTGGAAGAAGTTAAGAGTTACAAATACCTTGGTCAGATTATTAATACAGATGGAAACATAATAGAGGAAATTAATCATAGAATTAAACTTGGTTGGAGTGCTTTTGGTAGAAATAACTTGATATTAAAAGGAAATATGCCTATGTGTTTGAAAAGAAAGGTTTTTAACAAATGTGTTTTACCAGTTCTTACTTATGGATCTGAGACTTGGACACTTAATAGAAGATCAATACAGAGACTTCAGACCACTCAAAGAAGTATGGAGAGATGTATGTTGGGAGTAACAAGAAGAGATCGAAAACGCAATGTATGGGTAAGAGAACAAACAGGTGTTACTGACCTCATTGAAAAAATTAAAAGATTGAAGTGGAGTTGGGCTGGACATATTGCTAGAAGAGATGATAATAGATGGACAATTGAAATTTTAAACTGGATTCCAAGAGATTGTAAAAGACCCAGAAGGAGACCACGTGTAAGATGGATGGATGAAATAAGAAAATGTGTAGGGGTGATGTGGAGAAGATAAGCTAAAGATCGGAGAAGATGGATTAAACTTGGAGAGACCTTCATCCTGCAGTGGATTGATAATGGTTGATAATGATATATATATATATATATATATAATCTGACCTTGCCCTCGTGCATCTTCACTTCCAGATAGTATATGATATAAAATAAAATGGGTTCTAGCTCAGTTAATAGTTAATAAATAAAATATTCAGCATTAAAATTAAAATGGTTCACTAGCTCAAATTTACAATACGAATAAGGTTCAGTTTATAAAAATAAAATAAATAAATATTTAATATTTTCATGAGACTTGAAGTGAAAATACAGGTGACAAGATAGATTAAATTGAGCCAATATCCTACAGGATACTACCTCAATGGCATAAGAACACTATCCCCCCTTTTATTACTAGTTCAAATAACAAACTCATAGTATTCTTACGACTTTAATAACTTTTACTCACTAAGATTAAACTAATAATTAAATTTTAATCTTCTATTTAATAATCTAGCTCAATAAAATAATCTCAAGTTCATAAAGTTTATTCTAAGTTAATTTTAAAATAAGGTAGTAAAATATGAGAAGGGATTTTATGTCATAATCTACTACACTGAAACTAATAATAATAAATAACAGTAATAATATTCTTCATTGTTTAACTAATTCTGTATAACTTTTTTTTTTTTACTATAATTTTATTACCATAATAAAATAATGAAATAATATAATATGATCTTATATCTTCATGTAATGATATAATAAATACGTGGTATCATTTTAATAATCTGACAAACAAAATATGTGTGGCAACTGATAGCATATAATTTAATATAATATTGTGATAACTGATTTATGACCAATAAAATAATGTAAGATTATGATTATTTAATTATAATGAATACCAATAAAATATTTAAAATTCTTAAAATAATTCTCTATTTATCTTTTGTGCAAAATTATATATTTGTTTTGATTATTATGCATATATCGTGTTTTCATGTAGCGATGTGGAGAAATAAATAACTCGGACACAAAATTTTTGAAAATAACAAAATTTAACAAAGTTTATTACTAACAACAAATAAATAAGCAATTTATTTACACCATTTACAGTGGATATCCTTAACTTTTTTACTTTACAGTTTGATCTACAGGGTTATAAAAAAAAAATTATGTTTCAATTATATTTTTATTTAGATTTAGGACAAAGTTTAAAAAAAAATGTTACTATTTGGTTTCTCATTATGGTTAAATTATTACAAATATATTTATCTACTTTATTAGCAACAGCATTTTATCCTTAATATTATTAAACTATCTTATTTTTAAAAATTCATGCTTAGAAAAACATTCCATAGAAAACAAAATTTTATAATGAGTATGGACTTCTCAAAATATTAAAAAAAAATTTCATCTTGCAAAATCAAAGATGTTGCACAAAAATATTATCCAAAATTCAGGTCTAGATTTTAGGATTTATCACATAATGTTTACTAATCATAATATATTCTTCTTTAAACCTTACTTTAGTATGATATAAGTGTAATCATCAATATATTTCTGTTAATCAATAAACAAAAATATACTATGCATATTGTTTACATAATTTACTCTGTACTATTGTATTTTAAAAATATGCAATACTTATTTTTCTCTTAAAAAAAATAATACTAAAGCATTTAAAATTATTATCACTTTAAAGAAAATATCTTTGTTTAGATACCTTATTTAAAAAAGTTTATATTTCATTTCCGAAATAAAATTCAAAATATATTCTATGATTTTTTTCTTTCCTTAGGATACTTTGGATCTTCAATTTTAAGTTATAACATCCTATTCCTTCTAAGCAAATAAACCAATCTTATACAAAACGATAGCATAACATAAGTTCTAAATTATTTATCATTTCTCTTAAACATATCTTACTGAACGATGCAGTTACATGAATTAAAGATAGCGAAAACAGATGCATAGGATTAAGGAAGAAAGCTAGAGTATTACTCTTTACATATCTCAAAATCATGGCACAGTGTGAAGTGGTAGGACATTTACCTGCCTAATATCCTCTAGTACAGGGACGAAGTTAAAGCTATTTCTTCAGCTTTATTAGAATATCAAATATTTAAAGAAATATAAACACTGTCCAAATAAAATGTGTATCAGTCATAGGGCTTTGTTAACTATGCTGATATTCACATAAAGACTAAATAT